>MU225850.1:3818763-3886665 GCA_018584345.1 Thuja plicata
CTATGGTATGGATACACACCCAATGTGAGTTATTTCAAAATTTTTGGCAGTCAATGTTATATCTTAAAAGATGATAGAAATGGAAAAATTGACTCCAAGAGTGATGAAGGAATTTTTCTAGGGTATTACACCAAGAGCAAGGCTTACAAATGTCTAAACAAAGCCTCTAACAAAATTATTGAAAGTGCAAATGTAAAGATAGATAAATTTGCATAGAAGAATGAACAAGAAAGCACTAAAGAGCCAAAGGAATACAATAAGTTCACTTGCAATGAGGAACCTGACACTCTAACCTACCAATAATGTAGAGAACCTAAGCTAAAAATCACCACTCTAGAACATTAGGCTGCAAATACTAACGGTCAGGATAATGATCAAGAAATGTGCAAGGTGATTAAGAAAAGAATGAAGATCAGAATAATGATCAAGCTAATAGACAAAGGACTGTACCTATACTTACAAGATATGTAAGGAAGAACCATCCAGAGGTCTAGATCATAGGAGATAAGAAAGCTGGTACAAGAATAAGAAGTATGTCTTTAAACTCAAGTTGCTTAATTTGTGAGTTTGAGCCAAAATCTGTCAATGCTGCATTAGATAATGAGGAATGGATAAGTGCTATGAATGATGAGATTGATCAGATTGAGAAGAAAAAATATTGTCACTTGTGCCAAGACAAGATGATAAGAATGTCATCAGTACAAAATGGATACTCAGGAATAAGCTAAATGAGAATGGAGAAGTCACAAGGAACAAAGCAAGACTAGTGTGCAAAGGGTATGCACAAGAGGAACGTATAGACTATGGAGAGACCTTTGCACCCATTTCTAGGCTAGAAGGAGTGAGAATACTACTTTCTTATGCTACATACAAAGGATTCAAATTATATCAAATGGATGTCAAGTCAACATTCCTAAATGGAATACTTGAAGAAGAGGTATACATTGAGCAACCAGAAGGGTTTGTAGATCCAGACAAGAGGAACATGGTATGTAGACTTCACAAAGCCTTGTATTGATTAAAACAAGCTCCAAGAGCCTGGTATGAATGACTTCATTCCTATCTAATAAGTATTGGATTCATAAGAACTAGTGAAAACAACAATCTTTATTTAAAAGAAGATACTTATACTAACACTTTGATTGCTGAAATATTTGTTGATGACATCATATTTGGAGGCAATGATATGATATGCAAATTGTTTTCTAATGAGATGAGCAAATAATTTGAGATGTCTATGTTTGGAGAGATCAAGTTCTTTCTTGGTCTACAAATCATTCAACAAAGTGAAGGTATTTTCATTACACAGTCGAAGTACATCAAAGAGGTCCTGAAGATATTCAAGATGGAAGAATCCAAACCAATTGGAACACTGATGGCTACTAGAAGTAAGTTGACAAAGGAGGACAAGAAAACAGAGGTAAATTAGACATTGTATAGATCAATGATTGGAAAACTCATGTATGTTGTACACACTAGACCATATATTGCACATGCAGTAGGAATTGTTTCTATATTTTTTGCTAACCCCAGGGAATCACATATGATTACTATGAAAAGATTCCTAAGATATCTAAAGAATACAGAGGAATTCGGCTTATTGTATAGAAGAGAAGGTAAATTTAAACTAAAGGTGTTTACCAATGCTGATTGGGCTGGAAATCTTGATGACCGAAAGAGCACAACTAGAGGAGCATTCTTTATGGGTGACAGACTTGTCACATGGATCAGTAATAAGCAATGATGCATCTCTCAGTCTACTTCAAAAGTAGAGTATGTTGTTGCTGCTACAAACTACTCAAATATTGCATGGATCAAATAGCTGCTAGAAGGCATGCATATGAAGATCTTAGAACTAGTGACTATCTATTGTGATAAAACCAGTGCAATAAACATTTTCAATAATCCAGTCATGCATGCAAAGACTAAACACATTGCAATCAAGTATCATTATTTGAGAGAACAAGTTCAAGAGAAAGAAGTGACACTTGAGTATGTGCAATCAAAAGAATAGTTGGCTAATATATTCACCAAGCCACTACCCAAAGATACATTTGAGTTCTTGAGAAAGAGACTAGGGGTCAAACCCTTGTCTACTAGTTAGTAAAAGACTGAAGGCTGCATCAGCCTATATATTATCAGAATATCAGAAATGTTGATGCAAGCAAAGAGAAGAACTTCAAAGCTACATCTATATATAGACAGGTATATATCAGATCCAAGTACCAGAGCATAATGTTGTATTGCTGATGGATAAGGGAAATTCAAGGAATATATTATGGATAAGAGGAAAATGATTATTTGACATGAATGTCAGATATTTAAAACAATTGGCAACAAACATTGTTTCAATATTTGATTGACATTGTTGTCAAAGGGAGAGAGATTATCCATTATCAGATCACTCCAATAGGGAGAGATTATATCCTAAGGGAGATAAAATTATGAGAAAGATTACACAAAGAGAAAGTTTCTAAAAAGAGGACAAGACATCAAAGCAAAAATTGACACCAGAGGAGATTCAACACATCAGAAAATAGAAAGCGAGAAGAATCAAATCTAAGATAAAACAGAGCTTACCAAAGTTCAGAAATTTATCAGTTATCAAACAAAGATTGGTAGTTTGATGAATCTCAACAATTGTATTTCATATTGTATTAGAAATAGTATAGTGTGATAATATAAGTTTTGTTTCCATCAATGCCAAAGGGAGAGATTGATGACATATAACTGATTGAAAGTTTGATTATGCTAAAATTGATGATAATGCAAGGCATTAAATTAGTTAATGGTTTGTACTATCATTGATGTCAACTTGATATAGTCAGTATGGCCATGTACATAATTCCAAAGACTTCATAGAATCAATAGAAAAAAGGTTATGCTTTCAGCAATGCACAAAAGTCAAGTATTCACTAAGTGACAGATAACACCGATAGAGTGTACACCATCGGTAAATCCAAAGAAGAAAAGTCACAGTGATACCCAACGTACTGAAGACAGTGTTTCCCGATGAAGCAAACCATAGGTTTCCCAATACACTGAAGACAGTGTTTCTTGACAAGTAAAAATCCAACGATGCCCGATGGACGGAGATCCCAAAGCTAACTAGAGTCACACCGATGGAACTGGAAGTTGTAACTGATGACTAACTGAAGAGTTGACTAACAAAATAGAGAGTTTATAAAATGACAAAATATCTAGCTAGCAAGAGCTAAAGATAGACTTAACTGGTTATTTTATTTGTTTTGTTTGACCAGAGTTAAGTGATTGATTTAAAGAAGATTGGTACAGTTGGAAAGAAGATAACTACGAGATAAATCAGGAGTTATGCTTTAAATCAGATTGGCTGAATTTTTTTTCATGCCAAGAATCAAGAATCAAGAAATAGTGAATATCATGTCTATATAAGAGATAAGCTTAACTCATTTCAATACAAAAGGGGAGTGAATAAAAAGAAGATGCTAAAGAGAAACTAATGAAGGATAACTTCATGTAGTATTGATCAATCAAGCTAAAGGAAGAGCTAAGGAATTTTGTAGACACTGAAAAATAGTGAGCACAACATCACAGAGTAGAAAGTGTGGAGCACAAAGAATTGAATTGATATATTGATCAGAGAGGTAATGTCCTTAAATAGATCTTAAAATATGCAATTCAAGTTGCATTAGAAATAGGTCATTTTGTTTTAGTTTAACCATTGAATCATCAAGTCTCTTAACAGAGTAGAACTTAACAGTATTATATATATTGAGGTACATCCCAAGGAGTGCTAAAAAGGTTGATTCATGAAAGTAGCACTAGATTTTCCTAAAGCCTATTGACAGTCTAAGAAAGAGGCCGATTCAAGGATGGTAGAAAACTGAGTTGCTCGATACTAAGTGACAACCTATATGTATAAAATCCTCTAACAAGGTCACACCTAACAGTGTGTTTGTAACCTTTAACAGGGTTGGCTCTTAACAGGGCTCACTTTAGAAGAGTGAAAATTTGGGGTACTGGTCCCAGTGGTTTTTCCCTCAATAGGGTTTCCACATTAAAATCCAAGTGTTATGTGTGTATGGTTTATTACTTTACTATTTTACATTTCACATATGCATTTTTGGATATATCAGTATACTCTACTTATTTACTGTATTTTGGTAAATAGTTATACTGCATATTAGTAATCAAAGAGAATAAGGACATACAAGGAAAACCGATAGACAGTTAATGATTATAAGTATTTCATGGCATGCATCTTGTAGGGACTTAATAATTTAAGGTTTATTTGATGTGTGGTTAGTGATTAAAGGATAAATTTTTGAGGCCACTGATTCACCTCCCCTCTCAGTTATTACTAACAATGTTTTCATCATCTTAGTTTTCTTCCGGTTTATCTTCTTCACTACTAAGCTAGTTTTAATTCTACACTTGGCTTCCTCATATGTGCCAAATCTTTCCAATGATTTGTCCATTAGTTCATTCAATAAGGCTTCAATAGCATTTATGGCTTGATAAATATTGATCTCATGATCTAATGGTGGTAACCATGTTGTTCTCGGTATAACTCATTTTATTAAAGTGGTGTCACTATCCACTATGAAACATATGTCATCTTTCTACTATTCCAATAGTTGTGCAGGGATGCTCATTCTCTTCTTCATTATGTCCTTGAAGGTAGTTAAGTATTCATCCATTACTGATGTGAAATTATCCCCTAGTGAATTAATGAATTCACTAATTTGTGCATTTATTGGTCAGGTTGTGTCCCAATTGAAATTATCGACAGATGGGAAGAAATTCTGAAAGTAGAAAAATGTGCACATGAGGAGTGAACTAAAATTACATGAATTAGATCTGGCTGATCTAATAGTTCTTGTATTATCCTCCAGTTTCTTTAGTGGTAGCTCAGATAAGTCCAGTTGTAGTCCCTTCTTCACAATCTTATAGGCAGTGTCAACTACTCTGCATGCTATGTTGTTCAATTGGCTAGATTGGAATACCTTGTATCCAAGTACACATGCACTGAAATTCATCTCTAGGTCTTTGATTGAATTAAATTTTAAACCTTTGTCATCCCATACTGCACCTGTTAACTTTTCAATCTTGGGGAAAGAAGGATGTTTTAAGGCTTTAGCCTTGGTGGTTATTGGATAACCTATTACTGCATGTATTACATCCTTAGTGATTGGTTTTGGTTCATCCAACCACATTTTCTTGTCATGTACTCAATTGAGTAATATCCAAATTAACTCGGTCTTGAACTCTTTTGGGAACATTAGGGAATTTGTTAACCCTTTCACCTCTATGTGCTTGTGTTCATCTTTAAGGTTTTCATCTATGCAAAGCTTCATGTAAGCTTCTTCAACCTCAAGATCTCTGATCTCTACAACCTTGCAGTGGATGTATGCTCAAACATCTTTAACCAGCAAAACCCTACGAGGTATGCTTGAGAATGTTCCTTGGTCATCGGGTTGTGAAGCAACCTCAAGGAAAATTTAATACTTACACTCTTCACATGTTATGTTCTTGATCAAGTTGACATTCTTGTTGTAACCACCCTAATTTGGTCTACTCTAAACATAGATCCTACCCCTAATTATGTCAAGACAATTCTTCAATTTATTGGCATAATTCATTTAAATCAAATTTAATCTCCTAAGTGATTTAATCACTAAATTACATTAATTTCCTTAGCTAATTAAATAAAAAAATTCAATTCAATCAAAATAAATCAAAAAACATGGCTAAAGGAATTAAATAAATCCTCATTATATTTCCATTTGCAAAAAGGGAAAGTCAAATCCCTAACCAATGGGAGTTAAATCACTTGGATCACCTCACATGGATCACCAAAGATTCAATCTCCACCTCTCTTCCACTTTCAATCCTAACCTCTCATTCACCAAATTCTTCTATAAATAGAATGAATTTTAAGCTCAATTGACCCCTAATCTTAGAAGAAAACTTATGTTGCAAGTATTATTATAAATCTTTATATATTTTAGCTCAATATTTCATTGCATTGTTATAATCTTTCATTTTAGAGCTTAAAATGAAAATTTCTTGAGCATTTAGACTAAATTCATTTGAATCTTCCATTCTCAGTTGTAGATGTCACTGATAAATGCATAATCTGGGGGTAATTATAGCATTATTCACACTCTTCTTAGATAGGAAACAATATGTCAATTTTAGTGATTGATTTGCTTGTTTACTCTTTCTTTTCACAAATAGAATGACTTATTGAAGTGTTGTGTTGTAGACAATACGTACACAAATAACACACACATTTGTGGCACCCACCATGGGGCTGAATCTCATATTTACCTCACATTTCTATTAATTTTTTTCTAATTTCTATTCTATGTTTTCAGGTACAGAGTCACTTTAGTTATCAAGACTCGCATCCAGGAAATTGGATCGCATCAAGGAAATTGGATCGCACCATGGATATTAGAGATTACATCCAGGGAATCCTGTATCTTTTTCAGCAAAGGATCACATCTGGTATATCTTTTGTTGCATTTAATGCAAATAATCACATTTGGGAAATTGGGTCGCATCCATGGTTTCTAGGATCATTTTTGGGAAAGGCAATCACATCTCATTATTTAACTTGAATTTTAAATTGTCTAACCACTAATATTTTGGTCTCAGTTTCTTCTGTCTATTGAGCAGCCTAATTTTTTTATTGCAAATTGTTGGCTGAACCATTTTTCTCAAAAAGGTGGAAAGGAAATTCCTAAGTTGTGGGTTTTCAGGTTTCGGAATAGATTAATTTGTTTTTACTTGTTCAAAGTTTTGAAACTTAATAACATTTTCTTATCATTTGTTAAATCAATCAGAGGATTATCTTTTCATTTTAAGGAAAATTAGAAACTCAAAAATTGATTTAGGACTTGAGAAGAATTTGGGGTAAATGAACAAGGCAAACCTCATTGTATAATTATTTTTGGAAAGTAATTGAACAACACAAACCATTTAATCTTGTGGGATAAATTTAACAAGTTTCATTATATAATTACTTTTGGAGAGAAATTGAACAACACAAATCATCTAAAATTATGGGAAAAAGAACATTCATTGTCTAATTTTGGATATAGTAATTGAACAAGAAAAACTTTTAAATTTGTGGGAAAAAGAACGCTCAAACTTTTCTTTTCAAGTACTTTTTGTTTTCATAAGATAGGAATTTTTAAATCAAACTTAAGCTTATTTTTTTACTTCACTAGAGGATTTGCTCTTCCTTCCAAGTGGAGGAATCAAAAACTCAGCATGGGGGATTGAGTTTTGAGTGAATTCATTTGAGGGAAAGAAATTTATTGAAGTGTTTGTGGGAGAAAATGGCATGGAATAGGAGAGTATGCTCTTCTTCTTTTGAAGAATCAGAAATGTTGAACTCCTAAGCTCGTCAATCCTTTGTATGCTTTCAAAAACATTAGAGGGTCTTGTGGTTGAGGAAAAAATCTCTCGGGGATGACCCAAGTGAGTAAAGGTTTATGCCAAACCTTCCAACTCACTATCAATAATTTCTTCCTTGTAAGCTAAAGCCTCGGAAGACGCAATCAGTTTTGTTCTTGGAATTTCAACATCATTCCTTGAACATGCTTGGGTGTGTGTAGAGCGGAGCCACTTGAATATTTCTTGAAAGACTATACACATTTGAGTACTCATAGGGCTGTACACCTCAATTTTTCCTTGTGAAATTATATGGGAGATGGTTACAAATAGATTTTCCCATCATAATAAACAATTGTAGTCAAAACTACCTGATTCATCCCTGAAAGGGTGATAATCTTTGTGCATGGAAAATAGTAATTTCCCCAAGATACTCATCATTTTGTGCCCTCACTTGTGTTTGTAGTTGGCTAATATGGCATCATAATGAGAGCCATAGCATGCTTGGTGATGGCCATATTCTGATTAGCATTTGAGTGTGTACCTGAGTCTATGAGCAAAGATTTTCATCCTAAGCTTAGACACTAGGGATTAAGGATGTGTTTGTTCACCCCTAACAATGTAACATTGATTGATGTGCTTAAAAGATCATTAAAAAGATAAAACCTTCAAACAAGAAACACAATTCAATCCTTAGAATACATGTTGTGTTTAGCACTCACTAGAAAGTCTTAGAAAATAATCTCTAATTAGACAAATTTCACGCATTCTGAGACAAATTTGACAAAATTGACAGAACATTTAAAGAACATCAAAGGCTCACATCTGGTTGTATTAGGTCGCATTTAGAATCCTAGCTCACTTTTGGTCAGTTCTATATCGCATCTAGAGAGAAAGATTGCATGATGTATATCAAAGCTCGCATCCTGCATATCAAATCTCGCATCTTGTTAAACAAAACCTCACATTTTGTGTGTCGCATTTAGGACAATGGGCACTTTCATAGTTGTCTCTCAGATAAAACTAGTATATTTGGGTACCCTTTTGGCTCTTTAGTCTAGTCCTATTGCTTTTTCTAGTCTCTCTATTGCTGTTTCAAAAAAGTTTCACAAGTCTACGTTACATGTCCTTTTGGGTTCTCACAATTAGTCTCAAAATGTGTGGTCTATTCACTTTTAAAAACAACTTGATTCCCAGCTTACTAATAGGGAATTCTAACCCTTTGACGCTAGAGTCATTTACTTCCATCAAACACAAACAATCCTTTACAACTTGGACACACTTACTTGGATAATTTGATACTTCAGTTGACACTATTGGGAAACTTTGGACATAGTTGAGATTCAACTTCATGGTTAACACAAGACCCAACAAGTATTTTTCTGAAAAATCAAAAGTATCTCCTAGATTGCTAAAATTTCAATAAGGAGAAATATCTCACAATCCCTTATTTGACACAAAATCACCCACAATGGAAGCTCCTAGAAATGAATGGAGTACAACTTTTGAGGAATACAACAATGACAAAAATCAAAGACAAGAAGACAGTAGCAGTGAGGAAGAAATTCACATCACTCACCCTTTTTTTGACTCAGATAGTGATGGAGACGTACCCGAGGAAGAGTATAATAGACTCAAACAAAGTAGGAAATTCCAAAGAAAATTAGAAAAGATTATTGGTGAAGACAAAGAAAGATGCTTTCTACATCTAGCATCCATTGGAGTTAAACTACCTAAAGCTTATGATGTTGAAAGAGTAAAGGAGAAAGAGATACCAACCCCTATCTCTATTCTTACCAAAAAACTGACCTTGATGCAAGCCAAAATTGTAACATTCAAACAAGAGAATGTCAAACCAACGAAAAAATACTCTTTGGACCACATTTGTCCATTTCCTTTTGATAGGAGTATCAACATGATTCCATTTCCTGCCAACATGGCAAGGCCTAAATATGACAAGTATAAGGGAGAGATTGATCCACATGACCATGTGAGAGATTTTTGTGCTCTGAGAATTGAGTACATGCATGAACCTATATACCTAATGAGGCTATTTCTAGGAAGTTTAGGTGGAAATTCTATGGAGTGGTTCTCCAAACTCACACCTAAGGTGAAATATTTTGACTAGTTAATACAATATTTTGTCCAACATTACTCCTACAACATCCAACATGACGTAACCATGATGGACTTATGTAACAAAAAAAAAAGAACCAGTGAATCCTTTACACACTTTTTACAAAGGTGGAGGAAAATATTTGCAAGGTATTCAACAGTTATTCCCAAATCAGAAAAGATGGAAATCTTTATTAACAACTTGATACCTAAATTAAACTATGGGTTGCAAATGCAAGATTCACCTAGCTTTGATAAGATGATCAAAAATTCCATCCATATTGAAGAAGTCATGGTTAATAAAGGATAAATCTCCCTTCAAAGTGATAGAAAATCTACCAACGACAACAACAAGCCTAAATGGTGGAAACAAAACAAGAATGTTGTTAACAATGGAGTGGTAGATGCATCTAATGCTAATCCTAAACTAGTAGTGTTCAATTTGATGAATAACATGCAAGAAAACAAAGAAGATAAGGTAACAACCACAATACCTAAAGAAAACAATAAGAACAACAAGAGTAGACCATGGACTTCTAGACCTCAATGAACATTCACTCCTTTCAGTGAACCTCTTGAGACAATTTTGAAGACACTCTTGGACAAAAAGGTTCTCACAATTCCCGATTCAAAACCATGGGAACCAGAGGTCAAGCTGAAATGGTGGGATGATAGTTATTATTGTTTCTTTCACAAAAAAAGGGACATAAGACCAATAACTACGTTAAGCTTAAACATGTTATACAAGACCTTATTGAAGGAGTAATAATCAAAGTGGAAGGACACACCACTAATGAAGACCATGTAGCATTCAACAAACCATTTCCTAACTACGATAAAGGGGAATACTCTAAAGGAAAAGGAAGTGAAGTGAATTACACCTACTCCAATAATGATAATGTCATCAACACATTGGACATTAAATATGAATCAATCAATGTGATCACTATTAAAGGTGCTAAAGACACATCCATAGAATCAAATGCAGTGAGTTGAAGTAAAGCACAAGCTACAATCAAAGGACCTAGTTCCTCATCAAAACAAGAAACATCTTCAAAATTACCTATTGTCACTATTCCCAAACTAGCAGCAACAAGACAAACAATTACCATTCCTACAAAAAACTATAACTTGGTGAATCAATTGCAAAGAACCTCTACTCAAATTTCTATCTTTAAGTTACTTAAAATTTCCTCAGTGCATAGGGAAGTTCTTGAACAAGCCCTACATTCTACAAATGTTCCAAAATACATTAATGTAGACAAGTTACAATCAATGGTAAATCATATCTCAACACCACACTATCTCTCTTTTTCAGAAGAAGATGGCAATTCCTTGACACATCCGCATAACCAACCTCTACACATTGAAGTCCTAATTCAAAAATCCCGTGTTAGATGTGTATTGATAGATGGAGGCACATGGTTGAACATTTGTACTCACAATATAATAAGGAAGTTGTGTCTTTCAGAACAAACCATTGATTCAAGAAGTAAGATAACTATCAAAGCTTATGATGAAGAAGAAAGATCATCTAAAGGCGTCATTGTTCTACCAATCACAATAGGACTAGTTGAAAGAAATGTGATCTGTCAAGTTCTAGATCTAACCTTGGCTTAAAACATACTATTAGGGAGACCTTGGATCCATGAAATGCAAACAGTACCATCTACTTACCACTAATGTATCAAATTCCCACATAATAGGGTGGAAGTAACAATTCTTGCAGATGCCAGTTATACTTGCAACAATGTCAAAGCAGATAGTATGTTTCCTCATAATAAGGAAGTTCCAAAATCAATTGTACCTGAAACCACTAAATACATGGTTATGAGAAGCTTTGGGAAGACATTAAAAAATGAAGAAACTAGTATGGGAGAATACAAGCTAGATATGACCCCATCATTGAAAGAACTTCCAGTGTCTCCAAGAACTTATGGGAAACCTTCCTCATCTTTCACACCTACTACATCTAAAGAACCAACTATTCATAAAGAAATTGGTATGGTTAGAGCATCTACTTCTTAAGAGGATGAAAAAGAAGAAAAAGCAGTCTTGACTTGGCTTTATAAAGGAGAACCAAAAGAAAATGAGGTAAAACATGTGGAGATATCCCCAAAAAAGTATGGTAAAGGATATGACCTTCTCAAACAAATGGGATATAAAGGGAAGGGACCTTTAGGAGACAAAGGAAAAGGACTTGTTGAACCTATACACATAGAATTCAAAAATACCAAAGACAAAATAGGACTAGGTTTCAATAACAAATCTGAAAACCCTACTTCAAGAGATGGTCCAATCTTTGATTAAGGAAGTGATGACGAAGAAGAAGAAACAAAACTTGAACAATGGACCTATGTGAGATTATTGCATATTGGTATAGAGTATCCTGAATACCAAGGAGAAAAATATGTACCTAGCTTGGAAACACAACAAGACACTCATGTTCCTTTATTGACACAAGCTACTATTCAAGAAGTAGAGGAAACAACAAAAGACTCTCCAGAAGTCCCATTGATAGAAGACACTCATGAAGAAATACCCCAACAATAATATTTACATCCTAACTGGGGGCAGTTGGTCACAATTTCACATGTCATAGATTTATCACACTTTGATCTACAAGTGGCTAATAGGGTACATCAGGTAACTATTGCTGAGTTTCTAAATAGATTAGATGATGAAATAATAGACTCATATGACTATGAATGGGATCACTTGTCAAATGCTACTATGGACATTGAAGTAGATGTGATTCATAAATTTGCAAATCCATTGGAAAGAGGGGAGAGTTCTAACACTTCCCCTAACACTGCTCTTATTCTAGAATCAGATGAGATACCACTACCTAGAATTTTTAATGAGGAAACTGGTGTTTTACTAGGTCTTGAGGACATTCTAAGATTACAAGAAATGAGTTCCATTTTTTTGAGATAAGAAGAAGAAATTTCAACTGATGAGTCACTAGAGTTAGGTCTACATATTACTAATAATGACCCTATTGATGACAATTTAACTCTTGATGAACTAAACAATCTAGAAGTTGAATTAAAAGAACATGTCATGTCAGTTAATAGTTTTGATGCTGATGCGATGTTGTCCTTACCAAACTCTGATTCATTATCCCATATAAACCCTGACCTAATTGATTGGACAAATTCAAATCCTAATCCTATAATGAACTTCCCTAATAACTACACTTTGGCCTATTACCTAAATTCTTGTGAACCTTATCTTTCTTCCACCAATGCAAGGAGCATGAACATGTCAAAGGAGGATATCAAGTTTCTTAGTCACAAATTGAAAAATAAAAAGAAGAAAAGAACTGATGGTGAAAACCACATTGTCACAGTGTCAGATTCTAAAAAATTAAAAATAAAAGACGTATTTGATGGTGAAAACCTCTCAGAGGCGCAAAAAGATGAGATTCTTGATATCCTCCCTAAGAACTTTTAAGAAAGATCTTTATTTTTGATAGAACCAACACAAATAGTTAACTTGGGAACAACTGAAGTTCCTCAAATTATTCACTTAGCACAATGCTTATCAGAAGAGGAAAAGATACAATTCACTAAGTTCTTGAAAGAGAAAAAGATGAACTTTGCATGTTCTTACACATATATGCCTAGAATCAATCCTGAATTAATAATGCATCATTTATCTATAGCTCCTGGGATCAACCCTGTGAAACAAAAATTAAGAAAGATGCATCCTCATGTTGCATTACTAGTGAAAGTAGAACTGGAAAAATTACTAAAAACTGGATTCATAAGAGTCATCTCTTACATAGGATGTATTTCTAATGTGGTACCAGTATCTAAAACAAATAAATCTATCAGGATCTGTATAGACTTTAGAGACTTAAAAAAAGCATGTCCTAAAGATAATTTTCCACTGCCAAACATTGATATGATCATAGATTTAAAAGTAGCCTATCAGATGTACTCACTAATGGATGGTTTCTTAGGCTATAACTAGATTAAGATTTCTCCTAAAGACCAAGAGAAGACAACATTCACATGTGCATGGGGAACTTTTTGCTGGAACATTATGGCATTTGGATTAAAGAATGATGGTGCTACATACCAAAGAGCTATGACAACCATATTTCATGCTACAATAGATAAAAACATGAAGGATTATGTGGATGAAACCTTAGCTAAGTAAAAAATAAGGACTACTCACATTGAATACTTGTGGAAGATATTAGATCGCATGGAGCAATTTCAACTTAGGCTTAATCCAAAGAAGTGTGCCTTTGTAGTTCAATCAGGAAAGCTACTAGGGTTTATAGTATCAACAAAAGGAATTGAGGTGGACCCTACAAAAGTTAAAGCTATTCTACAAATGTCACCTCCACGCAACATTAGTCAAATGAGGACATTACAAGGAAGACTCCAGTTAATCAAGTGATTTATGTCACAACTTGCAGACAAAGCACAAACTTTACTAAACTTCTACATAAGGGTGTTACTTTCAAATGGTACTAACATTGTGAAAATAACTTCAAAGAATTAAAAGAGTACTTGGCTACTCCTCCTATTCTCATGGCACCCATTCATGGAAATTCATTGCTCCTATATATCTTAGCTACGGCTACATCACTGGGAGTATTTATGGATCATGAAGATGAAACTAAAAAGGAAAGAGAAATCTACTATATCAGCAGAACACTAGTATCTTATGAATTCAATTACAGTATAAATGAAAAAGATTGCTTAGCAGTTGTCTTTGCATCATAGAAATTAATACATTATATGTTGTCGCATACAGTAAAACTTATTCCAAAGATAGATCCTCTGAAATACCTCTTAAGAAAGAAAACATTAGCAGGAAGGCTAGAAAAGTGATTATGATTGAGTTTGGTATTGATTACATGGATAGAAGGTCTATTAAAGGACAAGTCCTTGCAGATCAATTATTTGATTCACCCTTGCAAGATGATGCTTCTCTGATAATTGAATTTCCTGATGAAAAAATAATGCATTTAACTAACCATCCGTGGAAGATGTACTTTGATGGTTCTTTCATGCAACAAGGCTCTGGAGAAGTAGTTCTCTTTATCACTCCTCAAGGCTACAAGATTCCCAAGGCCTATAAATTAATTTTTCCATGCACCAATAACAATTATGATTATGAAGCATTAGTGAATAGTCTTAATTTGGCTATGAAATGGAAGATCATAGAGTTACATGTGTATGGTGAATCTCACCTTATTATTAATCAAGTAAATGGAGACTATCAGACTAAATATGAGAAGCTGGTGCCTTATAAATAACTGGTTGAAGACTTGAAAAAGTACTTTGTCTTCGTCACATTTTAGCAAATACCAAGAACAGAAAACAAAGCTGCAGATGCTATGGCTACATTGGCATCCATGTTACAACTAGAAGAACATCAATTACGCTATGACTTCTTGGTGGAAGAATTATCCTATCCAGATTTTGATACCCCTGAGCACAACATAATTTGTGCTTAAAACACCCAAGACCAATCCCGGTACACCAAACTCATTTCCTATCTAACTGGCCAAACTCTACCCAATGGTTTATCAAGGAATGAAAAATGAGCCTTAATTAGGACAACATCATGTTTTGTCCTCATTACTAATAACTTATATAGATGAGGTCTCAACGGTACACTTCTTAGGTGTTTAGAACAAGAAGATTCGGATCGCACATTAAAATAAGTCTACAAAGGTGTATGTGGATCGCACTTAAATGGATTTTAAGTAGCTAAAAATTTGTTAAGAGTTGGCTATTACTGGCCCACGATGGAAAAAGATGTTGTTATATTTTCAAAGACATGCCACAAATGCCAAACACATGGAAATATCATCCATGCTCATGCTAGATAACTCATACCATTCATAACACATTGACCCTTTTAGCAATGGGCCTTTGATTTGGTTGGAAACATATATCCTAATTCTTCAAGTGGACACAAATACATCATTACAGCCACTGAGTATTTCACTAAGTGGGTTGAAGTCATGTCACTGATCAAAGCCACTGGAAAATAGGTGGCCATGTTTATCTTGAACTACATTATTTGTAGGTACAAGATACCCTCTTTAATTGTAACAGAAAATGGGGGCCAATTTAAAAACCAAGATATCGAAGACCTTGGCACATAGTTTCACATTACTCAGTATTGTTCTTCAATCTATTATCCTCAAGGTAATCAAAAAGCTGAGGCATCTAATAAGAAAATTCTTAAAATCCTACACAGAACTATGAGTAAGTTTGGTAGAGATTGGCATTTGCAATTAAATCTGGCGCTTAGGGCCTACAGAACAAGTATTAGAACACCAACTAGAGCCACGCCATTTGTTGTAGTCTATGGAGATGAGGTAATATTACCTATTGAGGTTGAAATTCCATCTTTGTGGGTATCTCTACAAGGTGTTGTTACTGATGAACAATACCGCATTGATAGGGTGAATGCATTAGACTTACTTGGTGAGCGCAGACATAAAGCATTCGATCTGATGACATGTAACTGATTGAATATTTTACAATGTCAAGTTGAAGATAATGCAAAGGATTAAATCAATTAATGTATTGTATTGTCATTGATGTCAACTTGATATCATTTGTACGGTCATGTACATAATGCCAAAGACTTCATAAAATCAAAGGAACAAAGGTTATGCTTTTAGCAATGCATAAAAGTCAAGTATTCACTAAGTGACAAACAACATTGATGGAGTTCACACCAACAGATAGAGCAATGATGAACAGTCATAGTGATACCCAAGAGTCAGAAGCATAGTGTTTCCTGATGAAGAAAAACCACAGTGATGCCCAACGAGAAAAGTTAGAAGGTTGCCTAACAAGTAAAATTCCAATGATTCCTGAAGGACAAAGATCATGAAGCTAACTGGAGTCTCACCAACAAATAACTGCAGTGGTGACCGATGGTACAGAGAACTCAAAAAATGATAAAATATCTAGCTGGCAGAGCTAAAAATAGACTTAATTGTTTTTCTACTTTGTTTTATTCAACCAAAGATAAGTGAATGATTTAAAGCTAATTTGTACAGTTAGAAAGAAGATATCTATGAGAAAAATCAGGAGTTATGCTTTAAATCTAATTGACTAGATTGTTTTTCATGCCAAGAATCAAGAAATTGAGAAACAATGAATATCATGTCTATATAAGAGACATGCTTAATTCATTTACGAATGGGATTAAGGGGAGTGAATAAAAAGAGGATGCTGAAGAGAAACTGATGAAGAAAAACTTCATGTAGTCTTGATCAAACAAGTTGAAGGAAGAGCTAAGGAATTCTATAGACACCGATGAACAATGAGCACAACATCATAGAGTAGAAAGTATGGAACACAAAGGATTTAATTGATACATTTGTCAGAGAGGTAATGTGCTTAAATAGATCTGAAAATATACAATTCAAAGTTGCAATATGAACAGGTCATAGTGTTTCAGTTTAACCATTGAAGCATCAAGTCTCTTAACCGAGTAGGACTTAACAATCTTTTATATATTGAGGTACATCTCAAGGAGTTCCAAAAAGGTTGATTCATGAAAGTAGCATTGGACTTTCCCGATACCTATTGACAGTCTAAGAAGGAGGCTGACTCAAGGATGGTAGCAATAGATGCCCGATACTAAGTGACAACCTCTATGTATAAAATCCTCTAACAAGGTCGAACTTAACAGTGTATTTGTAACCTTTAACAAGGTTGGATCCTAACAGGGCTCACTTTAGAAGATTGAAAATTTGGGGTACCGGTCCCAGTGGTTTTTCCCGTAACAGGGTTTCCACGTTAAAAATTCATGTGTTATATGTGTATGATTCATTTCTTTACTATTTTGTATCTTACATAGCTAGCTCTAGATTGATTGGTATACTCTACTTATTTACTGAGTTTCAATAAATAGTTATGCTCCTTATCGGTAACCAAGAAAGAGTAAGGATTGACAGAGAAAACTGATAGACAGTTAATCATTAGTAGTATTTCATGGCATGCATCTTGTAGGGACATAATAATATGAGATTTATAGATTGGTGGTTAATTTTGAAGGATAAATTATTGAGGCCACTAATTCACCCCCC
The DNA here is from genome assembly GCA_018584345.1 of Thuja plicata. Taxonomy (NCBI): domain Eukaryota; kingdom Viridiplantae; phylum Streptophyta; class Pinopsida; order Cupressales; family Cupressaceae; genus Thuja; species Thuja plicata. The sequence goes on from MU225850.1 coordinate 3,836,342, forward strand.
CTTCTCATTTATTGCTAACAATTGGTATCAGAGCTTGTGTTCTTAGAAAGTAAGGTTTCAAGATCTAAGTCAAGATCACAAGATGAATAGACAAGATGTGTCCAAGTTGAACAAAGACAACTTTGTTTTATGGAAAATTAGGATAAGACTCCACTTATCAAGTATTGGTAATGACGTTACTCAATTCCTAGATACTGAATATATGTTTCCCACATGAGTATTGATAGTAGATCAATTAAGAGAGAAGAATGAGCACAACTACATGGTCATAGATCTTTTTCCTCACTCTCTGATGCTAAATTTGAAGATGTCAAAGATTGCAAAACTGCAAAGAAGATGTGGGACAAACTGAAGCTTGTACATGGAGGTGATACAAATGTTTTGAGAGCTAAGGCAAAAATCCTTAGAGGAAAGTTTGATGATCTTAGAATGAAATAAGGAGAAAACATCACATAGTACAATGCAAGAGTCAAAGAAGTAGTCAATGATATACAAGGAGTTGGAGGTACACTTGAAGAGGAGATAGTGGTAAGTAAAATCTTAAGAACCTTACTTCCTATATATGCTATTAAATTTTTTTCCATTCAAGAAATGAGAGCAGTAGCAAATAATACAGTTACTCTTGATAGTTTAATTGGTAGACTGATTTCCTTTGAGATGAATAACTGAGAATGGAGAAGTCACAAGAAACAAAGTAAGACTAGTATGCAAGGGGTATGCACAAGAGGAAGGTATTGACTATGGAGAAACCTTTGCACCTATTTCTAGGATAGAAGGTATAAGAATACTACTTTCTTATGCTGCACTCAAAGGATTCAAGGTATACCAGATGGATGTCAAGTCAACATTCCTAAATGGAATACTTGAAAAAGAGGTATACATTGAGAAACCAGAAGGGTTTGTAGATCCATACAAGAGAAATATGGTATGTAGACTACATAAATCCTTTTATGGATTTAAACAAGCTCCAAGAGCCTAGTATGAACGACTTCATTCTTATCTTATAAGTATTGGATTTGTAAGGACTAGTGAAAACAATAATCTTTATTTGAACAAAGATACTGATGCTAACACTTTGATTGCTAAAATATTTTCTGATGACATCATATTTGGAGGCAATGATATGATATGCACATCATTTTCTAATGAGGTGGGCAAAGAGTTTGAGATGTCTATGTTTGGAGAGATCAAGTTCTTTCTTGGTCTATAGATCATTCAACAAAGTGAAGTTATTTTCATTACACAGTCCAAATAAATTAAAGAGGTCCAGAAAATATTCAAGATGGAAGATTCCAAACCATTTGGAACACTGATGGCCACTGGATGTATGTTTCCAAAGGAGGAAAAGACCACATAGGTAAAATTAGACTTTGTACAGATCAATGATTGGAAAACTCATGTATGTTGTACACACTAGACCAGATATTGCACATATAGTAGGAATAGTTTCTAGACTTTCTGCTAACCCTCGGGAATCACATATGACTACTGTAAAAGGAATTTTAAGCTATCTGAAATAATATCGAGGAATATGGCTTATGGTATAGAAGAGAAGGAAAATTTGAACTTAAGGTGTTTACCGACGCTAATTGGGATGGAAATCTTGACGACGTGAAGAACACAACTGGAGGAGCATTATTTATGGGTGATAGACTTGTCACATGGATTAGAAAGAAGCAAGGATGCATCTCTCAATCTACTACAGAAATAGAGTATGTTGTTGCTGCTGCAAATTTCTCAAATATTGCATGGATCAAACAGTTACTGGAAGGCATGCATATAAAGATCCTAGAACCAGTAATTATCTATTGTGATAACACTAGTGCAATAAACATTTACAAGAATCCAATCATGCATGCTAAGACTAAACACATTGTAATCAAGTATCATTATTTGAGAGAACAAGTTCAAAAAAAGGAAGTGACACTTGAGTATGTGCAATCCAAAGAACAATTATCTGATATCTTCACCAAGCCACTACCCAAGGATACATTTGATTACTTGAGAAAGAGACTAGGGGTCAACCCCTTGTCTAGAAGTTAGTAAAATGACTAGGAGGCTACATTAACCTACATATTATCAGAATATCAATAATGTTGATGCAAACAAAGAGATGAACTTCAAGGCTACACCTATATACAGACAGGTATATATAAACACCGAGCACTAGAGAATATTATTGTATTGCTGGTGGATAAGGGAAATTCAAGGAATATATTATGGATGGAGAGGAATGATTGTTTGACATGAATGTCATATATTTGTAAAATATTTGTTTGGCATTGTTGTCAAAGGGAGAGACATTATCCATATTATCAGATCTTTCTATAAAGGGAAAGAGATTATCCATTATCACATTACTCTAATAGGGAGAGATTATATCCCTAGGGAGAGAAATTGTATGAAAAGATTATACAAAGGGAGAGTTGCTGACAAGAGAAAAAGACATCAAAAGAGAAAGAACAGTCAAGGGAGATAAATTGACACAAGAAAAAAACACAACACATCAGAGGATAGAGAGCTGCAAGAATCAAATCTAAGCTAAAATAGAGCTTACCGATGGTCATACATTTATTGGTTATCAAAACAAAAAGATTGGTAGTTTGATGAATCACAACTGTTGTATTTCATATTATATTAGAAATAGTATAGTGTGATAATATAGTATGTTTCCATCAATTCCAAAGGAACAGATTGATGAAATGTAACTAATTTAATGTTTGACAATGTTAAGTTGAAAATTATGCAAGGCATTAAATTAGTTAATGTATTGTATTGTCATTGATGTCAACTTGATATCATCTGTATGGTCATGTACATAATGCCAAAGACTTTGGAGAATCAAAGGAACAAAGGTTATGATTTCAGAAATGCATAAAAGTCAAGTATTCACTAAGTCACAAACAACACTAACAGAGTGCACACCGACGTACAGAGCAAAGAAGAACAGTCATAGTGATACCCGACGATTAGAAGCATAGTGTTGCCTAATGAAGCAAAACCACAGTGATGCCCAACAAGAAAAGTCAAAAGGTTGCCCGATGAGTAAAATTCCAATGATGCCCGATGGATGGAGATCATGAAGCTAACTAGATTCTCACTGATGGAACTATCTGTTGTCACCGATGACTAACTACGGTGGTGACTGATAGAACAAAGAGTTCAGTTTATGACAAAATATCTACCTAGCAGAGCTAAAAATAAACTTAACTAGTTTTCTACTTTTTTTTATTTGACCAGAGATAAGTGATTGATTTAAAGATGATTTGTACAGTTGGCAAGAAGATATCTATGAGACAAATTAGGAGTTATGCTTTAAATCTAATTGGCTAGATTATTTTTTATGCCAAGAATAAAAAGATCAAGAAACAATGAATATCATGTCTATATAAGAGACAAGCTTATTTCATTTATGAATGGGATTAAGGGGAGTGAATAAAAAAAGGATGCTAAAGAGAAACTGATGAAAAAAAAATTCACGTAGTCCTGATCAAATAAGCTGAAGGAAGAGCTAAGGAATTCTGTAGACACAAACGAACAATGAGCACAACATCACAGAGAAGAAATTATGGAGCATAAAGGATTGAATTTATACATTGGTCAAAGAGGTAATGTACTTAAATAGATCTAAAAATTTGCAATTCAAAGTTGCAATATGAATAGGTCATAGTATTTTAGTTTAACCATTGAAGCATCAAGTCTCTTAACCAAGTAGGACTTAACAGTCTTCTATATATTGAGGTACATTTCAAGGAGTGCCAAAAAGTTTGATTCATGAAAGTAGCATTGGACTTTCCCGATACCTATTGACAATCTAAGAAGGAGGCTGACTCAAGGATGGTAGCAATAGATTCCCGATACTAAGTGAAAACCTCTATGTATAAAATCCTCTAACAAGGTCACACTTAACAGTGTGTTTGTAACCTTTAGTAGGGTTGGCTCCTAACAGAGCTCACTTCAGAAGAGTGAAAATTTGGGGTACCGGTCCTAGTGGTCTTTCCCTTAATAGGGTTTCCATGTTAAAAATTCATGTGTTATGTGTGTGTGATTCATTTCTTTACTATTTTGTATCTCACATAGCTAGGTCTGGATTGATCGGTATACTCTACTCATTTACTAAGTTTCGGTAAATAGTTTAACTACTTATCGGTAACCAAGAAAGAATAAGGATTGATAGAGAAAACTGACAGACATTTAATCATTTGTATTATTTCATAGCATGCATCTTTTAGGGACATAATAATCTAAGATTTATAGATTTATGGTTAAGTTTGAAGGATAAATTATTGAGTCCACTAATTCACCCCCCCTTCCCCTCTCAGTTATTACTAACACAATCATCTGAAAGTGTACCAAAAATGCATGTCAAAAGGGTAAAATAAAAAGGTCGAACCATGAAAATTTCAAGTGGGGGATCTCATTCTCAAAGAGAATCCTAAGAATCATCCAAACAGAGAATAGAAATGAAAGTTTGAACCCAACTGGCTGGGACCTTATGTCATTACTGCAAATTTTGGGACTGGAGCTTATCAGTTAGCTACACCTAAGGGAGATGTTCTTCTTGATCCAATTAATTATCTACATTTGAAGCGGTTCTACACTTGATATCTAGCTACCAGAACCCATGCAGTGAAAATATTAGAAAATACCAAAAAAATCATAAAATTGATCCTGGAGAAATCCAAAAATAGTGGAAAAAGTCCTGAGAAAAGGTACCCTTGGTGAAAACTTGGAAAACAGGCGTGTTGATACTGCCAAAAAAAATAAAAAAGGAACAAAAAAATTGAAAAAGATAAAAATGCCTTGATGGAAAGCTGGACCACAAGCATCTTGGTATCAAAAATAAAAAGCTTTGTCGAGTGGTGAAAACCAGGCAAACAGGCATCACTCAAACTCTGTGCTCTATCTATCAATGCATTAATGACACTTAAGCTTCATAATCACACATGTGCTATTTGGTGACTCTAATTCCTTACAAATATCCTATCCTTGCTTGGGATTTTTCTGCATTTGCATCTTAGGAATATTCATTCTGAACTAGGGGCATCTTTGCTAGTATGTTCAGTTTGCGTCTACTAGGTTGTCCTAGGTTCTTGTCCAGGATGTTGGTCTCTCAAAACAATATTTATCAATACTTGCACCTAAATGTCACTATCACAAACAAAGGTGTTTCTTCAACACCACCTACCTGTAACAAAAATCACACTAGTGTTTCTCAACACTTTAATCATGAACTAGTGTCTCTCAACACTTTAATCACAAACTTTAAATGAACTGCTGTTTCTCAACACTTTAAATCATGAAATTTAATTGAAATAGTGTTTTTCAACACTTTAATCAAACACTTTAAATGAACTAGTATTTTTCAACACTTTAATAAAAAACAAACTAGTGTTTCTCAACACTTTAATCAACCAGTGTTCCTAAACACTACATTGGATTGTGATTGCTAAACAAAGTTAAATCTCATATATAATAAGGCATGAAAACATATTTCTTAATTCTAAATTTTGATTGATGAATCTCTATTGCACTTTGAAAATGAATCTACAGTATTTCTCAGTACTACTTAAACACATAGTTTGATCTTGGTTTGATTATGACTCTTTAATGTTCCCATGATGTTTCACACTAGGGCCATCTAAGCAGTTATGAATTTTCTTTGATTGATTATCAATTGGTGATTGTTATGTCTTCCGAGTTGCTCCATGATGTCTATTCAAAGACAAAGACTCACAAGGACAGGGGGCATACCATTTGCTTGGTTTTCTATGTATGGTGATTGTTCCAAATGATCCTTAATAAATTTCACCTAACTTGGATATTTATGGTAAGGGCTGCCAATATGAGTGGATAGCCGCATATATCTCAATCCTCGTTATGTATAAATTATGGTGAGGTTGAAACAATTTCCTTTTCTATTTTCTAAATCAGATTCTCACTAAGGCGTATCCTACATGATGTACCAAAGGATATGAATTTCCAAGGTCATTGGGGGTCACATATCTTACATTACACTTGAACAGAAATTGATTCTTAATAGTAAAAGGAGATAACTAGCTTGTCATCCTAGCTTCTATGCCTTGATGCTTAAGTTTATTTCTGACATTGCATCCAATACACATAGTATTCATACTTTCATGATACCAGCTAGTATTAGTGATAGTTGTACTATCAGGTGATGTCTGTTACAAAAATGCCCAATGATGATAAAATGCTACAATGTAAACAAATCAGTGACAGTCCTAAGAGTCTACATGTAGATGCATTTAGATATTGTATGATTCATTTTAAATAAATGCATAAAGGACTTGAACTTAAAATGATTTCTTGATTCATCTAGAATCTAAGTTAATTACAATGATCAATATTATTGATATTAATGTCATTTCATATGTATGACATACATTTTGCATTCATAAATGAGAAGGAGAAAATAAAAAAACAAAGCATTCACAAATTGCATTTATTTCAACATCCTAAGTGCATACATACATTTATTTTCATAAAGAAAATCTCAAAAATATACATTTGCATATTCACTTAGCATCATTTGAAACACATTTATATATCAGTAATAAATGCAAGCGCCTACATGATGTCATCACATAATGTAATCTAACTCATCAAAGAGACCAAGATATTAATCACATATGCATCATTCTAAACATCTATCAAAGCAAGAGAACCCATGAACATATCAAAAATCAGGAACAACTATCTCAGATATATCAGATATGGAATAGATAAAAAATGTGGAACTGTCTACAAAAGAGTATCAGAGTATCAAGTGTGAATCAGATATACATGTATAAAAGTCATAGTACAATAAATGATATTAGAAGGATCCAAATATACAATATGATCTCAAAATATGATGAAATGAAGCATCAAGACTGGCTGCCACCCTCTCCCTAATCTGGAGGAGAAGGACGAGGTGGTAAAAATGGAGTTGGTGGAGGCATAGCCCCCTCAGACTATTGAGCAATGCATGAATAAGAAGGTGCTCTATGACCCTCTAGAACCGTAGCATGATATAAAATGAAGTATTAAGATGATCTCTATCCCTGATGAGTAGCTACCCAAGCCTAGGTATCTCTCTATGCCCTAAGCATATCACCCTCTCTATCCCTCTCTTCTCTAAGAAGATTGAGTTGTGTGTCCCTGTCTTCTCTAAGATGCTCAAGATGTGCATCCATGTCTGCAAGTAAGGCCTCTAGTGTAGTGATCCTCACTCTGAGCTTCTCACTCTCACGCTCACACTATGTCAAAGCATCACCATCTCTACCCGAGCCTCTACCTGTGTCCTATCTAGAAGGCCTATCCTATGGCCTATTATGCTAAGTTTCATGTTGAGGTTGTCACTTTTGTTGCTGATCTCTAGTAAATAGTGGACCTAGATCTCTCTCAGGAGTAAAGAATCTGAGACGAGTCTTCCTCCTACTGCCACTGGCGCCCTCTCCACTCCCTCCCACAACACCTCCACTCCTATCATCTCCATTATCACCATCATCTAGACCCTATCCTCTATCTGGAGGAGGGTGCCTCCCATCTCATCTCCAACCATCTCTACCACCATCCCTCCCTCCATCTTGTCTCTCCCTTTGAGCTCCCCCTCTACCTCTCACAGGTTGATCATCAGTAGGATCATAGTCTAATGGGTCCTCGATGCATGTAACTACCTCCTCAGGAGCTGTAAATTTTTTTAAAAGATGTTGTAATATTTATGCATGATATCCATCTGAGCACCCTACATCTACAACATCTAGAAAGAGGTCCCAAGCAACTACAAACATATCTCTGATGGCCCACTGAGCTGTCTCATATACTAATTAAGTACCCCATAATGGGTCCTCATCATGAATACATGCATCTATTGACAAATCCTGGCATTTTCCCTACACACAGTCATACTATCTCATAACCCATTTCGCAAGGAAGCGCTCAACAATGTACCTGGTCTTGCCAATCAAGTATCTTCTCTGAAAGAAAAAAAAGGCATTTGTCACCTACCAAAAATCCACTCTTCGCAGTCAAGGTATGGTCTCCATACTACTATATTCATATCATCAAACAGATGGAGCCAATACTCTACCTTTCCTAGATGGGGCTGCTGAATCCAACCTGAGTACATGTAAACATATGGCTACTGATCTAACCGTCGCCTGTCTACTATCGGTTGTGTAAATAGGATATGCTCCCAAGCCTAGATCTATAACAAAAGGATCCTGAAAGTCATACTATGTGAATACTGGTACACTATCTTGTGCAACTCTCTATAAATGTGAGAAATAATGCAGCTACCCGATGCAAATCTCTGAGCAGAAATGACCATTTGCTCTAACATTTCAACACAACCAACCATGAATCTGTGTTGTCCCTGGTCAAGCATCAGGATGCCTCCAATCAAAATGGCCAAGTATACTAGAAGATGATCATAATTATTTCACATATAGTCCCATGTCAGGTAATAGTGAGCTATAGTATCATCTCCAAAGAATCATTACAGCATGGCAATTGCTGTAATAGAAGTCAAATCAAACTGCACCTTTCAACCCATCACAGGAACTCTAAGAATGTGCCACACATCCTTGGGTGTGACGGTCATCTCACTAGTCGGGAGATGGAAGGTGTTGTTCTCAGAATGCTAGAGCAGTCAACAACCCTTGATTTACCATGATGTTGGGTAAATCTCTTAAAGATAGTAATCCTACACGCGTGACTAGCTCTACCTTGTCGCCAGTCAAAGATCTAGATAGAGAAAGGACACGACCAGGGTATGGTCCTTGGAATGATACAACCTCAAATGGAACCTATTTAAGAGGATACCAATTACAAATTTCAAATTAGTACTCTATCTAAGACAACCAAGCATAGAAACCTATCAACTAAGTAATTTTGGTCATCGGACAGAGAAAAACTAGTCAAAATTGGAAGAAAACTAAGTCTAAAACCAGAAACAATTATGTTCCTATGGGGTCTGATCCCTTTTACGGGATGTGATCTATGATTTCTGGGATGTGATGGGGAATCCAGGAAGCAATCCTATTTTAGTAGGATGCAACGCGGGATGCGGCATGCGACCCTATTCCAACAGAATGCGAAAACATACAAATCCTATCTTAAATCTACCAGAAGCTATGAAAACCACAAAATGGGGTGTGATCCTAAACATATAGGATGTGACATAGGATTTTTTGAAGAAATAGGAAGCGACATGGGATTAACCTGGTGCGATCCTAAATGCGGGATACGATTCAGAATGAAACTTGCCATAACTACTACCAAAATGCATAAAAATGGAATTTGAAAACTTGAACAGGTAGGTTTTCGAGTACTTACCGAAGGTGGGTAGTCAGCTGAATGTTGATGTCATTGGTTGAGCTTGAAATGATGCTTCTCCATGGGGACCGCCATCTTCTTTGTAGAGCTCTCTGAATTACCAAGGATAAAAGTAAAAATGAATGGGTAAAAAGTGAATTTTTAGATATATATTTTAGTTTTGAGCTGTTTAGGAGCTCCAAAACTCCTCCCAGACAAATGAAACTCATTTTTTTCTCTTTCTAATCAATCAGGAATGAAATTGAATGTATAGAGGATGTTCTACACAACACATTAAATTTTTTACCATAGTTCTCAAAAATACATAATTGCCCCATTTGTTTCGAAAATGATTTACAGGCTTTGCACAATCACTTTTCTAGGTTCTATATCATCAGCCTACACATTATTCATCAAAATATTGGTCTGACATCATTTTATCAGACTCAAAACCCACTTTTTAACTTGATTAACTTGGTAGAAAAGTGTTTTCTCTTAACACACCTTCATTTCTCCACTTCTTCTAAGTTGATTCTTTCTTGATTCAATCAATCAGTTCAAGTGATATATCATTCTACAGAGGGATTTATTCTTTTTCCTTTGATTTCATTCTTGAGGGGGCATGATCACACTTAAATCAATCAAATTATCACTCAAAACAACATTAAAATGACTTTGTCATCAAAAGACTAAAGGTATGACAGTTCCTTGACTAAGTCAGGAATGTTGGATTGAAGGTTTCGGTTATCACAAGCTAGATATCTTATGTCTACTTTTCTTAGATTCTTATTAATCTCATGGAAGCTTTGTACTAACCTTCATTCGATCAAGTTCAGATTTGGTATTATCAATTTTTGGATGACAACCAAGTTCAGAATTGGTATCTTTAAGATCTTTTCTTATTGACCTTTGTTCGTTCAAGTTCAAATTCAATTCTATCAGTCTTAGTTCAATCAAATGCAAGACAGATCTCATCAGATATTTCATTCGATCAAGTGCGCAATTCTCATTCTTTCTAAAGTCAACATCAAAACTTTCTTTGAATCAATGACCTTCTCACACATCAATTCAAAGAGGGGAAAATGTAACCACCCTAATTTGGTCTACTCTAACCATAGATCCTATTTTCCCTAAGTGTGATCATACCCCTAATTATGTCAAGACAATTCTTCAATTTATTGGCATAATTTATTTAATTCAAATTTAATCTCCTAAGTGATTTAATCACAAAATTACATTAATTGCCTTAGCCAATTAAATCAAAACAAATAAAAAACATGGCTAGAGTAATTAATATAAGGAATTAAATAAATCCTAATTACACTTCCATTTGCAAAAAGGGAAACTCAAATCCCTAACCAATGGGAGTTAAATCACTTGGATCACCTCACATGGATCACCAAAGAATCAATCCTAACCTCTCATTCACCAAATTATTCTATAAATAGAATGAATTTTAAGCTCAATTGGCCCCTAATCTTTATACATTTTACCTCAATCTTTCATTGCATTGTTATAATCTTTCATTTTAGAGCTTAAAATGAACATTTCTTGAGCATTTAGACTAAATTCATTTGAATCTTCCATTATAAGTTGTAGATGTCACTGATAAATGCATAATCTGAGGGAAATTATAGCATTATTCACACTCTTCTTAGATAGGAAGTAATAGGTCAATTTTAGTGATTGATTTTCTTGTTTACTCTTTCTTTTCACTAATATACTGACTTATTGAAGTGTTGTGTTGCAGACAATAGGTACAAAAATAACACACACTTGTATTTGATGTTCTTGATTTTTGTGACTCACGATGTGGTTTCCATCTTTTTTGAAATTAGGGCTTTCTCCGTAAACAAACTATGATATCAGTAAGTCTTGGTACTTATTTTATCTTCGCTGTAGATGCTAAGAATCTGTCGGAGTTGCCATTGAATCTTCTCTCAATCAATCTACAAAATTTTCACTCTATATCGCTCTTTTTTTTTTTCTCATTTTTGCATGGTGAATGAAATGAGCTCTTATTGCGCTATTTATAGAAAGAAACCTAAGTGGTTCATTAATTGCTTTAGCTACCACTCGGTGACAAAAATACTTGGGCATTATACCATATACTTCATCATCGGTGAGTATACAATTCTTGGGGTAAGTGACAACTTAGTTTCACTTTTCACATGTTCACTGACGATGCTTGGTATATAGTGAAGACTTGATTGTCTTTTACATGATTATTGATGATGCTCAGTTTACATTGATGACTTGGTTGTTTTCCATATGTATACTGACGAGTCTCGGTATGTATTGACCAATGAGATTGGATTCACAAAAACAAAAAAATTAATACCATAGTGTATCTCCATTCATGCTAATTTGGCATATTATCAATGAATATTGGAACTGATGTAAACTATAGTTTTATATAGTGCAGTTCCATACTTACTTGTATGCTTAGGTGGGGGTGGTGGAATCACCTAATCCATTGGATGAGGTGTCACCAACTATGGTTCTTGGTCCACCATTGTCAGTATTTGTATCTCTCCTCCACATTTGATTTCTCATTCTCCTGATGTCTTCAATAGTGTTTCCATTTGCAAAAGTGCTTGATTTTGTCACTTGGTCTTTACAGTCCTTGCCTAGATGACTGACATTATGATAATCCAAGCATGAGATGATGGAGTTAGTCCAGATTATAGACCTTCTTATCCATTTCCTAATGCATTTTTCAGCTATGTTTCCATATATACCACATGCTATGCAATTTACCCATGTGTTGTAATCCCAAACATATGATTTATCGACTCTTCTTGGTTGATGAGCATTTTCTTGTTCTTTTGGCTTCAATGCTTTCTTTTTCTTCTTTCTACATTCATTAGATGTGTGCCCATGCATTTTTCAAGTAGAACAATATTTTTCCATGTAGGATTCCTTCTTTGGTTGGTTTTCCTTAGATCTTCATTCATGTGATTTGTGTCCATGCTTGTTACAGTTATAACAATTACCAATGAATGTAGAAGTAGATTTAGGAATACCTTTAGCTTTGCTCATGCAAACATTTGATGTGTGGCCTGGTTTTCCACAGTGATTGCATGACTACTTTGGTTTTGGATTTGTGTAGACATCTCTGAAATCATATTGATTTGATGATTCTACATGCTTGGTATACCCTAAACTGGTATTGTTGTTGTGTCTTCTTTGTCTATTTAGAAAATCATCCATTTTTTTGTGAACTTTCTTCAGCTTTCTTGATCATATCATTATGTTTTTGCTAAATTCTTGCTTCATGCTTTAGTTTCTCATTTTCTTCTCTTAGTTCACCAATAGCTTCCAATTTTCTATTCAGTTCTATGTTCACTCTGTTGGCCTCATGACTCATAAGAACTATTTGATTGGTGATATCAATGTGATATTTAGTTAGTGTATGTATTTCTGAATGTTTCTCTTGAAACTTTGCAATGATCTTCCTCCTGTCATCAATAGCTAATGTTCTCTCTTGTTCATTTTGTCTAGCATTATTCATTACATCAATCATTCTTACCTTCTGTGTCTCTTGACTAATTTTTAGTACCTTTACTTGTTCAGTTAGATGTTGATTTATTTCATTAAGACTTGTAATGCTTCCTTCATTTGTGTCAGATGTATTGCTAGATGTAGATCCTAATGACTCAAAAAAATTAGGTATCTCTTCTTCATGATAGTCTATTTCATTGTAGCGAGATGCCATGACTTTTATTTCATCCAATAGTTCTCTCATCTTGATTCTTTCTTGTTTGCATTTCTCATAGAAGATCTATATCTCCAACTTCTAATTCTCAATATTCTTGTCAAGCTTATACCTTTCCATTGTATGATCTTTTCTCTCAAGTGATCAAAATTTTATAAATAAGAGATCTAGCTCTAATACCAATTGTTGGAATAATGGAATGATGTGTACTGAGAGGGGAAGGGTGAATTAGTACCCTTAAAACTTTTATCACTTTAACCTTTAGTAATATTTACTATCATTACCGACCATATTTCTTTTCTACCTTATGTATGTAATATCAAAACATAAATGTAATTGCATCTAAACATTCATAGAAACATTAATGAAATGTACATACACATTACACAAGAATTGGTAATAGAGAAAACCCCTATTGGAAGGTAAAAACTAAAGTGGGGATGAAACCCACAAAGCTTCACTATCTATAGAATGGAAGGTGTCAGTTAAGGCTACAAGTGTGATCACTTCTGATGATCTTACCTTGTTAGGAGTAAAATTTTATACTGGTTAGGTCTACTCGGCTAAGAGATTTTAACAACACTGTTAAGTGTGCACTCAATTAAGAGATTTACAATAAGACTGTTAAGTCCACCTTCTTAAGGGATTTCTTCTATTTTCTACAATTGTTAGAGAGAATTCAAAAATACTTGTGGACCTAGTAGTATGAAATCTTAAATTTATGAATACAGATCCTTTAAGTTCACAAGATATGTGTATCACCTATAGTGATTGATTAATACCTATGTTCTACTCGATAGCCTTGAATCTTTCTCTTCATAACTGAATTCATCTTTTTATGTCTTTCTACATGAAACTCTATGTCTGATCCATAGATGTATGTTGCGGCTACAATCGTCTTGTTCTAATTTATTACTTCATCTATTTATACAATGTATTGACCTAGATTTAGGTTTCACTTTTTACAATGAAAACTCTATGATAAAAGGTTTACAACTTGACCTTCTTCTCCTAGTTTGCATGTTTACAATCAATTAAACTGACTAAAACAATTACATATTGTAAGGTATAAATTTGGATGGTCTCCTAAATAGGGTTTGCACAATAGATATTTTCATATAAAAGAGAACCTATGCCATATTCAACCATTTATATTTAATTGTTATGATAAGGAATGTAAATCTTCAAAATATTTGCAAAGAATAATGGAGTAAAATACCTACCTCACATCATACCAGATATAGAAATACCATTTTTTTGAAGCTATTGTTGAGTTTCTAGAAAATCTGAAATTGGATCTGGTACAGAAATGCAGGGATAGACAAAACCCAGAAATCATTTTCTGATCTGACATAGTTCTTATTTTGACCCTTAAAGTCAATGTCAACATTGACCCAAAATTTCTGATTCTGACCTAGGGTAGAATCGACCTAAAAAGTCTCTGACAGGAAATCTATTTTCGGATCTTGAAATTTTTTCGAAAGGGGTATCTGAATCTGTACTCTGTTCCGCTGTTCTAAACTTGTACATCTTGAAAAAACACCTGAAATATCTAAAAAAGAGGGGTTTTGGGGTGGCTATATAGGGTTTTTCCTTAGTCAAACCCCCATTTTAGTGATCTCCATCTCCATGAATAGCTTAATATAGTAGAATATATGTGTGTGTGTTTCTCTTGGAAAGAGCTTCGATTGTGTAATGTGAAGATCTAATCCTCTAGATTAAACCCTAACATGAATTGAAAATGAGAAAGTAATGCATAGATTTGAATATGAGGTAGTAGATGAGAGAGGAGAGGAGATTCCCCTAGGCGGTGGTACAGGTGTAGATGATCAGGCAATCTATGTTGTACCATTGAGATCACAATGACCTCCATGTGTGCATATAGAGACACCACCACATAGACCTAGACATAGTGAGTGGGGAGAGGGTAGTCACTCCATGCCCCCACCATCTAGATCCTTTGGTGACACCCAAGAGGGAGATCCAGGTATGATATATTTAATTGATTAGAATATTTTAAGTAAATGTTTTCTTAGAAGTACTAAAAGATAAATATGTTTGAATTCTACAGCTAGCGTAGCGGAGTGAAGGAGCTTTGTGTCTAGAGTCCTGAAGGATACATGTATATCCTACCAACTACTAGCTAGCGATTGATAGTCCCTTATTGGATAGAGGGATCCTCGCAGACATGAAAATATTTTTGCATGAGTCGAGCGAGAGATGAGGTTATGCAAAGAGAGAGAGGAGAAATTGATGGCTGATCTATAGAGAGCTCATGATCGTAACTATGAGATGAACATATCAAGGAGCCACACATGGACTACTGTTCTAAGATCCTCAGCCTCATACCACAGATCAGAGAGAGATGGGAGCTACCAACCCTAAGAACATAGAGATAGAGATTGATAGACATGGCACATGTGCCATATATGTATCAAACTCAAAGAAGTTTATATATATGAAAAATTTTGTTTGCCTAGTTAGTTCTATGATTGATTACTTGTACTTTTCATCAATACACAAAAACTTAACATAAAGAAAGAGTGAAATTATGTATGAATGCATTCGAATTACATAACCTATAAAACAAACCTAACTATTCTATAAGGAATACATAAATACATAATTAAAGAATGATGTATTTAGGGATAATAGTGTTTAAGATGCATAATATTAATAGGTTCCTTAAGAGGGGCACCATTCATATTAGCAATCTTATAAGCACCTAAAGTAAAATCCTCAATTACTATGAAAGGTCCGAGCCAGTTAGGGATAAACTTCCCTTTTTCACCAGGTAAAGCATTCACATTCCTTTGATTTTCATACAAGACTAAATCACCTATCAAGAATGACTATTCAATCACCTTATGATCATACTATTTCTGAAGTGATTTATGATAAGCCTTAATATGTTCCAAAGCATTTATCCATTGTTCATCCAACATTTCTAATTCCTGTAATCGTTGTTCCCAGAAAGTATCCTCTTAAAATTATCCCATGAAATGAAACACACAAAGAAGGTATTTCTAATTCTGAGGGCATAATAGCGTCAGTACCATAAACAATATTATAAGGAGAAGTACCCATGGTAGTACGGACATAGTCCTATAAGCCCATAAAGCATAAGTAAGTTGGGTATGCCAAAATTTTGCATGATTGTTAACCATTTTTCTTAATATTTGTTCAATAACTTTATTCGTTGCTTCAACTTGACCATTAGATTGAGGGTAGTAGGGAGTAGAAAATGTATGTTGAATATGGTATTTCTCCAAGAATTTTTTGACTTCTTTATTCTTGAAAGAAGTGTCATTATCCAAAACTATCATTAAAGGAATACCAAATTGTGCTATAATATGATTAAGGATAAAATCACAAATAACATTTGTAGTAGTAGAACAGAGAGAAATAGCCTCTCCCCACTTTGTAAAGTAATTTGTAGCCATCAAGATGTACGTATGTCCTTGAGAAGAAGATGGTAAGATTTTTCTAATAAGATCAAAACCCCAAATACTAAAAGGCCATGGAGTAACTTGATTACGAAGTTCACGAGTAGGAGCATGAATTAAATTACCATGTTGCTGACACTAAGGACACTTCTTAACAAACATAAAAGAATCTTGTTCCATTTTTTTCCAATAGTATCCCACTCTAAGAATTTTATTAAGTAAACATTTCCCACCAAAATGTCCCCCACAAGAACCAGAATGAGCTTCTGCTAAAGCTATCTTTCAAAAAATGAAAGATATGCGAATACCATTCATCCAAATGCAAGTTAAAACAATCAACATTAACCTTATTAGAAATTGTAGGGTGTTTAAGAGCGTGTATAGTAAATTGAAAGTCTTCGGTATTATTCTCAAGATAAACCAAGGAAGTTGCG
This sequence comes from Thuja plicata, assembly GCA_018584345.1. Classification (NCBI taxonomy): domain Eukaryota; kingdom Viridiplantae; phylum Streptophyta; class Pinopsida; order Cupressales; family Cupressaceae; genus Thuja; species Thuja plicata. The sequence continues at coordinate 3,853,261 of MU225850.1, forward strand.
CTTGCCATGGCATGTGTGTGTCAATTATCTTTCCTAGGTAAAGTCTGAATCATATAAGAAGAAAATTGTGAAAGAATATCAAGAGCCAAATCTTTATATTGCGTCATTTTATCATTCTTAATTTGATAACCTCCTTTGATTTTTTCAACAATCAATTGTGAATCCCCATAGATTTCCAATTTTTTAATATGAAGGGATGAAGCTACCCATAAGCCAGCTATAAGAGCTTCATACTCCACAATATTGTTAGTATAAGGAAAGGTCAATTTATATGACATAGGGATCAGTTTCTTTGTAGGAGGGACCAAGATAATGCCTACACAGGAACCTGTCTTACATCTAGAACCATCAAAATATAATTCCCAAACATCTTCCTACTTAATAGCTAAAATGTTCTCATCAGGGAATTCTATTGAGGTAACGCTTGTATCAAAATGAGGACAAGGAGCTTTAGCTAAATAATTAGTTAAAGCTTGTCCTTTAATTTACTTTTGAAGAATGAAATTAAAATCAAATTTTCTAAGTAACATCACTCATTTTTCCAAACGGACAGAGATATCATTTTTTGAGAAAAGGTGTTTTAGAGGATCAAATTTAACAATCACATTGACCTCAACATTCAAAATATAATGCCTAAGTTATTGACAAGCATAAACTAAAGCCAAGCATTGTCTTTCCAAATTGGTATATCTTGTTTTGTAATCAAGTAAGTTTTTACTAATGTAGTACACTGGTCTTTCCTTACCTTCGCTATCATGTTGAGCCAACAATGCACTCACAGCATGAGAAGTAGCAAAATTATATAGATAGAAGGGTTTATTAAATTAAGCAAGTTGAAAAATAGGAGGATTAACAAGATATTCCTTAAATTTCTCAAAGGATTGTTTACATTCTTTGTTCCAAGAAAAAGTGGTACCTTTTCTAAGAAAGGAGGTGAAAGGAACAGTTCTATCGTCTAAGTTAGAAACAAAGTGACAAATAGCTTGTATTTTTCCTTGTAAACTGCGTAATTGAGAAATCTTCTTAGGAGGAGGCATGTTAACAATAACATCAATCTTTTTATTATCGACCTCTATGCCTCTCTTAGATATTATAAATCCTAATAATTTACCAGAATCAACTCCAAAAGCACATTTCTTAGGATTCAATCTCATATTATAACTCCTAATTCTTTCAAACATTTGCCTTAAAATAAACACATGATCCTCTCTTTGTATATATTTTGCCAATATTTCATCTACATAATCTTCCATAATCTTATGAATGTAATCATGAAAAATCAAGGTCATAGCACGTTGATAAGTTGCTCCCATGTTTCTTAATCCAAAGGGCATCATGACCCAACAAAATTTTCCCCAAGGTGTTATAAATGCGGTCTTAAGTTGATCTTCAATAGGAATAAATATTTCATTATAACCTAAAAACCATCCATAAAAGATAATATAGCATGACCCGCTGTCGAATCCACAATCATATCAATATTAGGTAACGATAAATTGTGTTTTAAGGATGCCTTATTTAAATCTAGACAATCAGTGCACATTCTTATCTTATTTTCTCCTTTAGAAACAACCACAATATTAGAAATCCATTCAGATTAATCAATAGAGCGGATGAACCCAACACCTAATAATTTTTCAATTTAAGCTTTAACTAACAAGGAAATGCCTAGATTCATCTTTCAATTTTTTGTTTTACAGGTTTAGCATTAGGTTTGAGAACAATATTGTGAGTAACAATCTTAGGATCTATACCTGACATATTTGAATATGTCTAAGAAAATATATCTTTATATTCAAGTAAGAGGGAAACCAATTGGTCATGTTCATCTTGATTCAAACATTTCCCAATTTTGATTATTTTTTCAGAGTCACTCACATCTAGCTGAACTTCAATAGTCTCAGTAATTAATAAATTACTTTTCATGGGGGAATACATTGGCAAAGGAGAAATATCATGTTCATAATGTTCTCCAAAATAGTCTTCATTATTCAGACAATAAGGCTTTCTTATTTTATGATAAGACGTAGGTAGATCTTGATAAGCCCCTAAAAAATTGGCTAGGGCTTCATCCTCAAGAAAAATATCCAAACTAGGTTTTTGATCCATGTCAAGGAGAAGCGGATTAACCAACTTCAAATTTCCACCGTAGATATGATTGACATTAAGAGGAAATTTTGATGGTTACTTATAAGGATTGAATCCTAACCCATAAGTATAATCATAAACTTCATTTTCCAAGGGCACTTGTATACCTTGTTCATATTTACCAAATCCTTTCCCATTGAATCCTAATTTCCTAAGTAAATGATAACCATAACCATATCTATCGGCCATATTAGATTGAGTTAAAGGAGTGGCATATGTCACAATGTCATATCAATATGGTTTTATGTCTTAATTGTTTCTTCAAGTGAAGCAGCAACAAAGTTACTTTCTAATTCCTCAGAAAGTGGAGAAGGAATAAAAACTTGTTTTTCAAACCCACTTTTCTCTTTCATAAACTCTAAATCAGAAACTTTATATTCTCCCATAAAAGAAGGATTAAAATCCAATGTTCCCCAATCATCTCCCATCAAAGAAGGAGGTGGAGTTTTCACTTGTTTAACTTCAGGTGGTTTCTCAGGTTCTTTACTTGGTTGTATAGGTTCACAAACCTTAGCATATTCCACATTTAAGAAAGGATTCGACGCATCATCCGCATGTAGTGTATACATCAGATTTTTATAAATGAACCTAACCTTATGATGAAGAGTAGAAGGAATCACATGCATAGTATGTAACCAAGGTCTTCCTAAAAAAGGTTATAATTGAGAGGTCCAGGCATAACATGAATAGGTGTGTTAAGAAGATCTGGACCGACCTTAATAGGTAGCGTAATAATACCCAAAGTTTTCTTTGCAATGTTATCAAATCCATGGATAGGGATATTATCCAGTTGAATATTTTTAAGATTGGCCTTAATAGCCTTAAGCATATCCATGCTTCAAACATTAAGCCTATATCCATTATCAATTAATGTTCTACGAATGATATTTTGATTGATAGAAACAACAACCATAAGAGAATCATATTGATTCTGCACCTCAATAGAAGGTAAATCATCATCACTAAACACAATAGGAGGTAAAGAAGGCATAGTATGTATGAAATCCAAAAATAAATTAATATTCTCTTGAAGGAGGCGGAGCAAGAAGAGTAGATAAAGCTTTTTGTAATGCCTCATGATATGTAGGAGAATTTTGAAGTAATTCCTATAAAGATATCTTAGCTGGAGTAGCATGTAATTTCTCAACTAAGTCATACTCCTTAAAGGAATAAGGTAACCTAGGTGCTTGAGGAAGCATGGGTTGAGAAGGAGGTAAAGAGGCTAGGACAGTAGGTTGAGGATTATTCCTTGTGCGATAAGCATGTGAAACGAAATCTGTGTTATCAAAGAAATCCAAAGGATCTTTAGGTTTACCCTTAATAGTTATTCGAGGACATCCTTTTACCATCATCAAAGGTATATGGAATAACATTCTAGGTTCCTCAATGTTGTAAATAGTGGAACATGAAGGTAACCATGCACACACCCTATGGTAAAGGTCAATTGGTGAAGTTGTGGAGGAGGATGAAATAGGAATAGGATCCATGGGAATCGCATTTGAACCATTTTCATGCTCACTTCCATGTACCTCATTAAGGGATATAATCTCTTGTACAATAAAATCCTCATCAAATTATTCAAAACAGAAGTCATACATGTTGAAAATTACAAGCATGTAAATGTTTTTGTATTTTTAAAGAAATTTTGTAATTTTTATGTATTTTTGGAATATAAATGCAAGAGAATAAAAGAAAGCCTACTTCTATATGCATGCAAGATCTAATATAAAATGTAAATCTAACACCAAAGAGAAATATTTGTCTATCACGGGTTCACCAAATTGTAAGGTATAAATTTGGATGGTCTCCTAAATAGGGTTTGCACAATAGAGATTTGCATATAAAAGAGACCCTATGCCATATTCAACCATTTACATTTAATTGTTATGATAAGGAATGTAAAGTTTGAAAATATTTGCAAAGAATAATGGATTAAAATACCTATGTCACATCATAGCAGATCTAGAAATACCATTTTTTTGAATCCTGTGTTGAGTTTCTAGAAAATATGAAACCAGATTTGGTACAAAAATGTAGAGACGGACAAAACCCAGAAATATTTTTACAATATGACACAACTCTGACTTTGAACCTCAAGTCATTGTCACCATTGACCTATAATTTTTTATTCCAACCTAGGGGAAAATTGACCTAAAAAGTCTCCGACGGGAAATCTATTTTTGAATCCTAAAAATTTTCCAAAAAGGGTATCCGAATCTGCACTCTGATCTGATGTTCTAAGCCTATACCTCCTGAAACATCACCTAAAAATATCTAAAAAAGAGGGGTTTTGGGGTGGATATATAGGGTTTTTCCTTAGTCAAATGCCCATTTTGGTGTTCTCCACCTCCACGAATAGCCAAATATAGTAGAATGTATGTGTGTGTTGCTCTTGGAAAGAGCTTTGAATGTGTAATGTCAAGATCTAATCCTCTAGATTAAAACCCTAACATGAATTGAAAATGAGAAAGTAATGCATAGATTTGAATGTGATAAAGAAATCATACCAAGCTCACAAGGATAAAGTATTCCTACCAAACTGACAATCCGTAGTTGCTACCCCATGATAATATCTTTTGAATGCTTGAATGTTGAAAATGGTGGATCCAATAAGAAGGAAGGAAGGAAGAACTCTCTCTTGCTCCAAAGAAGATCCACAATAACTTGTCCACAAAAATTCTTGTATGTATGAATGAATCATCATATCGTTTCCTTCTATATAATCCTCTCACTTTCTTGCATCATCATCATGTCATAATCATAATTGCATTATATCATCTTATGATTTTCTCTGATGAAGAAATGAAGATAAAAGAGAGTGTTTATATAGAGATCTCAATATAGACCTCCTAGGGCAATGCAAGGGACCCAAATTAAAATTTTTCCTTGAATTATGGTCCAATAAAAATCACCAACCAAGGAGGGGATGTTTTAATTCAAATATTGGGGAAAACACTTCTGCATCCGGACTCGGGGACCTATTTTTAAGTTTAGAACCCCAAAAAGCTCCAGATTTGAAAGTAGGGACCAACACCCAATAGAGATCAAGGGAGACCTCAACCTTGACCTAGGTCAAGGTTGACCTCAATTCTGACCTAGGTCAAAATCAACTTCAACCCTGACCTAAGGTTTCAGACAGGTCTCCATGGGAAATCTATAGGATTCCTAGGTCAATTGGGGACCTAGGAAGGTGAGAAAATAGACTAGAATGCTAGATAGAGGCACATAGGCCACAAAGAAGGTATGATGATGATTAGGAGAGCCAATACATAGGTTTTATCTAAAATTGGAGCCACAAAAAGGGAAATTAAGGAGGATCCAAAGGATCCTAACCCTAGTTTCACTTAGAAATGCAGAATCAAGTGCATATGCATCCTAAATGCAAATATAATATGCAAGTGTACTAAACGAGGGTGCTAAACCTACCAAAATGGAAGTGCTTCCATTTTAAGATGATACACATATCATTTACTTATTCCTCAAGAAATGGTTTTAAAGCTAAGCATAAAGCTAATTATAAAACTGAACTGATTTATCTGACGTGTATCTTAGAACCACTTTTCTCAGAAATAAAACTGTCTCTCAGTAGACTGGTGCTCGGTATGCTCTATAGTTTTTGCTTGCTGATGTCTCTAAATTGTCTGTCAGTTTACTTTGTAAACTATGTTCTTGGTTTACTTTGTAAACTATCTGTCGATGATAGTATAATTTTGGTGTTTACTGTGCTTGTCTGTTTTGGTGACCTCTACCCTTAACTATTTCAATGACCATTGCACTTGTCTGTATGCTTTCACTCGGTGATCATGTTACCAATAGTCCAAAACTTTTTTCCTTGTATACTAATGACAAATATGATCCTTTAGTATTATCACCGCCATCGACTCATAGATATCACTTTCTTCCTCCTGGATGAATTTGTATAAATGCAATAAACTATTCAAAGGTAATCTAGCATGTGTTCCATATACTAACTCAAATGGAGATACCCAAATTTGTTTCTTTTCTATCACTTGATCAACCCATAATGCTAGCTTTAGCTTTGAATCCTAAGATTTTGTATTCTTCTCCAAAGTATTTTTAATAATATTCATTAAGATTTTATTACTGGACTCATCTTGTCCATCTCCCTGAAGATGGTAAGGAGAAGAATAACTAATAGTTATCCCATATTTGGCACAAGAATATTTGAATTCCTCTGACCTAAAACACATAGCATTATCCATAGCCAATTTTACAGGAACTCCAAATCTTGTAAGAATATTATTCATGAGAAAATTTGTGACCACCTTGCTTATGGCTTGTTTGGTTGGTATATCCTTAATCCATTTTGGAAAATAATCTCTAGCCACAAGAATCCATCTGTGACCACCACTATAATTTTCACTTGTTTCTCTAATAAAATCCATCCCCCATTGGCAGAATGGACCCTCAACTTGAACTAGATTTAGAGGCAATTCTACATCATATTTTAATTTTCCATAAAATTTTGATAAGACTCACATTTTTCTACAAAACAATGTGTCTATAAATATGGTAGGCCAATAATACCCTTTCCTAATGATCTTATGCATCGTAGTCCTTGCTGAATAATGAGCCCCACACACTCCATTATGCAAATCTTTTAAAACCTTATCAGCCTAAATTTTATCTAAACAAAATAAAAGAACACCATCTCTATTTTTCCAATACAAATCACCCTGAATTAACACATACCTTTGTGCCTACAATTTTAGATTTATTTTCTAATTATCTATCATTGTCTCTGTACATTTCATGTTTTTCAAAAAATAAATAATATTAATGTACCAAGACTGCTTTATAATGCTTGTCTTTTCATTTACCTAGACATTATTTACCTGAGTAGATTCAAGGTTGGCCTCTTCCATTATCTTTCTAACCCTAAGCCTCTTACCAATTTTTTGATTTGGATCTCCAAATTGAATTCTTGAATACTATTGATCCATCTACACCTTTGTCCAGTAACTTCTGATTGAGAAAAAATATCCTTCACAATAGCACGTTAGACATAAGCTACCCTACCTCCATTTATTAGGCATGGCCTAAAATATTTGATAGCCTTTACCAAAGAATAATCTTGTTTCTCCATTATTTAATACTTCACTTTTTCATCCTACAATGACTTACTGAAAAAATAAATAGGATGTTTATACCCTTCACTGTCCTTCTGCAAAAGAACTACTGCTATAGTATGAAAAGAAGAAAAAGAAAACAATTGGAATGGTTGTTTATAGTCAGGGGAATTAAAAAATTGGGCCTCTTGAATGACCTTTTTAATCTTAGAAAATGCCTCCTTAGCCTCATCGTTCCATTTAATTTTAACATCTTTCCTTCAAAATTTAAAAAAGGCTTGACAATCTCAGAAGAGTTGGAAAGAAACCTTCTCACAAAATTAATATTTCACAAAAATGAATGTACTTCTTTGATATTTTTGGGTAATGGAACTTTACAAATAGCATAAACCCTATCAGGATCAATTCTAACTCCCCCTCTAGATACAATATGTCCAATAAATTCCCTTTAGTAACTGCAAACTGACATTTCTTAGGATGCAATGACACACCATAGTTCAAAGATTTACAAAATATTTTTTCTAAGTGCTTACAATAATCCCCTACATCTTTAGAATAAGTACTTATATCATCCAGATATACAACCATGATAAAATAAATAAATTCTTTAAAAGCTACATCCATTTCTCTCTGAAATGTAGCACCCATGTTAGTTAAACCAAATGACATCCTGACATATACATATGTTCCCAATGGAATAGTAAAAGTTGTCTTTTACTGTTTAGACTCTTTTACCTTTACCTTGTTGTATCCTGAAAAACCATCCATCATAGATAGCAAATCACAACCGTTATTCAACATTGCTTCCATGTTAGGTAAATAATAATTATCTTTCGAGGATGTGACATTTAAAATCCTAAAATCCACACACAGTTTGATATCCCTATTATTTTTCCTTACCAACACCAAGTTGGAAACCCAAGAGGAATGTCTAATAGGTTTAATTATTTCTACCTCTCTAAGTTTCATCAACTCTTTCTGCACATTTGGGGCTAAATTTGGATTAATGAGTCTCTTATTTTGTCTAAAAGGCTTGGCATTAGGTTACAAGTGAATCTCATGTTGAAACAAATCCTCCCTATATGCTTTGAGATCCTCATAAGACCAAGCAAAAACATGCTTTTATTTTTTTAGCAGGTCTATCAAATTTGTTCTAATATGAGGAGACAATTTCTTTCCTAAATATACCATCGTAGGAGCATACTCAAACCCTAAGCTGATTTATTCTAAATATTTTAACCTGGAAGAAGATTTTTGGTGCAAGCTATTTTAATTATCATTAAAGATACATTCTAATTCTACCAGACCTTATGGAATATTATTTGTATTCAACTGAACAATTTCCTTGCTAGTTATCATGTCTTTCTCATCCCCTATTTCTATCAATACATTAAATCAATGTTCTGACCTGTTAGGAATAACAATGCACAAGAACAACTAAGAGGGGGGTGAATCATTTGTGAGACATATTATTAAACATTAAAATTATAAACCAAAAATTTAATTCAAATGATAACACAGTAAGTGACAACACAATAACATAATCCTTTGTTGTCAAGGAAGCCCTATTAAAGGTGAAATATCGATGGGAATTAGCACCCACAAACGATGTACAGAGAGTATAGTATCCCTCGTAAAAGATTTAGCCATGTTAGGAGCTTATTAAAACATTAAATTACATAGTCCCTATTGAAGGAAATACCCTATTAGGAGTCAAGAGTAATAGTGGGCTCACTACCCAGGCACACTGCCCAAAGAAGGTTAAACCCACCCTCAAGGATTTACAATTTGAACAAGTGTATATAATAAATATACCATCCAGTGAACTATCTAATAGAAACTATCTTTGCTTGGTCAGTTGCAATGAAATATTACCATCACAAAATCTTCTCTACATCTAGAAGTCAATCAAGCTTCACAACTTCCACACTTCTCTATCTTCTCAATTACCTTCTCATCATTCCACTATCACATATTTTCAAAAGAAAATATCTCTTATATATACCCTGTTACAATAATTTATTAGGTCGGTCAATTAAGCTTTCCCAATATACAAATAATTATTTAACTCCTTGCTAAGATACATAAGGTACCTAAAACAAGCAGACATCAATTACAATACATCAGATATAATCCAAGATTTTCAATCCACGCTCGCAATCCATAATGCATGCTACATCTCTAAAGTCGGCCCAAAATAGGTCTCCTCCAGAATACATGCCACAAATGATGTCACCAACAATCACAGGACTTGCGATCAACAAAAAAGATTCCTCAGTAGCCTTCTATCATCTCTTAAGCTCGCATAACTTGGATCATAATTTCATGTAAGATATACTCAAAACATAGAGACTCGCTCTATCAAGCATCACTACCACAGTCAAGAAACCAACTTCACTAAAACATCTATAACATCTCGGCCAATATGCAATATTAAGCCAAGTGATCTTAGGAATAAGGTCATCACACATCCTTCTACATATCCTCATCTTCATTTGTACTAATTCATCTATACAGTTTTCGTACACTTCTATCAGTCATCATACAATAGTAATAAGCAGTATTTTCTCTTCGTAGAAATATATGTTGACATCAGTGACAAAACATGAATGTCAACAATTTCAGTAGTACCCAATTTTGATATCATCCAACAATCTCCCCCTTTGGAATTTATGGCAACATATGGGAAAATCCATCAACCCAAAAGTACTCTCTCTCAATACAATCTTCTTGATATCCTCAACACAAATTTCCCTAAAGTAGTAGGGATTTTCACATAGAATCTTTCCCCCTTTGGCAACAATGGAAAAGGGTGCCATAACTCATCTTTAATCTTTTTTAAGGTGTAGCTTTTTCAAATCTTCATGTTTAACAACTAGGTGCAAAATCACCTATTGTTCATGTGATTACTCCCCTTGAGGAGAAGATCCATACATCAAGTCTAGAAAATGGTATAGCTCTGAAAGCCACTAGACTGATGCATGCCTGTATCAATTAATTACCACAATGAGGGGCTCTCACACCAAGAATTTTTTTTGTAAATATATCTACTATATATTCCTTTGTGCTAATATACTCCAGTCTAATCTCTTTCTCTGCAACCTTGTCTCTCACGAAATGATACTTAATAGAAATATGTTTAGTCTTTGAATGCATTATAGGATTCTTTGACATATTCACTATGCTAGTGTTATCATAATGGATAACCACTCACTCTTCAAAAATTATTCCAATGTCCTTCAATATTTGTTTCATCCAAACAATTTGTCTACAGTTTATAGCAGCAAAAAAATACTTGGATTCAACAGCAGACTAAGTGTATGCATGAGAATGGGTACCTGTAAGTTGCACAACAAACACACACACTTCAATAGATCATTGCATGGTTAGCGGGTTAGAAAACATGAAATCAAAATGTAGTAAACTACACTAACCTAAATCGACCTATTGCCTTCTAGTAGGCAGGAGTATGAGTTTTTTCTCAGGTCATTGCAAACTCAGTGACTACACACTGTTCTAAATGAAGGATTTTTAAGCTAAATTATTGATCTAAAATGATTGATTAAGATAAATGCAAATGTATTTTTTTTGTTAATCCAAGATAATTAAGAATTCATTTTAAAGCACCAAATGAAATGTATAATATTCATTTTAAAACCCAAAATCAAATATGCTCTAAAATTAAGATTTGCATGCTTGAAAGTAATAACAAAAATTAAAGCTAAATGATTAATGCTAAGAATGCTAAAACATAAAAAAAATGCATAATAGCGATGCAAAAATTAGTATCTTTTGTGAATGAAAAGAGTTTCTCTTTTATATAAATCTCTATCAAATCGATGGTTGAGATAAAAAGAAAAGAGTGGCTTAGATTCGATTGAAGAAGCACAGTCCATATGCAAGCGACGTGATTGGTTGAGAGAGTTAGTTGACCGAATTGACTGATAAGTCTTTTTGGAAAGTTCTGAAATTAGTTCTCAGTTAACTAAAATGTTTCCAAAATGATAAGTAGTGGAGAATTAGTTAACTGGGTGGAACTGGATTGTTTCCATCTTGATAATCAGTCAGCTGAATTTGATTATGTCATATGCATTTATAATAATTTAAATGATTTTGAATTATATTTGTTTTTATTAATTAATTTAATTCCTTTTTATTTAATTGACAATTTAGCAATTTTTATTTAATTTATATATCAGAATATCAATTCAATAATTAACATAAGGTTTATTTGCCAACGTATTGTGATTTCAGGAATTAATTAATTAATCAAATACGATGATTGATTAGGACCTAGGGTTCAGGTCATATCAGTTCAAATTTGATGAATTGAGAATTTTCCTATTTGATTTAGGACTTAGGGTTTTATCAAGATTAGAGTTTCTTGATTAGTTGTTGAGATTGGGGGTCTAGGGTTTAGATGACTATTTTTTAGGTGATTAAATTTTCCCCTCTTTGAATTGATGTGTGATCACCGCATTGATTCAAAGACTTGTTAGCGAGAAGAGCCAGAATAGTTTGATTTGAAGCGATGAAACTATCCTTTTGAAGATGAAGACCAACTTTGAGGTTGATTGGATGAAGATCGATCAAAAGATATAAATAGAATGCACATCTTGATTTGAAACGATACAAATAAAAATTTGTTAGGAACTCTTAAACCTTTTCATTGGCTTGGAAAAATAGCTAGTTTGATTTGAAGCGATGAAACTGATTACCGTTAATAGATTTGATTAGAAATAAAATTGACTTGGTTTGAAGTGATGAAGCCAATTTGATCAATGTATATGCTTTCAATAATGAATAGCTCATATAAGATCGATCTTGTTTGGTTTTGAGTGTATTCACCACTGTATAAGACCATTGATTAGGTTGCCTTTGATTTAAGATGATCTTGACCTAATTTGATGTGACAAAGCTAAGATGCGCCAAGCAATGGGGTTTTGATTGAGGATGCAATCACTAGAATGTTGATGTCCTGATCCTACCACCTCAGGAGTGAAATAGAAATATGGCGAGGTGCCCCAGTGATGATAATAAATTCAATTGATAACATGATGCAAGAAGAAGATGATCTGATTAGAAAGAGGTCCCAAGTGGTTAGGAAAAAATCACTACTTGATGAGAGGTCATGTTGACCAAGATTGACCAAAGTATGATACAAGGATTGATTAGAAGAAAAACATGAGAGATTTCTATTGGTTGTGCAAGCGGTCAATTTTAGATTTTGATTTCGATCCTTAAAATGGAATCAGGACAGTCAAATTAGCGAGGGGTTTCATGTTCATGTCAATCAATTGACCACTTGACGATGAGAAGATTGATCAATTGGAGTCTCAGATCCTTCACATTGGAAAGAGATATCGATATTATGTAGATTTCAATACCAAGAAGATACAGATTCAGATGCAAGACTAACATGAATGCAACCTAAGGTGCACTCACTGAATCTTTAGCATTGAAAATTTTCATCATCGAGCATTTTTGGAACCTTAGAGTTGATACAATCCTTACTGGTGCCACTACGACCATAAGAATATGAATATGAGTTTCATTGGATAAGATATAGGAGACTAACGTAAGAATTAGGGCACAAAAGCCAAGATGACCTGAACGTTGTTTCTAGTTGATGTTGCAAGAGTAAACCAGTATTGAGGAATTCAAATCTAAGATAACCATGAGTGTGATCTTGCATAAACAAACAAAGCAATAACAGTCAAGGAGATAGTTTTGACCTCACCGTGGCATACAAATAAGCAGGATTGAGGATGTGAAGCTTTTCTGCCTTAATGCAGGAGCTCTTATCACATTCACCTTGTTTAGTTGACATTTTAGGATCATTGGGACCACACCAAAAAGAAGTAGACAAAGAAAATATTAACAAAAAATCAATGAAAATAGACAACATATAAATAGAAGTTCAGCATACTTCAGCCAGTTTCAAAGTTTTCCTATGTGTATATGTATGAGGTGTTGAGAAACACTATTGTGCTTGTGAGTGTGATGTGTTTGAGTGTTATCAATCTATTGTTTACGTTTGTGATATCCAATGTGTGTTAAGAAACACAGATGCGTCAAAAGATAGTGTTAAGAAACACTATTCATTAGGGTGTTGAGAAACACCTATTGCATCAGTAGTGAGTTCTCCTTCAGAAATGACAATATTACTGACTCTGGTGTAAGAAAAAGATCTGATCTAATTTGGGGACCCATGCTCCATGCTAACAATGGATGACTGACTCGACTCATACTACGAGGAAAAAACTGATTCAATTGCCCCAAGACTATGAATCTGGGTCGGTTTCAATCTAGGAGGGTTCTCAGAAGAACCAAAGTGTCACGAAAGTGACTGAAAGATATGTACAAACTAAAGAAAAGGATTGCCAAGACTGAGCATTGATAGATGGAGCACTGAGTACAAGAGGTGCCTATTTACCAGGTATTCACCTACTTGGTAGAGATTCTATTTTTTCTACCATGGTGCATGTTTACCAAGTTTTCACCAAATCAATTGTCTCATATAGTGATGGATACACTCGAAACTAGACAAATTGGTCTTAGATGAGACATTCATTTCTGAAACAAGGCACATTGATCAAATTGGCTTTTGATTTATAATAATCTCTACTTGATGTGATGCGATGAAGTTGAGATGCCCCAAGTGATGGGGTCTTGCTTGATGATGTGATCATTGAAAACCTGGTAAGCATGTCTTAGTCACCATCCTTTTTTTCAAAATTTTCAATTTTTTTTTGTATTTTTCCATATTTTAGTTTTTTTAGTTTTCCTCTTTTTTTGATTTTGTTGATTGATGCATCAAGGCACCTATTACTAGGTTTTCACCAAGATGATCATTTTTTTTACGACTTTTTCCAATTTTAGATTTTTTTAGAGATTACTTGTTCTCAAGCAAGATCACATTGGTTTTCCCCCAATGTCTAGCAATGTATAGGACATTGCAGATGGATTAGAAAGCTGATGGATGAGGTGAATAGACAATGATGGATGAAGAGGGCGAATTCAACCCTCAAAGACAATCTCCTCAAGATTACCCAAGCTAGGGAAAAATAATATAGCAATGTAAGGTCATGGAGTGGTGCTGGATAGAATATAGGATAATGACCCGATGTCATGAAAAGCATGTAGTCCAAAAGAATGGACATGTCAAGAATTTTTTGAGAAACTATTTTTCATTTTTCGTTCTTCTTTTTAATCAAGACCAAGGGGTCAATTAAATGGGATATAGCTATGATAACACAATTAGGATATGGGGTGATGGAGGTAAAAGTGGATGTTTTGGATTATAGAAGGGATGCTCAGAAATGTGAAGGATAGGCTTGGGATAAGAAAGATCATGATAGGGTGCCATGGATGAGAGCAAGTGAGTAGGTTGACAGAAAGGAGAATGGATGTCAACAGACATAGTGTCCATGGATAGGCTCAACCTTGTCAAGATCACCAAAAGGAACATGGATGCTCATAGGCTATCCGGATGTAAGATATGGTGGATAGGATGACATGGAAAGAACTTTTCCCCAAGTGAAGAGTGCAAGTAGGAGGAATTATGCATGACGTGTGTTTCCCAGGTTTTCATCATGGTACTTATCCAAGGCGCCACAAGAAGTGGTTTCACCATAGGATGGATTGATTTATCTTTACTTTTTCTACCAAAGTGCCTGTTTACCAGGTTTTCAACAAGGCACTTTTTTTTTCTTTTGATTTCATGGAGGAACTTAAGATTCTTGCTCTTTAGATAGTGCTCCTTGGAAAGATATGATATGATGGGCCAAGGCCATTGAAATTATGCTCAGGGATGTTGATAAGGTGATGATAGGGAAGAATGATATGGAGGATAAGGGAGATGGTAGCCAAGGATTTATGTGATGGATTGGATAGGAGGAATGGAAGGATATGGGATAGGTGGGTAGGAGGTAGGTCCAAGATATTTGGATAGGGTATGCTGATAAGATCAACATTGACACACCCCTTGAAGGGTAGTGGACAAATGGATGAAACATGGATGGAATAACTTGAGACTTTGATGGATGAGTGGATATGGATTTTGGTACACAAGAACCCAAGATGGATGAAGAAGGTGGTGAAGTATTCAAGGTAATGTATTTTGGGACACAAGGACCCAAAATAGAGTTAGAAGATGGGAGATCTTTAGATGAAGATGAAGTGGAAGACTTTGGAAGCTTGGATGCCAACTTTGACGTTTCCTTTTTGTTCAAACCTTTTAAGATAGACTTGGGAATCCACATAAATTTTGATTTTCTTTTTGTATCCAAGTCCTTTGGAGGAGACTTGGGAATCCACATAGATTTTGATTTTCTATTTGTATCCAAGTCCTTTACAAGAGACTTGGGAATCCACATAGCTTTTGATTTTCCTTTGTTTGTGGATGATTTAGAACGCAATTCTTCCATGATGGATTTAGGAACCCATATTTTCTTTTATATTAATCTTTTCTTAGTGGACCCTTGCGGTCTTTTGAATATTTCCTGTTTCTTTGGAGTCACATGTTGATTAGATTGGACATAGTGATCTTCATATTTAAGTGGATTCTTGTATTTTCAATTTTTTTGTTGCACATCCAAATTGCTTCCAAAAGACTTGGGAAGTATGGATGGAATAGGGTCGATATGGATGGTTCATATGGATGGGTTGATAGGGAGAGTTCAAGGGTCCATGTCTTTTTTGATCTGGATAGGGGATAGAGTTCGTGGGTGACAAGTTAGTAGTGATAGACATGTTGGATGGAGGGATATAAGGACCCAATATAGATGGAAGGTTTGATGGTTTTAGCTTTGGGATATAAGGACCAAGGATGGATTTGGAGGATGGAGAAGGCCAATGCATACATTTTAATGGAGGGAGATAAGGTGTGGAAGGGATATCAACATCTTTAGAGTGAGCTACATTGTCGAGACTCTCATCTCTGAGATTTATCTTTATATCAATAGGTGCATGAGTAGCTTTGATAGGAGCAATTTGGATAGGAGCAGTGCAAGCTTGAGGGGATTTATTTTTCTACAAAGGATTTTGAGGAATGATGTTTTCTTGAGGTGGATATGGATAAGTATGACAAGGGGATGAGGGGATGCTCTGATCTTAACAAGGATCTTTAGATGGTGTACAAGGGGTACCTTTCTCTTGATTTTCAATAGGCCCATTAGAAATGCCAAAAAGCATATCTTGATCTTGGTTGGGAGATGGAGGGATATCTTCTTGGAAGAAATGGAAGGGGATGATAAAATCACCATGGAACTCTTGAGATATGTGACTTTGGTCAACTATTGGATAAGGATTGATGGTGTCTTAATCTTGATCATTATTGATATTTGTTTCTGCACACTCTAGATTGCCCTCTTGACATGGAGCCAATTCTAAGGACAAGGTAGGAGTTTTGATCTTCCTATGGGATTCTTGGAAGGCTAATGGAGTATCATTTTGAGTAGGCATGATAGGTGGTGAAGCACATGGATGCTTTGGTTCTATGATTTGTGAAGCCTGAGAAAGACTTGTAGACATGTGTTGATTAGCTTGGATCTCTTTTAGAGGTAGTCCTTGAGGGTAGACATAGTCATCATTAGGATCATTCTTTGACAGAGATAGTGAAGCTTTAGGATATGGAGGAATGACAGAAGAAGTAGATGTGATATGAAAACCATTGCTAGACATGGATTCTTTATATTAATCATGCTTGAGATTAGTATCATCACAAGATGATTCATTAGTATTTTCCACTTCGATTATGCCATTATCTATGAGATCTTGGATTTTATGTTTCAACTCCATGCAAGATGAATTTTTATGCTCATTATGTTGATGACATGCACAATAGGTACTCAAGAATTTCAATCCATGTGATTTGACTTGAGGTAATGTGATGAGGTCATTATCAAGAAGTTCTTCCAATCTTGATTCATAAGATTTCCCCAAAGGAGTGAAGTCCCTCGTGCGTTTAACCCAAGGTTTTTCTTTCATGAGGTTACTAATCCCTTTGGAGGAAGACTTCATTGTGTTTTCTCTAGCTTTTAGGGTTTTGGAGACACTCACTTGATCATGATCAAATAGAAAAGGATAGATTGAGCATGATGAGGATTTTTTTTATTGTGTATCATTTTCCCCCTTTAATTCCTAGATTTCAGATTTCAAAGTTTGGAGTTGTTTTGATAAAGCTGCCATAAGAATCTCTTCTTGCGCGTTGCTAGAACCATAAGGTTTAGCCCATTTTCTTTTAAACATTATAAGATTGGCTTGATTACAGTCAAAGATAAACTAGTAGTGATGTTGATGAGAACACGAATTTGGTGAAAATTTGGACAGAACCTTCATGACAGAATACCAACTTGGATAGCAATTGGACTGATTTTTAGATTTTGACAATAGATGCAGAAACTCGAACAAAAGTTGACAGCTTAACACCTAAGAGTGAAAATTTTGGATTGTTGATCGTTCTAATGTTTGTTTTGATTTTTTGAGTTTATTGTTTTGAGGTTTCATTCATGCTAGACACATCAAGAATTTTTTTGTAAAAAGAACAGACACACCACAAACTAGGTAAGCCAGGGCAATATCTGCTAAATTACCACTTGAACCAAAGTTCATCCATGCCTACTCATAGTAGACAACTTAGAATCTTGGAGGCATAGGCTCCTCCTTATAGTGCACTCATTTCTCAGGCACACCAAGCTTTTAATCCCAAGGGTAATCACTTCCCAAGGGACCGTTGTCTCTTCTAAGAGCTGTGAAAGTGTGGGACATCTTAGTCGGTCTCTAACCTTCCACGCCAATAGATAGAGGGTTTTTGGATACTACAACAAATTTTTTAGTAAGGGAATCCATTTATGTGGTTATACTTGCAGTAGATTAGCTCGTTATGGAGGCCTCAAAGCCTACAAAAGTTACATTCTATAGGTTTTTATGCACCACAAGGGTACTCAGGGAGATCTTCTTCCAGGTATAACATAATCAACACTTGTTTACTGTGACACTAATCACATTGAAATTTATTATATACCATTTAAGAAGGGCTCTACTTTATCCTGTTACCAGTTGGGAAATCCACTCTCACCGGCTCTGTTAAAGCTCTCAAGAGGTAGCCATGCTAAAGGATTTGTATGGATTTCGCTTTCACCCAAGATCTGTGAAGGTGAGGGGAGAGGATATGTCTGTTCAATTCCTTGGAATTAAAAAACTAGAAGACACTTGAGACACATAAGAAAATGACAATAATGTTTCTAGATTTATGATCATCCCAAAAGGGAGAGAGCATAGTTTCCTGACATTATTTAGATCCCTAAAACACTAGATAGAACTTAATTTTAATAAGTCTTGCATATGCATTCCTATTTTAATAAAACAAAAGCAATACACAAGCACAATGTTAGCATTCTCTCAATCAAGGAAACCTATAAGACAATTCATTAGTAGTCTGTGTTTTTAGTCTTCCTTTTCAACGTCCTGCAAACTAGTGTTAGGCTATAATCAACAAGATAAGCCAGAGAACAACAAAACCCAAAAATATTAGCATTAGAAAATCCTGATAAATCAAGAAAATGATTGCATATTTAGAAACTAGACAAGAAATCACACACTTTCAAAAAAAATTACACTTAAAAAGGTTACTGTATGAGCCCGTACGAGGCTTTGGAAGATGCAAAATAGGGGATTAGGCAGGTACAATCATCAAAATATGTAATTTTTGAGAAATCCAGCAACCAAAAACATAAATTAACCCCACCCAGATGATCTTTACAAAATTCTACCCTAAATTAAAAAAAATGCTAAAAAAAAGGACTTAATACGAGCAAGCTATGAGGGTTTGAATATAGGATGCAGATTCAAAAATACATATGGTGAAGGCAAAGGTTTTTAAATTTTGGATGATGTCAAAAAACTAATAGGTTAAATTTGACGGTCACAAGGCCATCGCAAAAAACTAATAAACCTACAAAAAAATGTCTAGAAATCCATCATATTTGGGCTACTATCCCTGAGCGGAGGTGGAGGATCAGGGTTTGGATGTCTTTCATTGTCATCTGCCTGAAGTAAAGTAGATAGAGGGAAATTTCTTTATTTCCTTGAAATGAATAAGGGATTCTATAGTTTCCAAAAAGAATTGAAGTTCCACAATTACCTCAAATTCAACATATGAGCACTAGTTGGTTTGACAACAAGGACAACAAGAGTGACAACCAAAATAGTAATTATGCAATTTACAACATGCAATACTATTGAAAAACTTTTCTCTGCCCATAAATTCTTAGCTCCTTACAAGATTCAAACCCTCGGTTCAAAAATTGAATCAATAAGCCTCACTAACCTCTCTATGGATGCGACAGGGAGTGATGTGGGAGGTAGGGCTAAGAGTAGAGGAGTGAAGAGCTGCACAGGGAAGATAAGGAGGAAGTGGGGTTTAGGGGAGACAATGTAGAGGGAGATGGGGAAAATGGAGCATAGGGTAGGGTATCACAAGGTGGGAAGAAGGATGTGTTGGAGGATTGGGAGGTGCAGGGGTGTAGAGGCTATGCATAAGAGGGAGGAGGGAGTGGAAGGTGAATCCATGGAGGGGATATTTAATCCCACATTCACAGGATGGTGGTAAAAACCTTTGTTTTTATGCAAAGTGTAAACCCCTACAAATAAAGAAAGCAAGGTGGATTCTAATTTTTGGGCTGGATTCTTGTTAGAGGGCTTGGTTGATTGACGATGCAAGATAGATTAAAACACTAACCAGAATAATAATAGAGAGTGCTTAGGGTAAACCAAATTTGAGAGAATTATGCCTCGATCTACGTATAGATAGAAAATAAAATATTTCTCGATTCGCATGCATAGGTTGTATGACCTCTATATGCAAAATGTTTTTTGCCATAGATTCAGTTCTGGGTGGGTATAAGCATATTTATAGTCATTTCGCACCAAAATGATGACCCAAATGCGGTGGTGGACTCAATTTTTTCTCAAAATGGATGTGGAAAGGGGTTTTGGCTCAAAGTGAAAATAAATCCCCACGGTGGGCGTCAGAAATGTATGCGTGAAAATGGGTACCTCAAGGTTGAACAAAAAACACACATACTTCAATAGATCATTGCATGGTTAGCGGGTTAGAAAACATGAAATCAAAATGTAGTAAACTACACTAACCTTAATCGATCTATTTCCTTCTAGTAGGTAGGAGTATGAGTTTGCTCTTAGGTCATCGCAAACTCAGTGACTGCACACTGTTCTAAATGAAGGATTTCTTAAGCTAAATTATTGATCTAAAATGATTGATTAATCTAAATGCAAATGCAGTTTTTTGTTAATCCAAGCTAATTAAGAATTCACTTTAAAGCACCAAATGAAATGTATAATATTCATTTTAAAACCCAAAATCAAATGTGCTCTAAAATTAATATTTTCATGCTTGAAAGTAATAACAATAATTAAAGCTAAATGATTAATGCTAAGAATGCTAAAACATAAATAACTGCATAATAAAGATGCAAAAATTAGGATCCTTTGTGAAGGAAAAGAGTTTCTCTTTATAGAAATCTTTGTCGAATCGACAGTCGAGATCGAAAGAAAAGAGTAGCTTAGATTCGATTGAAGAAGCAAAATCCATGTGCAAGTGATGTGATTGGTCGAGAGAGTCAGTTGACTGAAATGACTGGTCAGTCTTTTTGGAAACTTCCAAAATTAGTTCTCATTAACTGAAATGTTTCCAAAATGATAAATAGTGGAGAATCAGTTAACTAAGTGGAACTGGATTGTTTCCATTTTGATAACCAGTCAACTGAATTTGATGATGTCATATGCATTTTTAATAATTTAAATGATTTTGAATGCATATTTATTTTTATTAATTAATTTAATTCCTTTTTTTTATTTAATTGACAATTTAGCAATTTTCATTTAAATAATATATCATAATATCAATTAAATAATTAACATAAGGTTTATTTTCCAATGTATTGTGATTTCAGGAATTAATTAATTAATCAAGTATGATGATTGATTAGGACCTAGGGTTCAGGTCAGATCAATTCAAATTTGGTGAATTGAGGAATTGCCTGTTTGATTTAGGACTTAGGGTTTTATCAAGATGAGGGTTTCTTTTTTAATTGTTGAGATTGGGGGTCTAGGGTTTAGATGACCATTTTTAGGTGATTACACTAAGCAATATAGTCATGTTTCTTACTTAACCATGAATCCATCCCTTTTAAAGGAAAAATGCTCCACCACTTGTACTCTTTCTATCATCCACATTACCTACCCAATCAACATCAGTATAAGCTTATAAAATAAAGTCATTTGATTTTTCATACCATAATCCATATTCTACTGTTCCTTTCAAGTATTTGAAAAATTATTTTCACAACAGCAAGGTGTGTCTTTTAGGATCTGCTTGATATCTTTCCTTAATTCCAACTGCATTGGAAATATATAGTCTAGTGTGAGTTAGATATTGTATACCTCCAATCATCGATCAGTACTTTGTCTGAAAAACCTTTTAGTTTCATCATTACTAGTAAGTTTGTAACTAGTCACCATGGGTGTTCCAATAGGTTTACAATCTTACATTCCAAACTTCTTCAAAATTTCCTTTACGTATTTGGTCTTAGATATAGAAATACCATTCTTATTTTGAATAATTTTCAAACCAAGAAAAAATTTCATCTCACCAATCATTGACATTTCAAATTCATCTTCCATTCCTTTAGAGAACATTTTACTGATTTTATCATTGCCTCCAAAAATGATACAATAAAAAAAAACTTCTATTATTAAGATTCCATCTTCACTAGTTCTTAAATATAGGTTATTGTCCACATTACCTCTTCTGAAACCAAGATGAAGTAGATACCTATCTATTCTTTCATACCATTCTCTCGATGCTTGTTCCAGTCCATATAATGCTTTCTTCAACTTACAAATCATGTCTTCATCTTTTGTCAAAGGAAATCCATCTGGTTGCTCTATGTATACTTCTTCCAAATCTACATTCAAGAATGCAGATTTCATTTCCATTTGATATAATTTGAAGTCTTTATGTGCAGCATAAGAAAGAAATAATCTCACAGCTTCTAACCTAGCAACATGAGAAAATTTTTATTCAAAATCTACACCTTCTTGTTGCAAGTAGCCTTTACAAACCAGTCTAGCCTAATTTATTACCACTTTTCCTTCCTCATTCATTTTTTTTTCTGAAAACCCATTTAGTTCCTATCACATTTTTGTTTTTAGGTGTTGGAACCAATTCCCAAGTTTTTTTTTTCTTTATCTGTTCTATTTCATCCTGCATAGCTTTAGTCCAATATTTTTCTCTACATGTTTCATCAATAGTTTTATGTTCAACTTGAGAAATCAAACAAATTTCATCTCTTAGTTTAGATCTTGTCATCATTGAACCACCTCACAATAGGTGCTTAGTAATCATGCCCAAAGCCTCTATTAGAAATAGTTTATTCAATCTGCGGATCACTTCTCCCACCATGAGGTGCATTTAGTTTGTTAACCTAGGGATGTATACTTGAAATGGTATGGCATAGTATGTGCACTAAGTTCCTTAAAGAGTCACTATACCTATGTTGCAGGAAAGTAAAATACATGAAAGGAGTCTATACTAAGGCTGTAGGAAAGGAAAAACACCTACTCCTTACTGAAATGACCACTATGAATTGCAAACTCTACTTAAGACTATTCTTTCAACCTAGAGCATTCACTATAACTATCCTTGCAAGTGCTACAGGAACATTCATAGAGTACAATGTTGTAGGAAGAAACTGTAATCTTCTATCTAGAATGCTGGAAATGTAGGAAGTAAATCTATTCTACTTCTACTCTAATCCACCTCCCAAGTGGACCCACTTGTTTGGCTTCTGCTAATCTATGAACACGGAATATAAACCAAAAGTTACTTCATATTATTCCAAGAACTGATTACATGAGAATGGTACATAAAACTGAAAATGAACTTGTTGTGCAAGATACAATCAGAAAATTGTATTCCAAAATCTCCAAAATTACAAAATAACAGTCTCATCACTATAAATAGAGGATTGACTTCTTTATTCTAAAACAAAAAAGGAACCATCTAACTGAAACTAGGCCAGAGAGAAAAAATAGGAAACACAATAGCCCAAGACATATGTAATGAAGTCTAGGTGACTGAGTCAACATGCTGGAAGCGTAAAAGGAATATAGTAGCACTTCATTCATGAATTTCTAAAATAGTGGCTCATAATTTGTAGTAGTCGTGTCTTCTGATGCCATGATGGACATCCACCTGTAGCTGGTCTTTATCATTCTCCTTGAATGTTTTTGACCACTCCCAAGCGGCTCCTATTTCCTAGAAGGTTAGTTATCATGCAAAGATATTCATACAAGTAGCCTAATCAAATTAATCTTGATATTAGAGCACACATTCTAATTATTATATGAAATACTACAATATATATAATATTGGCACAATATGACATATTTATTCTACCCATAGGTTTAATGGTTCTATCTGTACTTTGACATGAGTTCAACTGATTATAAGTCGACAATTGTTATGGTAATACTTAAAAATAGAGCATAAAGATTAATATAATAAAGACAATAAATGGTCTCATCATCTATCCCCCAGTAAGATGAATGCTTTTCCTCAAGCATTACATCTTCTGGTAGTTTCTCTGAAATCTCCAACCTCTATCCTCCCTTGCCTCTGGCTCTTGAAAGTGTAGTAAAACCCCCTTGTCTTCTCCCAGACATCCACTCTGTGATACTCCTATAGATGGTCAAGTCTGTCAGTATTAATGTCATACAAGGGCCATAGGAGCATTAGTGGCTTCATGGTGAGTGGACACCAAAGTTCATGTCTAATTTGCCTTCCAAGTTCAATATATTTTGGTGCTCTTTGAATAGCTTCTTGGAGGTTGATAGGATTGTGTGATTTATATTTCTTCAATGCTTCAGATAACCTGCCCCATCTACTTCTGGCACCAGCCAGGGCTCTCTGAAAGGCGAAGTAAGATAAACCATCATACTCTACATAGACCTCTGTTAGAATTCCAAAAAAATTATACCTAGTTTCCTCCTTAATTTTTCCATATGTCAAATTGAGCCAATCTCTAAGTGTTAGTAATAACTGAGAGGGGGGGGGGGGGAATCAGTGGCCTCAANGTTAGAATTCCAAAAAAATTATACCTAGTTTCCTCCTTAATTTTTCCATATGTCAAATTGAGCCAATCTCTAAGTGTTAGTAATAACTGAGAGGGGGGGGGGGTGAATCAGTGGCCTCAAAAATTTATCCTTTTAAACTTCAATTCACCAATTAATACACCTCAGATTATTAATTCCCTACAAGATGTATGCCTTTGAAATACTTGAAATAAATATCTGTCTATCGGTTTACCTTGTCTGTCTTTATTCTCCTTGATAACCGATAAGCAGTAAACTGTATTTATCGATACTCAGTAAATATGTAGAGTATACTAGTCAATCCATAAATGCATATGTAGAATGTAAAACAATAAAGTAATGAACCATACACATATAACACAAGGATTTTAACGTGGAAACCTTGTTAAGGGAAAAACCACCGGGACTGGTACCCCAAATTTTCACTCTTCTGAAGTGAGCCCTGTTAGGAGCCAACCCTGTTAAAGGTTCCAAACACACTGTTGAGTGTGACCTTGTTAGAGGATTTTTATACATAGCTTGTCACTAAGTATCTGGCATCTATGATACCATCCTTGAATCAGTCTCTTGACTATCAATAGGCTTTATGCTAATCTTACTACCATCCTTGAATCAACCTTCTTCTTAGACTATCAATAGGCTTTAGGTAAGACCAATGCTACTATCATGAGTCAACCTTCTGGTAATCTGTTAGGATATACCTCAATTACAAAAGACTGTTAAGTCCTTCTCTGTTAAGAGACTTAATGCTTCAATGGTTAAACTGAAACAAAATGACCTATTTCTAATGCAACTGAATTGCAGATTTTTAGATCTATTTACTTGCAATATCTTTCTGATCAATGTATCAATTCAATTCCTTTGTACTTAACTCTTTCTACTCTATGATGCTGTGCTTTTCTATTCATCAGTGTCTATAGAATTCTTTAGCTCTCCCTTAGCTTGATTGATTAGGACTGCATGAAGTTTAATCCTTCATCAATTTCTCTTCAGCATCTTCTATCAGTTCACTCCCCCATGTATCTGATTGCTTACGAAAGTGAATTATTATTGTCTCTTATATAGACATGATATTCCTTAATTCTTGGTTCTTTATTCTTGATTCTTGCCAACTGTACAAATCATCTTTAAATCACTTACTTAACTGTGGTCGAATAAAAAAAATCAAACAACCAGTTAAGTCTATCCTTTAGCTCTACCAGCTAGATATTTTGTTGTTTTCTTATCTCTCTATTCTGTCCGTCAATTCTGTAGTTTGTCGCCGGTGACAACTGCTAGTTTCGTCAATGCAACTTCAGTTAGCTTCAGGATCTCCATCCGTCGGGCATCATTAGATCTTTCTCATCAGGCAACACTATTTTTAGCTTGTCAGGCAACACTTTCTTCTAATCGTCAGGCATCACTGTGACTTTATCTCTATCTTTACCGATGGTGTGCACTCCGCCGGTGTAGTTTGTCACTTGGTGAATACTTGAATTTTATGCATTGCTGAAAGCATAACCTCTATTCAATTGATTCTCTGAAGTCTTTGGCATTATGTATATGACTATACAGATGATATCAAGTTGACATCAATAAAAATACAAACCATTAACGGATTTAATGTGTTGCATCATCTTCAACTTAACATTGTCAAACATTCAATCAGTTACATGTCATCACTAAGGAGTATATCTGGCTTGCTACTCTCTACCCTTAATGGTAATGGCTTTGTTTTCTCCTGTTCCATATAGTTTTCTAGTTGTTTATCATAGTTGGATTCATTGTGCATCTAGGACATTAATGACCTTAGGTGTATATCCCCTATATAAAGTACAGGGTTCCACTCAGTCTCTACTAGAATAATGAAGTTATGCATGTAGAGTTCACAAAGTAGATTTTGCTGCCATGAAGGAAGGGTCTAATAAAGGCCATAAAATTCTTGGGCTGACTTGAACTCAAAATCTATATCTTTAATGGTCATCATTAGTTGGAACAAGAGGAACTGTTCTTTCAGACATATGGTATAAAGCCTAGGATGTGGTCTACATGCAATTATTTGATCGGCCAATTTGAGGGCACGATCCATCTTTTTCTTATGTTTTTCCAATTGCTCTTTCAATTTTGCAATCTCATGTCCTTTCTCTATTATGACGTTCTTCAGTTTATTTTTCTCTTTTCCACATAAATTTGTTGTTAGAACATACTTGTTATGTAATCCAAAGAGAAGAATCTACAAGGTGATTGGGCCACAATCCTCTGCCTGGTTACTTTGCTTCCTTTGTTCCTTCCATGACTACTCTAAGAAACTTATTAACCAAGTTTTGTTGTAGGGCACTAAGGCAGTTTTTGTGTAGGATGACTGATGGGTTACTGAGGCACTCTTCTTGTTTCTATCTAGAATATCCTGATGGATTTCCTAGGGACTATTTTGGTAAACATCAGGTTCAACTTCATAAGTTTTTGTTGAATGTGGAGGAAAGTCTGGAACTGTAGACTTATTTGGGGAGTCATCTAGAATGATTTGTACATTGGGCTTTTCATCAAATTATAAAGGAGAAGTAGGTTGGCTCTCTAAGGACACTCAAAGGAACTATCCTCTCATTCTAGGGCTTCTTCACATAGGGGTTTCCTCAATCTTTGCAACCTTTTCTTAATAGCCTTATTTGGCTTCTCTGCTGCAAGAGTACCTGCTATAGGACCCGACTTCCTTTTCTTCCCCTTTGAAGAAGTAGGGGTTTGTGGTTTGGCTGCAGGAACAAAAGTTTCTCCCTCTAATTTTCATTTTCCTTTGGTTTAAGAAGAAGTGGTTACATTTCTCTCATGAGAAAGTAAAGGCATACTTTCTTCTAGATTTTTCAGTTTCTACCCCCTGGGTATCTTGCTCATTGGCTAGGTCAATTGGTATTGCATCATCATGACCAAATTGCACATTAAGGTTAACCTCATAACTTAGTATATTATGTCTTACATAACTCAGTAATTTAAAATGATGTGCGTGAAAATTGGAAAATCTCCCTTCATATGTAAAATACGTGATAATATGCGTAGCCAACTCATTATATGGTAGAGGGATATAAATTATTTTGCACCCTTGTTTTTTAATTTCCAGTTGAGGTTTGCCTGGTAGGGTGAACTAGGCCCTAGCTGATCTAGCATCATGAGCATTAGGGTAGTGCTCTCCAACCCTTGGTCATCTAGAAAAGTCTGCTATTCACTCCTCTATTGTGACCACTATCAATCCCCATACAGTTGCTTTCCCTTCTTCGAATGTACTTGCAAATTCAGTTACTGAGTCCTAATCAAATTTTGTTAGCTTTAAGAAATACCCTAACCAGCCATATGCATTAAACCTTCATACAAATTCAACATCTAAAAGTAACACACCATGCACTACCAAATTGTGTCTCTGTAACTGGCCTCCCATCTGTTCTTTCCATTTTCCAATTTTTCTTCTCTATAGTAGATAAATACCTTGTTCCTTAAATTTTAGACTACTCATTTTTGAAAAACTATGGGCTTCCTTCTAAATTCCTCTATTATCCTCAATATGAATAATGGTGATGTATTTTAACAATAGAAATTATAGTTCTTATTGTGGATTTCCACCAAACTTAATTATAATCCACATCAGGTCTGACAATCAGAGATAATTTGGGAATAAAGGTACGACAGTTGTGCGATATAGTAATGGACTTTAATGAGACAAAGACGAAGTACAGATTTGAGGTGACACAAAATCTTGTAGGAGTAAATAGAAATGACATTTTAGGAATTAATACACTTCCCTCCCCCTACAAAACATTGAAAAGTTTCCACACTTGACATAATTGGCATGAGGAATGGAACTGGCTTAATATCGTAATGATATATTTATTGCAGTACTAGATATAATCATCAAAATCTATGTTCTAAAAATGTAAATTTTTTGAAAAGCTTGTACATGTCATTTGATCTTTGCATGTGCAAGAAAAAGGTGGCAAGAGTGGAATGAAATTTGTGGTGGCTTACATCAGCGTACTCAGCTCTTATTGAAAGCAAAGAAAGGAAAAGTTTGATGACGTAGAAGGTGGGTGGGTGGAAGATAGAGAAATGAGACAAGTTGGAAAGAAGAAGTGGAAAGTGAATGGAGGAATGAACTTCATGAAAAAAAAAAAAAATATTATGGACATGCTCGATAGAATTCTATTGAAGAGATGCAGGAAGAAGGTTTGCACCCTCTATTGCAGGAAGTGTTACATGTTGCTCGTTTAAAATTTGTTGTCGAAACTACTGCAGGAATCTTCTTTTGTTTGAGGTTGGTGATACAAATTTAGCTGATGTCTATTAACTAATAGATTAAAATGTACTAGATCAATTGTGATAAACTGGGTGGCTCCATTTGTGAAGACATGGTTTATTTCATATGGCCCTAGTCATCTTGTCTGCAACTTGCCTAGTATTTCTTTGAATCTTGAATTGTATAGCAATGTCCAATTGCCAACTTGAAACTGTTTGTTCTTAATATGTGAGAGGCATTTTTTCCTTTATTTTTGGACTATTTTGGTTTTCTCCAGGGAAAATTTGTGCATTTCATCCAAGGAATTGAGATGCAACAATCTCTCTTTCTGTGCTGCAGGAAGATCAATATTTAACTCTAATACTTTCTGCAAAGTCTTGTGTTCAAATTCAATGGGTAGCATGGCTACTTTTCCATATAACAGCTCAAATGGAGTGAACCTTGTAGTGGTTTTCCAGGTTTTTCTATACACCCAGATGGCTTCTAATAGTCTACTGCTCCAGTCTCAGCGATGCAAATGAACTATTTTTTTTAAGATGGCTTCTATTTCCCAATTTGTAACTTCAGCCTGTCCATTAGCCTGAGGGTGATAAGGGATTGACTTCCTATGTCTAATATTATATTCTTTCATGACCTATTTTAGTAGTTTGGAAGTGAATTGGGTGCCTTGGTTAGTTACAAGTTCTCTTAGTACTCCATATCTGGTGAAAATTTCACCATACAAAAATTTTGCAACCTTATGGTCCCAGGCATGTTTCATAGCTTTTACTTCGACCCATTTTGTCAAATAATCAATGCACACCAGGATGTAAGACTTCCCATTGGATGGAGGGTCTATTGGACTAATGAATTCCATGCCCCATTTATCAAATGGAGTTACCACCACCTATGGATTTAGGGGCATTTCATCTGATCTAGTTTGTCGAACCATTCTCTGACATTTGTCACATTTTCTTGTGTAGCTGGCTACATCCTTGTGAAGTGTAGGCTAGTAATATCCAGTTGTTAAAATATTTTGGGTTGTCCTTTTTTCTGCAAAGTGTCCCCCACATGGTTCATTATGATAGGCATGGATAATGTCATATGTCTCATCTTCTCACACACATCTTCTCATTACTTGATCAAGTCCAGTGTAAAATAGTATGTTATCAATCCAAGAGAAATTAAAGCTTTTCTCGACAAGCAATGTCCTTTCCTTGTAAGAAAAATGTGTTGGAATTTTGTTAGCTACAAGGTCATTAGCTATGTCATCATACCACGGACTTTGGACAGCAATATGAAACAAGTGCTCATCTGGAAATGCATCATCTATCAGAGTAGTGTCTTCTTCAGCATGGTGAATTCTAGATAGATAATCAGCTACTACATTTGCCTTGCCAGGCTTATCAACCATAGTAATGTCAAATTCTTGCAAAAGAACAAGCCATTTTGCTAACCTTCCTGTAATGGAAGGTTTATTCATGAGATATTTTATTGTTGCATGATCAATATGAACAAGAAAAGGATAGCCAGTTATGTAATGATGAAATTTGTTCAGAGAATAAACTATTGCTAGTAATTCTTTCTCAGTTACTATATACTTTAACTCTGGTCCATGGAGGCTCTTGTTAATGTAGTAAATTGCATTCTCTATGTTACTAGACTTTTGTCCTAGGACAACACCTATTGCATAGTCTGAAGCATCTGTATGAATGTGAAATGGAAAAGACCAGTTAGGAACCCTAAGTATGGGTACAGTTGTCAAAAATTTCTTAAGCTGCACAAAGGATTCATTACATTCCTTTGTCCAATTAAATTTGGCCTCTTTGGTACGAAAAGTATACAGGGGACTAGATATTTGACTAAAATTTTGGATAAACCTCCTATAGTAGCCAGCATGTCCTAGGAAAGAACTAACATCCTTTTTATTTGTAGGAATAGGTAGTGTGAGAATTACCTCTAGTTTTGTAGGATCTACCTGGATTCCAGCTTTGGAGATAAAATGTCCTAGCACTACGCCTTCTTGCATCATCATGAAGAATTTCTCAATGTTGAGAGACAAGTTTTGTTCTTGACATCTGATTAGTACTCTTTCCAAATTCTTCAGGGCTTCCTCAAAGGTAACAACAAATGTAGTAAAGTCATCCATATATATCTCCATACAGCCATGTGATATGTCAGCAAAGATGTTGATTACATCTCTCTAGAAAGTAGTTGGTGCATTGCATAAGCCAAATGGTAATACAGAATAAGCATATGTTCCCCAGGGGCATGTGAATGTAGTCTTCTCCTGATCTTCTGGAGCAATGTTGATCTGGTTGTAACCACTATATCCATCCAGAGAGGAGAAATATTTCTTACCAACCAGAGTGTCTAGGACTTGATCAATAAAGGGTAAAGGAAAATGATCCTTCTTTGTGGAATTATTCAACTCTCTATAATCCAAACATATTCATCATTTCCCCCCTTTCTTAGGTACAATGACCAAAGGTGATACCCACTTGCTATCAGAGATTAGATAGATGAAATGAACATCTAGTAATTTTTGTAATTCACTTTTGACTATTTCTGTCATTGTTGGATTTATCCTTCTTTGAGGCTGGAGGAGTGGTAAGCTTCCATCATTAATGTAGATCCTATGGGTGTAGAGTTTGGGATTCAAACCTAGCATGTCTCCATAATCCCAAGAAAAGGCTTTCTCATGCTTATGCAAGAGTTTTGTTAACAATGCCAAATTTGGGGGTGGCAACTTGTTGTTTACATGGAGATTGTGACCTGGGGAAATTTCCATAGTAGTTGTTATTTCTACCATTGACATCTCAGGTACTAGGCTTGTAGCTACTTCACACAGTAATAACTGGCTAATTATCTCAGGGCTTGCTGGAAAGACACAATCTTCATAGGTACATAGTTGTAGAATAGAAATTTTAGAAACATCTTTTGCTACTATACATTCATTTGTAAAAATACTTTGTATTACATCATCTTCCTCTTTCATTTTCAGAAAAGACTATCTGTGCATCATCATAAGCTGGGCAATAGAGTTGACCTCTTCTTTCTCATCCCCTAGTTCTAGCCAAATAGGATCTCCCAAGTCTAGCTGAGGCTAGGAAGAAAGGATTGAGTGCTATCTTCTTTATTGCCTAACCATTTAAAATTGTCATACTTCCTGGTCTGCAACTAATTTTTGCATTAGTGGTGGCTAACCAAGGTCTCCCTAGGATGACTGAATAACCAACTAAGTTTACTTTTGGTGATAAGATGAGAAAATCAGCAGGGTATTCCCTTGAGTCTAAGGTGACTACCACATCTTGTATAAGACCACCGAGAGTGATTGTTGAACTATCAGTAAGTTATAACACTGTTGGAGTTTTTCTCAAACCCTCTATACTTAGTCTGTGCATTGTATCTTTGGTCATTACATTTATGGCTGCTCCCAAATCAACTAAAGCATTTTTAACTGATTCTCTATTAATTATCAAGTCAACTACTAGACTTCCAGGGTCTGAATACTTGGGTATAACTACCATTCCCAACATGATATCAGCAAGTTACCATATAAAATGAACTGTTTGAGGGTCCTTTTTCCTTCCAGGATTTTTAAGGCATGCGTCCTTAATAGCTTTTCCATAGATAGGAACATCTTTTATAGCTTGAAATAGAGGGATTTGGATGTGCATATTTTTTTAGCTTCTCAAGAATGTGAAACAACATTTCTTCTTGGGATATAGGCTTTTCTATTGTGAGCCTTTGTGGAAAAGGAGGGTCAACTAAGGTTTTAACATCAGTTTTGCCAGATTTTTGAGTTGATTGGGTGGTATCTTGCAATGTAGCCTCTGGAAGAGGTGCTGATGATGTAGGAGTGTCTGCAACTTCTATGATAATAGGATGTTCAGGTGTAGGCAGAGTAGTATCGGACCTCAAATGGATATCAGATATCTCAAGTGCATAGGCAGGGTATTGTTGTGTATCAGTTGTATACATGAGCTGTTGTTGTTGCTTGCTATTTGGATTTGGTTGTGACCGAGCATGCAATTGGGTTTTCTTTGGATTGGGGCTAGTGGCTGCAGGAGGTGGAATTATTGCTAGAGGAGGGAATGGTGGTGGCAATTGTGGAAAAGCACAATTTTGGTTAGGCCACTGTGGAGGCCTCCTCGATTGGTTAATTTGCTACCAATTTCCTTGCGGTGGTTTCCATTAATTTTTCTAGTTGGGCCACTGGTTATTCTACTGGTTAGGCCATTAGTTATTGATGCAGGAGCATCCTGGGTGTAAGGGCAATCTTGCATCACCCAAAAATATGTGTTTTTCTATTCAATAAGGGCTATTTTGTACAAAGTTGCTATTTTTGGAAACTTACTATTTTTAGTAAGTTGGTTGTTTGAACTCAGAATGTTCTAATTTTCCAGGTGAAGGTTCATCTTAGTCATATAAGAATGCCAGTTGAATTGCATTGCCAGATCATCTGTATTGGCGAAGTTATTAAGGATTTACTGTTGAGATTTTAGGGTGCAAAATCTTTGAGCTCAATTTTTAGGACCTTAGAGGCTCTGGATCAAGGTCGAACCCCCGGCTGACTAGCACTTTGCTAGTCAAGCACTGTAGATTGCGATCTCCCCTTTCCAAAAAGTGGTTATAATAGCCAAACGGAGCTACAGTTCAAAAGTTATGGCTTCCGGAAGTTGGGCTACCTAATCTCATGTTTTGTAAATATTTAAAGCCGACCCTTTTGTAATAAAAGTGAAAAATAAT
>MU225850.1:3891693-3908765 GCA_018584345.1 Thuja plicata
GTAAGTTGGTCGTTTGAACTCAGAATGTTCTAATTTTCTAGGTGAAGGTTCATCTTAGTCATATAAGAATGCCAGTTGAATTGCATTGCCAGATCATCTATATTGGTGAAGTTATTAAGGATTTACTATTGAGATTTTAGGATGCAAAATCTTTGAGCTCAATTTTTAGGACCTTAGAGGCTCTAGATCGAGGTCGAACCCCCAGCTGACTAGCACTTTGCTAGTCATGCACTGTAGATCGCGATCTCCCCTTTCCAAAAAGTGGTTATAATAGCCAAACGAAGCTACGGTTCAAAAGTTATGGCTTCCGGAAGTTGGGCTACCTAATCTCATGTTTTGTAGATATTTAAAGCCGACCCTTTTGTAATAAAAGTGAAAAATAATTAAATGCTAAGGGTAGTCGGCCTTAATGGATAGATTTCTGGAACCTTCTCGGGCGGTGGAAATTGCCTATATAAAGAAGGCCCGTAGTGTTGTCTAGGGTAGTTCAGGGTAGATCTGGGTAATAATTCAAGGCTTTGTCCTACAGAATATTGTAAGGGGAATGCCCATGTGGCTTTGCATATTGTAATTCTGAAAGTTTGTAATTCCACATTTGTGGAGATAATAAGAAGCCCATTTTCTGTTCTTGCAAATTGTTGTTGCTTCTCTGCTTATGTTATGTGTTTGTGGCATTAAAGGGAGCACCCTTCATCAGTTATTTTTCTAGTTATGCCATTGATTATTTTTCTAGTTAGGCCGTTGGTTATTTTTCCACTGGTTATTTTTCTTGTTAGGCCATTGGTTATTCCAAGCTGGCTAAGAGTACAGAGAAGGATTCTGATAGCTTTGGTTTTGCCATTGACTATTGTAAGGAGTTGAAAATTATAATGGGTCCTGAGGCATATACCTTGTCATGAAGCCTATGGTCAATGTTGAGAAACAAAGAACACTTTCTTTTCATCTCCTTCTATCTTTATGTACTCGGTAGGCAAATGTTGATTTTCCAGGTTTCCCACCAGCTTGCATCTGTAGTCTTTCTTTTGTTTATGACAATGAGGACAATACTCAGCTAACTGCAATTCAACATCTACATGTTTCTTCTTGGTAGTCATGGTGTCAAGATGTGTAGCAAAATCATTAATGATGTCTTTCTTGAAATCTGCTAGCAAATTAGATATCTCCAACTTAGAAACGCCTGCACTACTCCCTTTTATGATTGTAGACTGATATCCTCTGCTTTTCGTCCCAGTTGATCTAGAGTAGTTGAGACAAATTTTCTTGAGGTCATCCCAAGAAGATTGGGATATGTCCCCACTAGCCATTAGGTCTAGTCCTTCCAAATAGCTATCATTTACTCCTCTTAAGAAGAGTAGTTTCTATGAATCCTCAACTAGAACATGTTGGGGATTCTTCTACATGGTTTATAAGAAACATGAAACATAGTCCTCCAAGGTTTCATCCTCCTTCTGCGACATTCTAAAAATGTCATCTCACCTTGGGTCAATCCCGTTGCAATATTCTTTGTACTTATGTAGAAATAGAGTCTGCATCTCATCCCATGTGCCTGCTGCATTTGCTCCTAGGCCCATGAACCATCATAAGGCTGACTCCTTTAGTGTTGTTGGAAATAGTTTGAGTTTGTGGGCATCAATGTTATAGTCAAACCTATGATAGAGGATGTCAAAATCAAACAAAAAGGTGTCAAGATCTTTGGTTATCAGCCCATAAAACTTTAGAAGTGCGGTAGATGGTATATTTTTGAGATTGGCATTGTTTATAAGGCTTGGTAGAGGAAATAGGAAAGTAGGTTGTGCCATTACTGGAAGTATTGGGAGTTGGAGTTGCTGTTGGAAAGGAATATTAGCCACAAGATTTTTAACATGTGTGTTTGGGTTAGAATTATCAAGAAGGTTGGCCAATATTTCAGTGAAAGGTCGGAGACCACTTATATCAAAAGGCTCTTCTCTAGCGGAAGATGCTACAAGAAACTTGGGACTTGCGTCAACAAAAGGCAACTCAACTTCTTCAACTTGCTCATTCAAATTCACAAACTCTCCTGGAAGAAATATGCCATCTTCATCTCTTCTTCTTCCCCTTCGATGCATGTAAATGAATTCTTCACACTGGTGAAGCAAATTTAAAACTACAACCACTAAAAACTATCTTAGAAATAAAAAAAATGACTCAGAAAGTTTCATAGCTTGACACCATCCCTGGCAATGGTGCCAAAAATGAACCGTCTCACAATAGGTGCTTATTAATCATGCCTAAAGCCTCTCTTAGGAATTGTTTATTCAATCTAAGGATCACTTCTCCCACCATGAGGTACATTTAGTTTGTCAACCCAGGGACATATACTTGAAATTGTACGGCACAGTATGTGTACTAAGTTCCTTAAAGAGTCACTCTACCTATGCTGCAAGAAATTAAAATACATAAAAGGAGTCTATACTAAGGCTATAAGAAAGGAAACACACCTACTCCTTACTAAAATGAACACTAAAAATTGCAAAATTTACTTAAGCCTATTCTTTCAACCTAGAGCATTCACTATAACTATCCTTGCAAGTGCTATAGGAACATTCACAGAGTACAATGTTGCAGGAAGAAATTGTAATCTTCTATCTAAAATGTTGGAAATGCAGGAAGTAAATATATTCTACTTCTACTCTAATCCACCTCCCAAGTGGGCCCCCTTGGTCGGCTTTGGCTAATCTATGAACACATAATATAAACCAAAAGTTACTTCATTGTATTCCAAGAACTGATTACATGAGAATGGTACGTAAAAATGAAAATGAACTTGCTGTGCAAGATATAATTAGAAAATTGTATTCCAGAATCTCTGAACTTACAAAATAATAGACTCCTCCCTATAAATAGAAGATTGACTTCTTTATTCTAAAATAGAAAAGGAACCATCTATCTGA
This sequence comes from Thuja plicata, assembly GCA_018584345.1. Classification (NCBI taxonomy): domain Eukaryota; kingdom Viridiplantae; phylum Streptophyta; class Pinopsida; order Cupressales; family Cupressaceae; genus Thuja; species Thuja plicata. The sequence goes on from MU225850.1 coordinate 3,894,606, forward strand.
AACTACACCAGAGAGAGAAAATAGGAAACACAAGAGCCCACGACATATGTAATGAAGTCTAGGCGACTGAGTCAACATGTTGGAAGTGCGGAAGGAATATAGTAGTGCTTCGTTCATGCATTTCTAAAATAGTGGCTCCTTATTTGCAGTAGTCCTGTCTGCTGATGCCATGATGGTTATCCGCCTGTAGCTGGTCTTTATCATTCTCTATGAATTTTGTCAACCACTCCCAAGTGGCTCCTATTTCCTGGAAGGTTAGTTATCATGCAAAAATATTCATACAAGTAGCCTAATCAAATTAATCTAGATATTAGAGCACACATTTTGATTATTATATGAAATACTACAATTTATATAATATTGGCACAATATGACATATCTATTCTACCCATAGGTTTAATGGTTCTATCTGTACTTTGACATGACTTTAACTGATTATAAGTCCACAATTGTTCTGGTAATACTTAAAAATAGAGTATAAAGATTAATATAATAGATATAGTAAATGGTCTCATCAATCATTCCTTTACTTACATTACAAATTATTTTATTTTCAGGATGGTTCTTCTTAACATACCTCAAATTATGAGGAGTTTTAGTGAGCTCAATTGATTCATATTCAATCTCCAAAGGTTTTGTAGGATCATCACTGACCTGTTTTATCTCTACAATCTGTCCACAATTATACATTCTTTCCTGAATCTGAAACTTTTCATCTATCCTCACATTGACACTTTTAATTAACTTCCTCAATCTCATATCAAAACATTTATATGCTTTTCTCTTAGTAGAATAACCAAGGAAGACAGCTTCATCACTTCCAGCATCAAACTTCCCTATCTCATAATCTATTTTGATATAACATTTACTTCTAAATATTCTAAAATATTTTACAGTAGGAGTATGATCAAACTATAATTCATAAGGAGTCTTACTTGTACCTTCTATGATCTAATTTCTATTCAAGGTGTACACTGCAGTACTAACAACTTCTCTCCATTGAACATGTGATACATTTCCTTCTAGTAGCATAGTTATGGCAGCATCTAATATTGTTTTGTTTCTTCGCTCTGTTATCCCATTATGTTGTGGTGTCCTAGGAGTAGATGTGTGTCTGAATATTCCATGCTCTTCATAGTAGGTATTAAATAAGTCTGAAGTAAACTCACCACCTCTATTTGATCTCAAACATTTTATCTTCAAACTTGATTCATTCTCAACTTTTTCTTTGAACATCTTGTAATTTGTCAAATGTCATTGAATTCTCTCTTAAATATGTAACCCACATCATTCTAGAAAATTCATCAACAAAAAGTATAAAATATATTTCACCATTATAAGATCTTGCTCTTGTATGACCACATAGATTTGTATGTACCAAGTCCAACTTTTGTTTTGCTGAATAAGATTTTCTTTTAAAACTACTTCTAGTTTTCTTCCCAATAACACACTCTCTACACATAGTGTTAGTGTTGGAATATTCCCAAAGGATAACTGAGAGGGGGGGGTTGAATTATTTATCCACTAGTTTAATTATTTTCTTCAATTAATTACAGAAAAAAATTAATCATTAATACATTCAGATAACACAAGATAGTACACAACAATTTTGGTTATAGGGAAACCAAATAGGCAAAAGCCCCAGTGTGAATTAGCACCCACAAAGAACTGTACTTGAGTATAATTATCCCTGATAGAAGATCTTACAACCCTGTTAGGAGTTGTTATTTACAATGCAATAAGTACAGTGACCTGGTTAAAGGTCTAACCCCATTAGGAGTCTTTTACAAATAACCTTGTTAGGGGTGAGGAATCACTGTCAAAAAAGCTCACTCCTAAAATGATGAAGGTTGCAACCTTCAGTAAAATAGATATGCACTATATCTAATAATTGAACTATTTGAGTAGACCTATTATCTTGATCAGTTCCAGTGTACTATACACTTTCACTTCTTCTTCACATAGATCTTTTCTTGATGAATGAAATGTCTTTACTATCCCAAAACAATGGACATTCTTCTCTGTACTTTTTCTGTCTCTCCTCTTATCATTCACACTTAGCATTAATCAAATAAAATACTATAAGTATCTTCCCCAAAATATGTGATCTTAGTCAGCTTTAGAAGTCCCTTCAATACTTCTTTAGTCGGCCAAATCAAGCACGCAACCTGATTAGAACCATGCAACTCAAACTGAATAAACACAATGCTTCACATAGTCGGCTCTACCAAATTGACTTAATCACCCCGCTTCTGTTAGAACATGTTTAGTGCCTTTAGATAATTATTGTTAACTCATAACTAAACATGAATACAAACACACATATCTCAAAGATAGGCACAACTCAAGAAACAATGTAATTACATTGGCTCTTCATAGATAATCTTTAGACATTGTAACTGTCAAAACAAATTAACATAACTTGATTGTAACTGCTTATCTAAATTTGTGTGAATACACATAGCAACCGGAACATGTTTATAGCATGGAAATAAAAATGCAAGGCTCTCAAACATCTATAGTAATAATTTCATATAGAACACCACTATATATTATATGTTGTCATCAATGACAAACATACGGTAACAATTTTCATAGAAGCAAATCTCTAACAATCTTCCCCTTTGACATTGATGGAAACATATGATTAAAACCACCATCAATCCAAAAGTGATTCCTTTCTTTTTACAATCTTCTCAATATCCTCATCAAGGGTTCCTCTTCACTGTTGTAGCTCCCTGAGTGTGCTTTTATTTTCATGATTATATACTCCCCCAGAGTATATACTCCCCCTTACTATATAATCCCCCTTTGACATCAATGGAAAAGGGTGCCAAACACAAATAAGCACAGATACTACTCCAGAAGTAGAGTAGTCAACCATTCATCAGTCACTAGGGATTGATGTTATTTTCTACAAATTCTAATCAGACTCAAGAAAGGGAATTACTCCTAGCTTCTCCCTGAGATACTCAAAAGTATCTTTTGATAAAGGCTTTGTAAAAATATTTGCTAACTGTTCTTTGGTGATCACATAATCCAACTTTACTTCTCTTTTTTCAACTTTTTCTCTTAGAAAGTGATATTTGATCTCAATGTGTTTTGTCTTTGCATGTATCATAGGGTTCTTTGACATATTGATAGTGCTAGTGTTATCACAATGAATAACAATAGGATAATCAATCTGAATACCAAAGTCTTTAATCATCTATTTGATCCAAACCATTATTGAAAAATTTAGTGCTATTGCAACATACTCAGCTTCTGTTGTCAACTAAGAGATACAGTTTTGCTTCTTTCTTGTCCAAGTAACCAACCTGTCTCCAAGAAATACTACTCCTCCTGAGGTACTCTTCCTTTCATCAACACAACCTACCCAATCTACATCTGTATATACATGAAGTTGTATATTATCTGAGTTTGAATACCATAAACCATAGTCTATAGTCCCTTTAAAGTATCTGAATATTCTTTTTATTGCCATTAGATGACTTTTTTTAGGTTCAACTGCAAATCTTCCAACAATGCCAACTACATTGGAAATATCTGGTCTAGATTGAGTAAGATATATGAGTTTTTCAATCATATACTTATATAGTGTCTTGTCAACTACTGTGGAATCATCATCTTTAGAAAGATTGCTTCCTATTATCATGGGGGTGCTTACTAATTTTCAGTCTTCCATTTTGAAAGTTTTCAATATCTCCTTCATATACTTAGACTAATTTATGAATATGCCTTTGTCTGTTTGTTTTACATTCAATCCCAAAAAATTTTGATAGGTCCAATCATGCTCATTTCAAAATCACTTTGCATCTCTTTGGAAAATTTTTCACTAAGCTTGTCATTACCTCCAAAGATAATGTCATCAACAAAAATAGAAACAAGTAGTCATCCTTAATTTATCTCTCTTATGAATAAGTTACAATCTGCTGCTCCTTTTCTGAATCCTATCTTTGTTAAGTAACCATCAAGTCTCTCATACCATGATCTTGGGGCCTGTTTATGTCCATAAAGTGCTTTCTTTAGTCTGCATACCATGTCTAGTTTGTCTCATAGATTAAATCCTTCAGGTTGTTCTATGTAAACTTCTTCCGTCAAGTCACTGTTTAGAAAAGTTGACTTTACATCCATTTGATATACTTTAAAGTTCTTGAATGTTTCATAGGATAGAAAAAACTTGATAGCTTCCAGCTTGCTTGCAGGGGAAAATGTATCAGTGTAGTCTATTCCTTCTCTCTGCACATATCCTTTACATACCATTCTTGCTTTTTTTCTTACCACTGTACCTTCTTCATTGATCTTATTCCTGAATATCCACTTTGTTCCAATAACATTCTTGTCATGAGGTCTAGGAACTAGTTCCCATGTATTATTCTTGATTATCTGATCCAATTCTTCTTTCATAGCATTTTTCCAATTAGAATCATTACATGTATCTTCAATAGTACTTAAGGGTTCAATCTAAGAAAGTAAGCATACATCTTCATCAACAGTTGAACCTTTTTCTCTGGATCTTGTCAAGACTTTAGCGCTCTGATCTCCAATGGTTTCTTCCTTAGAGTGGTATTTGGATGTGTATTTTGAGTTTTTAGGAGTGACACTCTCATCTGTAATCTGTGATTCTTCTTGAATTGGTTCAGGATTGTTGCATGAAATATCAATACAGTCAAACATTTCTTCAATAAATGTGTCCTTACTGATAGGTCTGGGTTCATCTTCAATCATGGGAGCACATTCATAGTATCTTTCTTGAATCATAAACTTCTCATCAATCTTCACATGATTAATTTCAATGATCTTCTTCAATCTTAGATTAAAACATCTATAGGCTTTTCTTTTAGTAGAGTAAACAAGAAAAATACCTTCATCGCTTCTAGCATCAAACTTGCCAATACTATCATCTCTCTTGATGTAGCACTTGCTTCCAAAGATTCTAGAGTATTTTATAGTAGGTACATTACCAAACCAAAGTTCATAAGGTGTCTTGTCTATGCCTGGCCTTAACTAGATTCTATTGATAGTATAGACTTCTATATTGACCGCATCTCTCCAATAGGTATGGGCAGCCTTTCCTTCAATCATGATAGTGCACACTATATCAAGTATTATCATGTTCCTTCTTTCTACAATCCCATTTTTCTGAGGGGTTATAGGTGCACTTAACCATCTTTTTATTCCATGTTCTTCGTAGTAGTCATAAAAATGGTCAGAGGTGAGTTCTCCTCCTCTATCTGATCTCAGATATTTTATCTTTAATCCAGATTCATTTTCAACCTTAGCTTTGAATACTTTGAACTTCTCAAAAGCTTCAGATTTTTGTTTTAAGAATGCAACCCACATCATCCTTGAGAAATCACCAACAAAAAAAATAAAATACCTTTCTCCATAGTATGATCTTGTTTGAGTAGGTCCACATAGGTCTATATGTATCAGATCTAATTTGTTTTCTACAGAGTTCTATTTACTCCTGAATGAGGTCCTCACATGCTTCCCCATCACACATTCCTTGCACATAGTATCAACTGGTCTTGCAATACTTGGAAGGTCTCTTACTGCCTTTACATTACTTATCTTTATTATGTTGTCAAAATTGATATGACAAAGTCTCTTGTGCCATAGCCAACTATCATCCACTTTTTGCAACAAAACAACTTACTTTAGAGTTGAGCTAAAAGACATTACCTTTGGTCTTTGAGCCTGATGTAATCATGTCTCCATTTTTTTTGATAATACATCTGTTGTTCTTGAATTCCAACTGATAACCTTTATCTAATAGTTGTTCAACACTTAGTAGGTTATGATGCAAACCATCAACATAAAGAACATCATCTGTCTTATTCTTTCCATCTAAGGTTATAGATCCTCTGCCTATGATAGGTTTGGGAGTGTTATCTCCAAATCTAACCATGCCACCTTTGTACTTATCTAGATGTACAAATCTATCTTTGTCACCTGTCAAGTGATGTGAACACCCACTGTCTATGATCTAGTCTATTCTGATGTCAGCTTGTGAGACTAAAGTGAATTCTTGCACTTTCTTTTTGTCTTCAATTTCTATTTGATCAATCATCTTTTCATTATCTTTAATAGCAACGAATCCAATTTCATCTTCTCCTGAGTCATCATCAGTTACACCATCTTTGGCATGATAGAATTCCTTAGTATATTTGGGCTTGTAATCTAATCTGAACTTCTTGACTCTTGTAGGACACTTGGATGTAAAGTGGCCAACTTTGTTGCATGAAAAACATTTGAATGGTATTTGTCCTTCATATTTTCCTTTACCTTCTCTTTCCTTCTTAGCAATCATAGAAATGATTTCTTCTAGTTTAGTATCAACTTCTTCCTTCTCATTATTATTAGAGCTTCTTAAGGATTTCTTACCATGGACTGAGGCTTTGAAGGTTGTTTCCATTTTAGGTTATGTCTTCAATCTTGATATCTCAAATGTAGATATTTTTCTGATTAGGGTTTCTCTTTTGATGTGCTTTGAGAATTGCATGGTTTCATCCAAGATGCTAATCTTGCTTTCATAATCTATTGTCAATGTGGTCATCAGTTTGTCCATTATATCATCCTCTAAAATTTCTCCACCATTGTTCCTAATACTTGATACTGCTTCATTAATCCTTTGATTGTAAACTTTGATGTTCTCTTCAAGTAGCATCTCTAAATTATTGTATCTTTTCTTCCATGTCTTTTTGTGTGCATTCTTTGCTTGGATGTCTCCTTCAAACATATCTTCTAAGTATTTCCACATTGAATATGCTTTTTTTGCCTTCTTGATCTAAGAAAATTCACTGTCAGATAGGGCACTGATTAGGGCCTCCTTGGCAATTGTATTTTGAGTGAATACTTCTTTTTGTTTAATTGTAGAGTCTTCTTCTGCAAGGTCTTTCAAGGTGGGAACATCAATTACATGAGTGGAAATCTCATAGATATCAAAACCAACACACTAAAGATGTGTTATCATTTTGTTCTTCCAGTCAAGATAGTTCTCTCCATCAAAATTAGGACTCTCTTTCCTAAAGTACACCATTTGATAGACCTTAAGCTATTAGGCTTTCTCTCCAAGGCACTTGGCTTTGATACCAATTGTTGGAATAGTCCCAAAGGATAACTGAGAGGGGGGGTGAATCAGTTATCCGCTAGTTTAATTATTTTCTTCAATTAATTATAGAACAACATTAATCATTAACACATTTAGATAACACAAGATACTACACAAAAATTTTGGTTACGGGGAAACAAAATAGGTAAAAACCCCGCTGGTTATTAGCACTCACAAAGAACTGTACTTGAGTATAATTATCCTTGTTAGAAGATCTCGCAACCCTATTAGGATTTTATCTTTACAATGTAATAACTACATTGACCTGGTTAAAAGTCTGACCCTGTTAGGAGTCTTTTACAAATAACCCTGTTAGGGGTGAGGATTCACTGCTGAAATGATTAAGGTTACAACCTTTAGTAAAAAAGATATATACTATATCTAATAATTGAACTATTTGAGTAGACCTATTGTCTTGATGAGTTCTAGTGCATTGTACGCTTTCACTTCTTCTTCACATAGATCTTTTTTTGATGAATGAAATGTCTTTATTGTCCCAAAACAACAGACATTCTATTATGTACTTTTTCTATCTCTCTTCTTATAATTCACACTTAGCGTTCATCAAATGAACTACTATAAGTATCTTCCCCAAAATATGTGATCTTAGTCAGCTTTAGGAGTCCCTTCAATACTTCTTTAGTCGGCCAAATCAAGCATACAACCTAATTAGAACCACACAAATCAAACTGAATCAACACGATGCTTCACATAATTGGCTCTACCAAATTGACTTAATCATCCCACTTCTATTAGGACACATTTAGCGCCTTTAGATAATTATTGTTAACTCATAAATATACATGAATACAAACACACATACCCTGAAGATAGGCGCAACTCAAGAAACAATGTAATTACGTCGACTCTTCACAGATAATCTTCAGACACTGTAACTGTCAAAATAGATTAACATAACTCCACTGTAACTACTTATTTGAATCTGCGTGAATTCACATAGAAACCAAAACATTTTTACAACATGGAAATAAACACACAAGGCTCTCAAACATCTATATTGATAATTGCATATAGAACACCATTGTATATTATATGTTGTCATCAATGACAAACATATGATCAACAATTTTCACAGAAGCAAATCTCCAACAGTTAGATGGTTTCACAATCTTAGGTAGATCTCTTACAACATTTTTCATACTTGCCTTCACAATATTATCAAAGTTAACATGAAAAAATATTCTATGCTATAATCAACTATCATCAACCTTCGCAATAAAATAAGAAGCTTCAGATGTATTCAATTCAAATACATTACCTCTATATTTTGTACTAGATGCAATCAAGTCTCTTGATTTACTTCTGATAGAACACTTCCCATTAATTAATTTCAATTGATAACCTATGTCCACTAGTTTCCAACACTCAATAGGTTATGCTTAGGTCCATCAACAAGAACTACATTGTCAGTATTAGTTTATCCATCCAGATAAATAGATCCAACTCCAATGATAAGCTTAGGAGTATTGTCACTAGATCTAAAAACACCACCATAATATATTTTCATACTAACAAAGTTATTTTTATCTGTAGTCATATAATGTGAACAACCACTATCTATAACCCATTCAGATTTCTTTTCAACATGAGATACTAATGCTTTTTCTTCATGTATAGGTTCATCATCCCTAATAGAAATAAATTCAATTTCATCATAATAAACAACATCATCATGAAAAATACCTACACTAGAATAATAACATTCCTTGTCTTTAGAATACTTTGATTTGTTAAACTTAGGTTTATGTTTTGGAACCCTTGTAGGTCATCAAGATGCAAAATAACCAATCTTGTTACATGAAAAACATTTCAAAGGTAACTTGCCTTCAAATTTACCCTTACCTCTCTTTTCTCTTCTAGCAATCAGGGCTACCACTTCACCTAGATTTATTTCTTCCTCCAATATCTATTCCCATTCATCAACATAGTCTCAAAGTTCTTATCTCAAGTCACTATTGATGGTGCTTGCAATTCCAGATAAGGTCTTTTTGTTTCTGTGCACAGTCACCTTGAATGTTGTCTAAACTTTAGGTAAATAATATCTCAGTTCCACGGACTCAAAAGTAGTTAGCTTTCCAATCAAAATTTCTCTATTGAAGTTCAGTTTCGAAGATATAATATCCTCAATAGCTTGTACTTTAGTTCGGTATGAAGGTGTCAGAGATATGAGAATATTTGCAATTACTTCTTCCTCACTCTAAGTACCTCCATAGTTCCTGATGCTAGTTTTAATGTCCCCACCAGGGAACCCATAAGGAGTCAGGTCTTTTGACCAAAAATTTCAACTAACAATTTTTTTTTTAAACATCACATCATTTATTAAATTCACAAGTACATTCCTTAAGGTTCCCTTAAGGAAATCATTTACCAACATATTTGTGTTACTGTTCAAATTGAATTCCATTTCTTTACTTTTACTTATACATTTGCAAATTTAAGAGAAAGGGTAAGAAAGCGATATTTAAATTATAACTACATCCCTTACTCCCTAAATCATTTTCATTTCTCTTTCCTACACATTGGATAACTACACTTTTAGAAATTACATATAAATTTTTACATAAGAAGCATTTCTTTTATTTTCAACACAGGAGAGATAGAGAAGATACTTCAACATTACACTTTTCATTACAATGTTGAACTTTCAATTAATATCCCTTGAAGTAAACCCTTAGAACTATCCCACCCTAATTACATTGCTTTGCTTTTTCCAATACAATTTCTAGTAATGAAGTACATTACAATAATAAGTACATGAATGGCCTAAAGGCTTTACAAATATATCTTTACATCCTCATTTTCAATAATACATGATACAAAATAGAAATATTTTTATCACTACATGAAAACTGAAGCATCTAGGTCACGAACCACGAACAACACCTCGAAAGAAATTTGCCACCCAACCATGTGAAACTAGTGAAGTTCCACCCCACATGCTAGGAGATAGAACCAAGATACTCACAAGGCCCTAAGCAATCTAAGGCTTCACAAAATAATAACTTGAAAAAATACCAGACATAACAAAATATCACTTAACTATACACAAGGGTTAGGTTTCTAGCATACCCTCTAAGTGAGTGTCATCACATATCCTATTTATTGGGATCCTTCCTATAAACAATGTAACCCCGGTCCCCCCTTTATTAATAAGGCTCCATCCTGGCAGTTACCCATGGTCCCGGTACTCCAATAGGACTATGTGGGAATTATTTTGTGTCTTTCATTATCTTTTGAATCACCCCTCCCAAGTTAATTTCAAGGTTATCACTTGATTACAAACTCACCCATAGGATCCCCTGGAAACCACTTTGGGTCCCAGCACCTATGGTGAGCCACTCACCTAGGGTACCTAGTCCCCTACCCAAAACATGATAAAAGAATTGCAATAATTAAAATGGTTTATTTCATAAGTTTAGGAAACTCTCTTGTGTACTCAGACCACTAGGATGAGCCCTAACCTTAACCATAAACAACATAAGAATAGAACAAGGATGTCACATACTCAAGACACCTTAAGAACACCATTATGATCAAATTCAAGAAATAAAATAAGCATTCTAAGAGGTACAAAGATACAGACAGAGAACATGATCAAGGTTGGAAGATACAGACCAATCCCCAAGCCAAACAATTACCCAACATAGAAATCCATGAATCCAAAGTTTCTAGAATAGGTCCAAATAGAACATAAAAGTAATATAAACTAATCAATATTGATGGGGAAAAGGTTGTAATATAAACTATTGAACATGTAGGGACCTATGAATCAAGGGAGAAGACTAAGTAATCTTGTCTTAGAAAGGTGGCAAGATATTACATATTTAAGTGTTGATGAATATGCTCTTGTAGGTTGTTTGCAAGAGGGATATAGAGAAAGAGAGGAGTGAAATTTATTTAAAAATATTCCCTATTGGTTTGAATCATAAGGGACACTTTAACTATGTGATTTTAGAGACTATTTCTAGAAACATACGTATGACTGTCATATAAATACAGTCTCAGTGCAGTGAGCATAACTTTTGTTTGAACTGTTAGATCTTCCTAATTTTCATATATGTTGGCTAACACCTAATTACATACATTCTCACCGAAGCAATTTTATAATAATTTTGGGTTGAAAATTTATTTACAACAGAGTACGGGTATAGGAAAATAAATTAGAACATTTTGTCTGGTTCCAATTAACACATTTGTTTTTAATTATCATCCTAATTTCAAATTATTTCACAACAAAAACTTTGGAGATAATATAAAATTATAAATATTTAAGACCACACACACACACATATACATATTCACATACAATAAGATGATTTTTGTGATTCTAGACCCTACCTAGAGTCCTACAGAGAAACTTCACAAAGACTGGAGCACACCTCTGTAAGTCTTCCAAAGCTTGAGTGAGATGGTAGCCTCCTGGATGAAGTCTCCTCTGGAAGAAAATCCTCTCCTCCTTCCTCAGAAAACTCTCAATGCACTCCCAGAAGGATGGTAAATCATTCCCACTCATACCCACACATAGACAAAATCTCATAAATGACTTATGGTTTCAGTATTGCAAGAATCACCCAATTTTCCTCCAAAAACTCCCCATCACCAACCTCCAAAAAAGAAATAAATTTATCCCCCAACTATATGGTTGGAGGAGTTGCTTTACGGGAAGAAACTTCTCCAACTTCCATAGTTTGTTTAAATATTTAACCAAAACTTCCCGTAGCCAACAATAAAGTTTTTAATTATTTTAATTTAAATACCCTTCAAAAAACCCTATAACAAACATAATAGACATAATTCTCGCAAGGAAAATACATAGCACAATTGGAATCAAAATAGCCTAGCTTCTAGGAGGTCTTGAGTTCAACTCCCCCTAGATAGCTAGTTTTACGAAAAGAGCTATTTTTATTATCTCTTATTATTATTATTTTACTTTTATTTAATATACGTCATTTAATACACTTTATCTAATCATTAAAATATAATTTACACAAGCAATTAGAAACACACAAAAAATATTATTTATATATGTATGAGTATATGTGTGTGCACCCACATATACACATACCTATATAGCATACACTTAATAATAATACAAATATTAACTAAGTCTATGTATACACTTCATACCAAAATCAAACCAACATCATAAATTACAAGACAACATCAAAACATAACCCATAAGACAACATCATAAAATTGTATTCACATTCCCTAACTAGGATAACCTCCTAACAAGAATCTAAGTCCAAGGGTAGCCTTGAGAGTAGCTTGGTAAGATCTCCACACAACAATAGTTCAAGGATTTTGAAGGCACGCTCAGACCTGTGCAGCTAGGTGGAGTCGATGCCTGGTATGTGCATCCTGCATCACCAACTGACATGCATATTCATATATAAATAGATAATAAAAAAAAAGGAGGGAGAGTGTGACATCATGTGGATCTCTTGTAGCACTAACTAGGACTACCTCTCCTCATCCTACACTCACATCAACCAGTGTATACATCAAAACATAATGGGGTTAGCAGGGTTAGATCCATATAAATATATAAATTAGATATGAACATTTCACAATTAGTTCATCATTTTATTTCAAATTATTTAATATCTCATAATAAACTATATTAGCCAATAAATATGAAATCCAATGTCCCATCATGAAACTGTTGGAGATTTGATTCTGAACAGTTGATTGATTGTATGTTTGTCATTGATGACAACATATAATACACAACAACACTTCTGTATGTAATTATCCATATGATGACATGAATACTTGCATGGATAGATACATATTGTTGACATGTTTATTATTCTATGTTCATACACATAGACCCAGATATGATGTTTCAGTAAAGATATGTAATTCTGTTATTGATGGTTACAGTTCTGGAGGAATAACGGTTTAAGGCCAACGTATGTAACATTTTTATTGAGTTGCACCTATCTTTAGGATATGCCTATGCATAATCATGATTAGTTATGAGTTATTGATATTAATCTAAAGGCGCCAAACTTATTTTAAGAAGATTTCAAAGTTATGGTTAATTTGGTGAAGCCGACTTCGTGAAGTGACGTGTCTATTCAGTTAGTACTTGCGTGGTTGTGATTATGATTGCGCACTTGGTAGAGCTGACAAGGATGTAATGAAGAGTCATCTAATAGGTCCCATGATCTCATACTTGGTGTATGTACTTATAGAAGGTCATTTGTGATAAGAAGAGTTGCGAAAGCCAGAGATAGGAAAAGCAGAGCAGAGTGTTAAAGCAGCAGAGCTATATTTATCATATGTTGATAATATAGATATTGAAGTTGAAGCTTTCATAATAAAAATAAGATTTTTGTAGTGCTTTACAAGAGGTTAAAGCATCAGCGCACAAAATAAATTGATCAGACAAGCAGTGTCACAAACAACAATTCACCTTACTGATACAGTGTGTATCAAATAACCAGAAGGTTGTAGCCTTCACCACTTGGATAGTGAGTCCACCACCCCTAATAGGGTTATTGTAAAAGACTCTTAACAAGGTCCAACCCTTAACTAGGTCACTATACTATTGCATTGTAATGAACAACTCCTAACAGGGTTGGAAGATCTTTTAACAGGGATCACTATAAACAGTATAGTTCTTTGTGGGTACTAATTTCCACCGGGGTTTTTACCATTTGGTTTCCCCATAATTAAATTGATGTGTTGTGTAATGTGTTATCTAAATGTGCATTTACTTTGTATCAATCTGGATTAATAAGTTTAATATAAAGATCAATTTGATGATAACTGATTCACCCCCCCTCTCAGTTATCCCTGAAGTATTCTAACAATTGGTATCAGAGCCAAGTGCCTTGGAGAGAAAGCCTAACAGCTTAAGGTAGATTAGATGGCATACTTCAGAAAAGATAGCCCTAAGTTCGATGGAGAGAACTATCTGGATTGGAAGAACAAAATGATAACACATCTACAATGTGTTGGCTTTGAGATCTTTGAAATTGCTACACAAGAGGTTGTAATTCCATCTCTGAAAGACC
>MU225850.1:3912587-3937303 GCA_018584345.1 Thuja plicata
ACTACTCTACTTCTGGAGTAGTACCTGTGCATAATGGTTTATGGCACCCTTTGCCATTGATGTCAATGGGGGAGTATGTACTAAAAACAAGGAACACAAACAAAGAGCTAAACAAAGAACACATACACAGAGCTTATACTCTGGGGGAGTATACATATAAAACACAGTCTATGTAACGGTAGTAGTGTAGATGAATCTTTGATGAGGATATTGAGAAGATTGTAAAAAGAAAGAAGACACCATGAACATAAGTTTTTTTTATCATATGTTGCCATCAATGCCAAAGGGGGAGATTGTTGGAGATTTGATTCTGAACAGTTGATTGATTGTATGTTTGTCATTGATGAAAACATATAATACACAACAGCACTTCTATATGTAATTATCCATATGATGACATGAATACTTGCATGGATAGATACATATTTTTGACATGTTTATTATGCTATGTTCATACACACAGACCTAGATATGATGTTTCAATAAAGATATGTAATTCTATTATTGACGGTTACAGTTCTGGAGGAATAACAGTTTAAGGCCGATGTATGTAACATGTTTATTGAGTTGCACCTATCTTCAAGATATGCATGTGTATATTCATGATGATTTATGAGTTGTTGATATTAATCTAAAGGTGCCAAACTTATTTCAAGAAGATTGCAAAGTTATGGTTAATTTGGTGAAGCTGACTTGGTGAAGCGATGCATCTATTCAGTTAGTAGTTGCACAGTTGTAATTATGCTTGCGTGCTTAGTAGAGCTGATAAGGATGTAATGAAGAGTCATCTAATAGGTCACATGATCTCATACTTTGTGTATGTACTTATAGAAGGTCATTTGTGATAAGAAGAGTTGCGAAAGCTAGAGATAAGAAAAGCAGAGCGGAGTGTTAAAGCAGCAGAGCTATATTTATCACATGTTGATAATATAGATATTGAAGTTGAAGCTTTCATAATATAGATAATATTGTTGTAGTTCTTTAGAAGAGGTTAAAGCATCGGTGCACAAAAGGAACTGATCAGACAAGCAATTCACCTTGTTGATACAATGTGTATCAAATAAAAAGAAGGTTATAGCCTTCACCACTTGGACAGTGAGTCCACCACCCCTAACAGGTTCATTGTAAAAGACTCTTAACAGGGTCTGACCCTTAACTAGGTCACTATACTACTACATTGTAATGAACAACTCCTAACAGGGTTGGAAGATCTTTTAACAAGGATCACTATAAACAGTATAGTTCTTTGTGGGTACTAATTCCCACCGGGGTTTTTACCATTTGGTTTCCCCATAACCAAATTGATGTGTTGTGTAATGTGTTATCTAAATGTGCATTTACTTTGTATCAATCTAGATTAATAAGTTTAAGATAAAGATCAATTTACTGATAACTAATTCACCCCCCCCCTCTCAGTTATCCCTGAAGTATTCTAACAGAAACAACATAGTCCAAACATATAATCCAAAGTATCAAAGTAATAATCCTCTCAATCCAAAATATGTAGATACTAGGGTGGGCATTACATCCTCTCCCCCTAGGATTAGAATTACTCCTGGAAGACTACAAACAAGTACGTATATGAAGATCTGAGTATGCTGGCATCCTCCCAAGTGACAGGGGTCTCATCACTGGGGTCCCACTGGACCCTTACCTGCTCTATGCTGTGACCCCTGAGGGTCAAATTTTGTTGCTATAGTATATGCACTGGCTCCAAATCTAGTTTCTCATCCTCTACCTGCAAAGTGTTTCAATCCAATAAATGAGTCAAATCAGGAATATACTCTCTAAGAATGGATACGTGAAACACATCATGCACACGTGCAACGCTGGGCTATAGGGTGAGTCGGTAAGAAACTAGTCCTATCCTCTAGAGGATCTCAAATGGACCTACAAATCTTGGTGCCAAATTAGAACCTTTTCCATAATGGATAGGGCTCTTACGTTGGTGGACTCTCAAGAACACCTTATCTCCAATAGAGAATTGTCTATCGATCCTATGAGCATCAGCATACTTCTTCTTCCTATCTTGAGCTATCACAAAATTCTCTCTAATCCTTTGAACCTACTTCTCCATATCCTATAATATCTCTAGGCCAAGTAGTACTATGTCGTCTAAGTGATCCCAACTCAGAGGGGTATGAAAAAGGATGACCATAAAGAGCCTAAAACGGTGACATTCCTATTGAACTATGATATCCATTATTGTATGCAAAATCCACAAGGTACATATAAAATTCCTATTGGGTCTATTTTTCCATCACATACATTCTAAGCATGTCCTCAAGTACTTGGCTAACTCCCTCTATCCGACCATCAGTCTCTGGATGATATACTGAACTGAAATTCAGCTGAGTCCCTAAGGCATGTTGCAAAGAGGTCCAAAATTTTGAAGTGATCATTGCATCCCTATCAGAGATAACCTTTCTAGGAACACCATGCAACCTGACTATATCCTTTAGGAAGACTCTGGCTACTAAGGTGGCAGTATAGGATGACTGGATAGGAGAAAAATGTGCTACCTTCATTAACTTATCCACTGTGACCATGATAGCATCATGTCTCTGATAAGTGAATGGGAGTCCCATAATAAAATCCATAGAGATGATATTCTATTTCCATTCAGGAATCAAATGTGGCTGAAGGAGGCCTACTGGGTGATGATATTCGGCTTTGACCCTCTGACATTCCAGCCACCTAGCCACAAAATCTGCTATATCTCTCTTCATACCTGACCAAAAGTATAACTGTAACAGATCTAAATACATCTTCTTAAACCTTGGATGAGCTGAATAGGGAGCACGATGTACTTCCACCATGATAAATTTTCAATGTTCACCTAAAAGCAGTACATAGATTCAGCCTTTCTACCTCAACAATCCATTTGTCTCTAAGGAATAACCTGAGAACCTTGCTTCTAAGACCCTTCCTGACTCAATTTCAACCTTAACTTCTTGATATAAAGTATCTGAAGGAAGTGCTTGTAAGATCTGACTTCTGAAATCAATCGAAAGGGGGAGCATGGATAACTCATGTCTCCTTCTACTCAAAGCATCTGCTACCACATTCTCTTTACCTTGGATATATCTGACCTCCAAATCATATTCGGAAAGGAACTCCATCCATCAAAGCTGCCTAGCATTGATATTAGGTTGAGTAAATATGTATTGAAGGATTTAGTGATCGGTGTGTAGCTCAAACTGATGCCCCAATAAGAATTTTCTCCAATGATTCAAGGCATGAACAACTGCTTCTAACTCCAAATCATGTGTGGGATAGTTAAGCTCATGGTACTTAAGCTTTCTAGACTCATAAGCAATAACTCTTCCTTCTTGCATCAATACTGTCCCTATGCCTTCCATTGAAGCATCAGTGCAAACTATAAAATTTTTGGCGGGGTTAGGTACCTCCAAAATCAGGGCACTAGTCATTTTATCCTTAAGGAACTGAAAGGCTTCTGAACATTTCTCAGTCCAAAGGAACTTCTCCCCTTTCCTTTGCAAGGAAGTGATGGGGTGAGCTATTCTGGAGAATCCTTGGATGAAGCATCTATAGTATCCAGCTAAACCCATGAAACTACAAACCTTTGAGATGTTGGTGGGGGTTGGCCATTCAACTATAGCTTGTATCTTGGCGGGATCAACTGCTATACCTTCTCCTGAGATAACATGACCAAGATACTTAACTTTAGTCTGAAAGAATTCACACTTCTCCATGTTTGCAAAGAACTGATTCTCGCAAAGACGTTGTATCACCTGACAAAGATGTTGCTCGTGTTCTTCTACTGACTTAGAATACACCAAAATATCATCTAGGAAAATTATAACAAATTTGTCCAAGAAGGTCCTGAATACCCCATTCATAAGACTCATGAATACTGAAGGTACATTAGTGAGGCCAAAGAGTACCATGGTAAATTCATAATGGCCATATCGAGTATGAAAAGTTGTTCGGTGAATGTCGGCCTCATGAATCCTTAACTGGTGCTAACCTAACTTTAGATCAATCTTGTAAAATACCTTGGCTCCTTTCATCTGATCAAATAAAACATCAATTCTCAGTAAAGGGTACTAATTCTTGTTGGTTACTTTGTTGAG
This sequence comes from Thuja plicata, assembly GCA_018584345.1. NCBI lineage: Eukaryota > Viridiplantae > Streptophyta > Pinopsida > Cupressales > Cupressaceae > Thuja > Thuja plicata. Next base: position 3,916,685 of record MU225850.1, read on the forward strand.
TTGGCAATAGTCAATGTACAACCTAAGTGAGCCATCCTTCTTCTTAATAAAGATAATCGGAGCTCCCCAAGGTGACACACTTGGTCTGATGAAACCTTTTTCCAAGATTTCTTCTAGTTGAACTTTTAATTCTCTCAACTCTTTAGTGGTCATGTGATAAGGAACTTGGAGATAGGTTCGGCTCCTAGCACCAACTCTATGCAGAAATCAATGTCTCTTTTGGGAGGCATTCTAGGTATCTCAGTTGGGTAGACATCTGCAAACTCTTGAAGTAAAGGATGCTCAAGTATAATTTCTCTATCTTCCTTTTCAGCCAAGTAATCAAATGAGACTACAAAAAATTGACCTCCCTTTCTCATGCATTTCTTAAGTTTCATGGGTGATATCATTTGAAGTGATATAGGTCTTTGGATTCCCATAACAATGTTGGACTTCCCCAAATCATCTAAACAATGGATGAGCTTCTTTCTACAATCTATCCTAGCTTCATGAGCTGCTAACTAATCCATCCCTAGGACAACTCCATACGATCCAAGAGGAATGACACAAAGATCAACATTGGTAGAGAAGGGTCCTAATCCCAAGTTGCAACTTTGAACACACAATTTTGTGGTCATTTTAGCCCCTAAGGCTAGCTCTACCTTCCACTTAACTCATTTTTGTACTACCACAAGCCCACACTTTTCTATCAAAGAAGGAGATATGAAGGAATTGGTTGCTCCTCAGTCAAAGAGAATAGAAATGGTTTTACCCTTTAATGAACCTGAAGTCTCTATGATAGTGTTCTAGTGATCATCTTGTTTATGCTGTACTACAATGAACACCTTGTGAGATTGACCAGCATCCCCCACAGTTGGTTCTAAAATTGCCTAATTCTTATTAGTGAGATTTGTGCACTGAGGGAAATGAACTTCAATATGCCCTTGTTGTCCACAAGGATAATACCTGGTGTTTCTTCCAAAGTTATTTGTAGGAGGAGCACTAGATTTTTGATAACCTCCTCTATTGAAATTCTAAGAATTTTAAGATTGTGGAGGAGGAAACCTTGTTTGTGCTCAAAAATTATTATGGTTCTGAGATTGTTGAAACTTTCCATTACCTTGGTTGTTATTTTGAAATTTCTTCTTATGAAATTTTTTTCCTCCTTTGAAAGATGAATGTTGGTTCTTGGAATTAGAATTTCCTTGATCAAAGTTTCCTTTAGAACTTGACCCAACATTGAAGGTTTGGCCACTGGAATAGCCACCTTTTCCTTTCACCTTTCTTTCTACTAGGTATGCCTTAGTAATGGCATCCTAGAGATTCTTGGGTTCCAAGACTGCCACCTCCCCCAATATTCAGTCATTCAAACCTCTGATGAGGTGTTGGACAAGAATGGGTCTATCATCTCTATAGCCTAAGAAAGGCTTAAGTTCATAAAATATTCTTTCATATTCTTCCACTATCATTTTGGCTTTCTTAAGGTGGTGAAATTATTCTTCCTTTCCCTACCTCCATTGATCGGACAAGAATCGATCCTTAAAAATTTCTAGGAACAATTCCCAAGAAATAATGTTAATGGTGACTTGGAGTTTTTCTTCTTCCATACACCACCAAGTAGATGCAAATTTTCTTAGATTCATAATAGCACATCTATCCTTGACATTACTGCTAAAAGGGTGCATAGAGAAATACCTGTCAAGGTCAAACAACCAAGTTTTTGCTACAGATCCCCCTTTGTTGCCATATAAAAGGGGTACCTTAACCTTGAGTAAGTCTCTCATGTGAGTGGTATCTTTGTCCTTAGATTCTTGCATATCTTTCCTTCTCCTAGGGCTTCTATCCCTTTCCCGGTCTTGGTGATGAGCTTTATTTACTTCTTCAAAATTAACTCTATTTTCAAGGTTGTTGAGTCGATGCAAGATTTGTTGCATCAGTTGCCTAAGTTGGGCTCCTTCTGAGTCATTACCCTAACTCTCATTTCTATGATTTTATTGATTACGTTCTCCCTCATATTCCCCATGGGAACTCTCTGGGTGAGATCTCAAGGAAGACTCTTGAACTCTATCCTTAGCTCTTCCGTGGGTAATGAGGGGCATCATGGAAGAGTGTGGCAACATAAGTTTTATGTTCAAGCTTCAAAGGAGTATTCAATGTGTTGAAAAATTTTGAATTTTAAATGTAAATAGACCCTAAGCTCCTAGTGTAGCAACTAGGGCTCTGATACCAAATGCAATGTCCCCGCCACCGAACCCATAAGGAGTCAGGTCTTTTGACCAAAAATTTCAACTAACAATTATTTTTTTAAAACATTACCTCATTTATTACACTCACAAGTACATTCCTTAAGGTTCCCTTAATGAAATCATTTACCAACATATTTGTGTTACTATTCAACTTGAATTCCATTTCTTTACTTTTACTTATACATTTCCAAATTTAAGAGAGAGGGTAAGAAAGTGATATTTCAATTATAACTACATCCCTTACTCCCTAAATCATTTTCATTTCTCTTTCCTACACATTGGATAACTACTCTTTTACAACTTACATATAAATTTTTACATAATAAGAATTTCTTTTCTTTTCAACATAGGAGAGATAGATAAGATAATTCAACATTACAATTTTCATTACAACTTTGAACTTTCAATTAATATCCCTTGAAATAAACCCTTAGAACTATCCCACCCTGATTACATTGCTTTGCTTTTTCCAATAAAATTTCTAGTAACGAATCCAATTACAATAATAAGCACATGACTGGCATGAAGGATTTACAAATATATCTTTACATCCTCATTTCAAATAATACATAATACAAAATAGAAATATCTTTATCACTGCATGAAAGCTGAAGCATCTAGGTCACGAACCGTGAACAACACCTCAAAAGAAATTTTCCACCCAACTATGTGGAACTAGTGATGTTCCATCCCCCATGCTAGGAGATAGAACCAAGATACTCAGAAGGCCCTAAGCAATATATGGCTTCACAAAATAATAACTTAAACAAATACCAGACATAACAAAATATCACTTAACTATACACAAGGGTTAGGTTTCTAGCATACCCTCTAAGTGAGTGTCATCACATATCCTATTTATTGGGATCCTTCTTAGAAACCATGTAACCTTGGTCCCCCCTTTACGAATAGTGATCCATCCTAGCAGTTACCCATGGTCCCGGTACTCCAATAGGACTATGTGGGAATTATTATGTGTCTTTCATTATCTTTTGAATCCCTCCTCCTAAGTTAATTTTAAGGTTATCACTTGATTACAAACTCACCTATAGGATCCCCTTGCAACCACTTTTGGTCCCAACACCTATGGCGAGCCGCTCACCTAGGGTACCTAGTCCCCTACCCAAAACATGACAAAAGAATTGCAATACTTCAAATGCTTTATTTCATAGGTTTAGGAAACTATCCTATGTACTCAGACCACCAGGATGAGCCCTAACCTTAACCATAAACAACATAAGAATAGAAAAAGGATGTCACATACTCAAGAAACCTTAAGTACACCATTATGATCAAATTCAAGAAATAAAATAAACATTCAGAGAGGTACAAAGACACAGACAAAGAACATGATGAAGGTTGGAAGATAAAAACCAATCCCCAAGCCAAACAATTACCCAACACAGAAATCCATGACTCCAAAGTTTCCAGAATAGGTCCACATAGAACATAAAATTAATATTAACTAATCAAAATTGATGGGTAAAATATTGTACTATAAACTAATGAACATGTAGGGACCTATGAATCAAGGGAGAAGACTAAGTAATCTTGTCTTAGAAAGGTGGAAAGATATTACATATCTAAGTGTTAATGAATCTTCTCTTGTAGGTTGGTTGCAAGAGGGATATAGAGAAATAGAGGAGTAAAATTTATTTAAAGATATTCCCTATTGGTTTGAATCATAAGGGACCCTTTAATTGTGTGATTTTAGATACTATTTCTAGAAACATACGTATGACTGTCATAAAAATACAGTCTCAGTGCGGTGAGCATAACTTTTGTATGAACTGTTAGATCTTCCTAGTTTTTATATATGTTGGCTAACACCTAATTATGTACATCCTCACAAGAGATATTTTGATAATAATGTCAGGTTCAAAAGTTATTTATAACAAAGTATGGGTATAGGAAAATAAATTAGAACATTTTGTTTGTTTCCAATTAACACAATTGTTTTTAATTATCATCCTAATTTCAAATTATTTCACAATAGAAACTTTGTAGATAATATGAAATTATAAATATTTAAGAACACACACGCACACATATACATATTCACATACAATAAGATGATTTATGTGCTTCCAGACCCTACCTAGAGTCCTGTAGAGAAACTTCACAAAGACTGGAGCACACCTCTGCAAGTCCTCTAAACCTTGAGTGAGATGGTAGCCTTCTGGATGAAGTCTCCTCTGGAAACCAATCCTCTCCTCCTTCCTTATAAAACTCTTAATGCACTCCCATAAGGATGGTAAATCATACCCACTCATACCCACATAGAGATAAAATCTCATAAATGACTTCTAGATTTAATATTGCAAGAATCGCCTAATTTTCCTCCAAAAACTCCCCATCCCCAATCTCCCAAAAAGAAATAAATTTATCCCCCAACTATATGGTTGGAGGATTTTCTTTATGGGAAGCAACTTCTCCAACTTCTATAGTTGGTTGAAATATTTAATCAAAACTTCTTGTAACCAACAATAAAGTTTTTAATTATTGTAATTAAAATACCCTTCAGAAAACCCTATAGGTAACATAATAGACATAATTCTCTCAAGGAAAACACATAGCACAATTGGAATCAAACTAGCCTAACTTCTAGGAGGTCTCAAGTTCAACTTCCCCTATATAGCTAGTTTTATGAAAAGAGATATTTTTATTATCTCTTATTATTATTTTACTTTTATTTAATATACTTCATTTAATACACTTTATCTAGTCATTAAAATACCATTTACAAAAGCAATTAGAAACACACAGATAATATTATTTATACATGTAAGAGTATATGTGTGTGCACCCACATATACACATACCTATATAACATACACTTAATAATAATTTAAATATTAACTAAGTCTATATATATAAGCTTCATACCAAAATCAAACCAACATCATAAATCACAAGACAACATCCAAACATAACCCATAAGACAACATCATAAAATTGTATTCACATTACCCAACTAGGGTAACCTCCTAACAGGAATCTATGTCCAAGCGAAGTGTTGAGAGTATCTTGGTAAGATCTCCACACAACAACAGTTCAAGGATTTTTAAGGCACGCTCAGACCTGTGTAGCTAGGTGGAGTCGATGTCTGGTACCTGCATTCTACATCACCAACTGACATGCATATTCATATATAAATAGAAAATGGAAAACAAGTAGGGAGAGTGCGACATCATGTAGATCTCTCGTAGGAGTAACTAGGATTGCCTCTCCTCATCCTACACTCACATCAACCAGTGTATACATCAAAACATAAAGGGGTTGGGAGGGTTAGATCCATATAAATATATAAATCTGATATGAACATTTCACAATTAGTTCATCATTTTATTTCAGAATATTTAATATCTCATAATAAACTGTATTAGCCAATAAATATGAAATCCAATGTCCCATCATGAAACAACATAGTCCAAACATATAATCCAAAGTATCAATGTAATAATCCTGTCAATCCAAAATATGTAGATACTAGGGTAGGCATTACAATAGTAACCACTTTAGTAATTCTCTGTGCATATTCTCTAATGTTCTCATCATCTTTTATTTTCAATGATTCCATCTTTGTCTTCCAATTTTGTAGCTTCACGTGTTTTGTAAACTTATCTCCTTCATATAGTGCTTCTAATCTTGTCTAAATTTCATGTGTAGAATCTAAATATTTTACTTCTATGAATTCACCTTCAGAAAATGTGCTGATAAATGATTCCCTTGGAACCATGTTACATGAAAATAACTTATTTTCATCATCATTATCTTTATCCAATTCATCCTCAGTCTTTATCTTTTCATTTTTTATGATCATCCAGTAATCGATTCCCAAACATAGAAAATGTATTCTCATCTTTGTTTTCCAACTGTAAAAGTTTTCAGGATCAAGTTTTGGACTATCCTTCCTGTAGTAATTCATCTTCAAGATCACCTCAAGTTGTTAATATTTCTCCCTAAGGATGAGAAGCTCTAATACCAATTGTTAGGAATAACAGTCAACAAGCACAACTAAGAGGGGGGTGAATCAGTTGTGAGAGATATTATTAGACATTAAACGTATAAACCAAAACATTAATTCAAATGATAATATAGTAAATTCCAACACAATAAAATAATCATTTTTTTTCAAGGAAACAATGTTAAAGGTAAAACCCTGGTGGGAATTAGCACCCACAAATGATGTACTGAGAGTATAGTATCCCTGTTAAAATACTTAGCCCTATTGGGAGCTTACTAAAACATTATAGTACATAGTCCATGTTTAAGGATAGACCCTATTAAGATTCAAGAGTAACAATGGGCTCACTTCCCAGGCACACTGCCCAAAGAAGGTTAAAGCCACCCTCAAGGATTTACAATCCAAACAAGTGTATATAATAAATATACCATCCAGTGAACTGTTTGATAGAAATTGTCTTTGTTGTGTCAGTTCCAATGAAATATTACCATCACAAACTCTTCTCTACATCCAAAAGTCAATCAAGCTTCAGAGCTTCCACAGTTCTCTATCTTCTCAATTATCTTCTTATCATTCCACTATCACATCTTTTCAAAAGAAAAGATGCCTCATATATACCCTATTACAATAATTGATTAGGTCATCCAATTAAGCTTTTCCAATATACAAATAATTATTTAACTCCTATCTAAGATACACAAGGTACCTAAAACAAGTAGAGATCAATTACAATGTACATAAGATATAATCCAATATTTGCAATCCACACTTGCAATCCATAATGCATGCTACATCTCTGAAGTCGGCCCCAAATAGGTCTCCTCCAGAATACACACCACAACTGATGTCACCAACAACCACATGACTTGAGATCAAGAAAAAAAATTCCTCGATATTCCTTCTGTCATATCTTAAGCTCGCATAACCTAAATCATCATTTCTTGTAATATATACCCAAAACATAGAGACTCGCTCTATCAAGAATCACTGTCAATCTAGAAACTAGTCTTCACTAAAACACCTGTAACATCTCCAATATGAAATATTAAGCCAAGTGACTTTAGGAATAATGTTATCACACATCCTTCAACATATCCTAATCTTTTCTCATTCTGATTCATCCGTACAATGTCCATACAATTCTGCCACTCATCATCCAATAGTAATAACTAGTCTGTTCTCTGCATAGAAAAATATGTTTGTATCAGTGACAAAACATGAATTCCAACAACATTAGTAGTACCAAATTATGATATCATCCAACATGACCATCATAATTATCAACACATTGAATGAATTTTAGAATATCATCATCATCTTCAAAAACTTGCCAACTATAAGTATTGTTAAATAATTTTATTTCAAAGAAACATTTTCTAGAAAATCAACCATTATATTTTTTGACCTTTCTACCCACTCAATTGAAAAAGCATAAAAAACTCCAATTTGTCCCATATTGTATGCTTGTTTTCTTTCAATTTTTTTTGGGAAGCATACAAAGACATCGCATATGAAACAACTAACTATGAATTTCCAAAATCCCTCAACATTTTAATCTTATGCTTCACAACCACTTCTAGCCCCAACATGAGTGACTCATATTCATCAACATTATTTGTGCACTCAAAATAAAGAAAAAAGGAGTACTTGAATGTGATACTTGATGGAGAAATAAATAAAATAGCTTCTTCTAACCCCTCTTTAGAGCATGTACCATCAAAATAAAATTTCCACAAAACCTCTTGTTGTAATAGAAGTTCCTTGATAACAAGTTCAGTGTTTATTTACAAAGGTTCCACCTAATACACTCTAAAGTTATCCAAGTTAATATCAAGAAAACAAGTCATTTGATTAGGATCCATTTTTTCCACTACAACAGGGGCTCTAGGATCTCTATAAAAATTTACCTTATTACCATTAATGGGAATGGTGGCATAAGATAAATCCAAATATACATAAACCTCCAGCTGCAGTTGCACATTTTCTTGATAACAACATCCCATAGTGAGGTTGAATATGAATAAAAATTATATCCATTCTATATTTTTCCTCATGGAATGCACCAATATTTACCTCAACATCCTTCATTGTTCTTACAATTGGGACCTCCATGTTATCCATTTCATATCATGATGTGTATGAGGTATCAACCTTCATACCAAAACTTCCCATAACATCATAGGGCATGACATTTGAAGAAAATCCTTAATCTATCATACAATTTCTAATCAACCTATTATTTACAAAAAGGGCCACATATAATGGATATACCTGTGAAGGTTCCTTAGTAATTTTTTCTCCCACATAAACCTCTCTAGTTTTTAATCCATCGTTCTTTTAAGTTTATGCATTATCAGGTTTACTTACCAATGTTTTCATAATATCATAAAAAAGAAAGTGTTGCTTCTCTATGCTCTTTTATCTTAATCATTTCTACTATAGATACTAAAACCTTCATTTGTGATAGTGCTTGTTTCATATAAAAAGTAGGAACATTAATTGTACTAGAAGAGGCAGACTTACTCTTATCATATTTATTTTGTTCATTGTCTACCTTAGAAGAACTGGTATTTACTTTGGGCTCATTGATTTCTTCAAAGTGCACTTTTTTGCCTTTTGAATAATGTAAAATAAGATCCTTCTTACTTTAAACATCCATGATTTGTTTTGAGATGCCTTTTTTATAGTCCAAGTAGTAGAATTACCCTGATCTTGCTCAATCCTTCTATTCATTAGACTGTATGTGCTCCTTGCTTGTGCCATAGCTATAATAGTAAGAGACCTTACATCTTCATTACTGGGTTTTCTAAATTCAAAAAACCTTTGTGTCATAACTAGCTTCTTCATAATCAAAAGAATCAGATTCAATGACTATATTGTTGTTTAGAACAAACCTCTCATAATTGGTCCCGCACATATTGATACTCTTACCCTCCCTATTTTGTTGATCCTAAACACCATTATATTCATCATATTTAATCAAATATTGTGCGACTGCACACTGAAATGAAGAGTGATGCATATTACAAGGCACACACCATGGTATATCCTCCATGATATTTGTTGTATTTATTTTCTAGGGGTTAGGGTATCTCTATTATCTTCTTTTCTTAAATTACCTAGGAGAGGTTCACCATTTTCAGATTTATGTGATAAAGCATATCCTGCAATCCTAGAGGCTTGTCATTTTTTTGAAAAGTATTGGGCCTATCACGTGATAACCCTTTCTCATTTCTAGAAACCTTACACCTTAAATCCTTAACAACACCTAATAATTTATAAATTTTATCCTCATCTATAGGAGTTTTTTTTTCAAATCCTTTAGGATTTTGCAGTTTTCTAATATCATATCTTTTTCCTATCTTTCATGCAGATTTTCTATTGATTTCAATACTCAGAGCTGCTTTAAAGCTTCTATAAGAGTTCCTGCATCCCTAGATCTCAATTCATAACCAAAAATGGGATCAAAATCATTTATATATAACACTAAATAAATTTCATCATTAGGCCTCAGATGATGTGGAATTTTATTCAACACCTTGATAAACCTAGTTTTAAAATCCAAAATAATCTCATTTGGGTGCTTTTGTATTGTTGTTATTTCTCCCAATTTTAACTTATATTCTATATGGTCTCCATATTTTTCCTTGAGAGATCATTGAAATTCCTACCAATTCCCAATATGACCATCTGGTATGCCTTTATACCATTCTCTGGCATCTTCAAGAAATTACTACATAAATAAATTCATTATTACATCCTCATGCTGAACCTCAAAATTATCTAACACATTTGTAAATGCCTTGATATGATATTCACCAGACACACCTCCATTTCCTAAAAACTTACGAATCTCAGACCTTAAAATATTATCTATATTAGTAGGATAACCTAGGATTCCAGTGAAATCAACTTGTCTACATATATTAAAATGGATCTATGGTCTTAGTAATGTTGGTAATAATGGAATGGTGTACTAAGAGTGGAGGGGTGAACCATTACCCTTAAAACTATTATCGATTAACCTTTATCCTTTTAGTATTCAATTATATTACCATTCATATATACTATTCTATCTTTTTGTATGTAACATCAATTCATAAACTAAATATAATGTAAAACATTCATAGATATTCATGAAATGTATACACACATGACACAAGATTTGGTAACGCAGAAAACCCATGTTACAAGGTAAAAACTACGGTGGGGATAAAACCCACAAAGATTCACTATCTGTAGAATAGAAGGGGTTGGTTAAGGCTTACAATTTGATCAATTTTGATGATCTACCATTTTAGGAGTATTTTGTGGATACTGGTTAAGGTCTACTCTGTTAAAAGATTTAGAAATACTGTGTAGTGTGAACTCGGTTAAGAGATTTACAAAGGATTGTTAAATCCACCTTTCTTGAAAGGATTTCTTCTATTTTCTACACTTGTTAGAATGGAGACAAAAATATTCAGTGACCTGATCATATGCAATCTACCATTGCTGATTTAGAGATCCATTAAATTTACATGTACATTGTATCACCTAATGTGATTGATTAATACCTTTGTTGCTCGGTAGCCTTGAATCTGGTTTTTGATAACCTAATTCACCTTTTTTTGTTCTTGCTTGAAACTCTTAGTCTGATCCATAGATGTGCTCCTTGGCTTCTATCATCCTCACATCCTTCTAGAAATGAATGATTACACATGTATTTATACAATATATTGACCTATTTTAGTTTCACTTATTACAAAGATAACTCTATGATTGAAGGTTTATAACTTGACCCCGATGTCCTAGTTTGCATGTTTTCAATCAGTTAGACTGATTAAAATAATTACAATTACATTATTTTTCCCTCAAAAAATGATTTTAAATAAAATCAAAATGCTAAATATAAAACATAAGTGTTTTATCTGATGTGGAAGTCAGATCCACATTTCTCAGGATTTAACTGACTTTTGGTATCTAAGGCTCAGGTTTCTCTATTGTTAGTATGTTGGTGTTCCTTCATTGAACTATCCGTTGGGTTCCCTTGGTCTGTCAGGTTCCTCTTCTTTTCTGCTTTATCAGTTTGCACTTCAACATTTTCAGGTTGAACTATACAAATTGTGTTGGGTTTCTCTTTCTCTTAACACTTTTAGTCACCTTTTTTAATCTATACTTTCATTTTGTACTGAAAGTCTTTCTTTCGGTGATGGTTCAAATTTGTTTTTTGTAGGCTTTGAGACAAACAAATCCAGAGTTCGCCAAGAACATCTGCATGCAAATGACCTGTTACATGAGAGAAGCCAAAAGAGACAAAAAATAGAGCTTGGAAATACTCAAGAATGGAAAGAAAAATTATATTCCAAGATCATGAACACATAATTACAAGTTCAAGCTATAAAGGTGAACAAAACCCTAAAAGGGAAAAACTAGGTTGCGCATTGATAATTACTATAAATATTAATTATAATGCAGCTAAGAGATAGCTTAAGTAAACAGAGTAATAAACAACTTTATTAATTAAACTGATGTGATATAATTAAAAAGTGTAAAATATAATTACTCTAACACCCCCCCCCCCTTAAGTGAAGCTCAAGAGGTAAGCTAACCTAGCACAACTATGAAAGTAGGAAAAATGAGTCTCGACAACAAGGCCTGATCAGGTACCCAATACAAGAAAATATCTATAAACTGGAGACAAAGGAGAAAACCCAATGGGAAAAAATCCTCTCAAAAAAGAGACAGAAAAAACATGCTGAAACAAACATGAAGGAAGGAAGGCCTCAAGAAGACCTCCCAAGGACAACTTCCGTCACCCCAAGCATAGAATGAAACTGAAGATAGTGCAGAGATGCAAAAGGTTTAGTGAAGATGTCAGCAACCTATGCGTTAGTGCGAATGTACCCATCCTAAATTTGTTGATAGATGAAATGTATATCAAGCTCAATTTTTTTAGTGCGCTGATGCTCCACTGGGTTGTGGGAAATGTGAATAGCTCTCTGATTATCGTACCATAGGATAGTGGGACGATCAGGAGGAAATCCAAACTCAGTCATCAACTACCGAAGCCATAAATTCTCTTGACTAGCATGCACTGTAGCCCTCTACTTAGCCTCTATAGATGAAAGTGCACAAGCATTCTACTTCTTGCATGACTATGTGATGGGACTAGAGCCAAGACAAAAAACAAAGCCAAATGTAGACTTTCGATCATCAACATCACCAGCCCAATTTGAGTTAGTGAAGCAAACAATGTCAGGAGTCCCTAATGTGTAATGAATACCATATAAAATAGTGCCCTAAATGTATCTCAAAATACACTTGGCATCTTGCCAATGACTCTCATGAGGCTCATGTGAAAACCAAGAGACAAGAGCAACTACAAAGTAAATATTGGGACAAGTGTGTGTAAGGTAAAACAAACTGCCAACCAACTGTAGATACAATGTATGATCCACTAAAGGTGAAGTGCAAGAGGTAGACAAGGTAACACCCGACTGAAAAGGTGTAGGACAAGGCTTGCAAGAAAGCATGTCAAGAGCATACTTCTACTGGTAAATGAAGATCCTAGTAGAGGAATGAAAAATCTACAAACCAAGAAAGTAATGTACCAGACTAAGGTCAGTCATCTCAAACTACTCCATATAATGCCCCGCCAGGGAACCCAAGAGAGATTAACCTAGAACATGTTACTAAGTTTGCTGAACAAATTTTTTTCCAAAAGTTTACATAAAGAGATATACATTAATGCAGAAAAAAATACCATTTATGCACATGTCATACACTCACATAGATTACAAGACTCAAGGGTTCCATGATGTTGAATTATGTAAAGTGAAACATGACTAAATAACATGTAACAAAAGATTCTGTTTGAATAGATATAACAATTACAGCTTACAAAACCATATATACAATCCTCATGGATAACCATGAATACCCGCATAAACTCACATCCACTGTACATGTCATAGGGTATGTGGTAATCACTCTAATCTACATAATATACAATATCCAGATTAGGTATCACATGCAATACTCTAATACAAGATTTACAATAATGAAAGATAAGTACATAATCACTAATGAAGGAAAATAAAGAGCTCATCTGCATAAGACCCATCAAGCACTGGAATAAGGATGTTGAATCTCAATGGGTAAAGAATCACTACCACCCATATGCATGGAACCACAAAGGTCCACCCCACCATGCTGAGGAGATAACCACAGAACCCACTCGGATATCCAAAAATAATAAGTAACCGCTAAGAAAGGGATCCTAATAGCTCTCCAATCTAGGTGTACTATACATGATGAAAGATAAGACTCACTAATATAGAGGCAACTGACACACGTAAGAAATCTAAACTGTGTAAAAAAAGGTTTCATCATGTATGTCTAACCCTTAATTTTTTTCCTAGAAATCCCAATGGATCCCGACAGTTAAGTGACCATACATGGCCATCAATGACCTCTGAAACTGACAAGGCCACCAACTATGCCAGAACCTGCACCTCACAAGGGGGAAAGCACCATCTCATACTCCATCTCAGTCTTTACAAGCACTCAAGCATGGGTGAGAAAAAACACATCTTATTGGTTCAATTTATGATCTCTCAGTGATACATTAAATTATCATTTATTAAGTTTACTTACAATAAGCAATCCCAGTAGTCATTTATGGACACATAACTTATTTCAAGCCACCCCCTACTACACATCTAGGTAACCTATCCTAGTCCCACAGATCTTACATAGATCTAACATAGGTAAAAACCAAAGTATACCTAATCCAGTATTCTACACATAACAGGAATGGTCACAAAGAGGTACACAATCAGATAATATAATCAAAGGGTTTACATGGTCAGTTTAGGGTAATTACACAATCACTCATGCCACATCATAAACATAAATGCAAAATACCCCCCAGCCTCTGTATACATTCTAGGGTAATCTAAAACCCAAATACCCGATGCATGGAAATAAATACATATGGAATGGAATGAACACTACATTATGCACAATTGCAAATAAGTTCTTACACATCTACAATTAAGAATAATAGAAATAGATTCCATTGTCCAAAGGACTAGGATTCAATAGTGGATTAAATTAACTAAATTAATCGATTTACAACTTTTACACACATACTTCTAAATCATTTGAATCCCCTTACATAAATTTATCTAAAAAATTAAAACTCAAAATGATATTTACTAGCCTAATTAATCAACTAATATATCCTCATTATAAAAGTGATCAATTAACTAATAAACCATAAAATTTAAACTAATTTGACAATTAATTCAGATTAACTAGTTTAAATTTTAAAAAATAAATAATAGTAACCACTTTAAACAAATCCATTTTAAATACCTTAATATAAAATCCATTTAAATAATTAAGTTTATAAACTAATCTTAAATTAACCTAATCTAAAATAATAATATTATCCAAATTAAATTAATTTAATACTAAACAACTTACATTTAAATAGTATCTAAATAAAATAATTTAAATAACATTAAATAAATTAAATTAAATTAATTATATTACATTTTAAATTAATTACTAATTATTAATTAAAAACTATTGTATAAAAAAACATTATAAAAAAATATATAAGATATAACAAAAATTTTAAATAACAAATAAAGCAAGTTTTAAAAAACAAACTCTTAATAAAGTTGTTGGGAGGAGCGGGGCCCCCGCGGGCACACCCCCTTCTCCTTAAGAAGCAACGCCCATGGCTGCCGTAGCAGACTGGGTGTCGTAAGGTAGCCCAACTGCTGCAGTTCGGCTTGCCATGTGTAGCCGGCTGCACGAGTGGGGCAGGTGGGTGGAGCACATTGCCCCCCCTTAATCAATTTCATTTTTTTTTTTAGTTTTTTTTTAATAAAATAAAACTTACAAAGTGATTTCCAATGTATTTTTTTTTTGTTTTTTTTTTAATTTCTTTTACAATACGCAATTTCATTTTTTCCTAAAAGAGTATTTTTTTTTAACCAATTTCCAAAAATGGAAATAAACTTTTAAAGGCTATTTTTTTTTGTCTTTTTCCAATTTTGTCTTCACTGCTGAACTTTTTAATTACTGTATTTTTTTTTGAGTGAGCTTGTTTCTTTTGAAATAATTAAATTTTTCCAACAAGAATAATTTCCTATGCCAAATATTTATTTTCTACTATAGTCTCTACTATAAGAAGATTAATTTTCTCAATTTCTAGGTCTTCCCAAGGACATTTTTCCTCCAAATTTTGGCAGCATAACATTACTATGCCAAATTTATATTTTTTCCTAAAAACATAGATCTAGGGTTTTTTAAGATACCCATTTTAATCAAAAGCATAAATAGACCTAATTTAAGAAATGCAATTAATCTAAACACAAGAAAAGCATAAATTTTACAAATTTGAAATCACAAAGGGATTTTTTCCAAACCCTACCTCAAATCCACCAAAATTTTTGACAAAGAAGCCTTGTGAGTAGATGGAAAATCCCAAAGCCTCCGAATCTAATTTTGAATGCAAATTTGGAACCACAAAGCTTCCAAAATTCAAGACCTCCAAAAATTCTCAAGCCTCCAAATACACACAAATTTCACAAGATAGCAAAACAACAACACACAAAAATTCTCTCACCAAAATTCTTCTCTCCCAGAAATGCCTTCACCAAAAACCTATTATCAACAAATGAGAAGAGAACTCCCCTAAAGGGAATCAACTTCCACCTTTCAAGCAAATCCCCCCAAAATAGACACTTGAGTTAACTTAGTTAACTCCACCTCCAAGTTTGAAAGAAAATCCCATGTATTAATTAAAAACATCTATTTACTTGTACAACTCAACTTTGACTTATTAAACCAAGTTTCATTTTGAATTCAAACACTTATTTCAATATTATCTTGCACATGTAATTAATTAAAATATATATTAAATATATTAAATATTTAAAGCACACTTATCCATGCAATTAACTATTTAATTATTTAATAAGGCATAAAAGCTAATATAACTCAAATGTCAATTTAAATATTTAATTAAATCTCAATATTCAATAATTGTACTATAATTGATTTCCCAATTAAACATAGGTATTTGTTTAATTTTCAATTAATTAAATACCCTATATTTGATAATTAATTCCAATAATAATCAATTTCATAATAATCATGATAAATCACACAATATCACAACACTTGACTGAAATCACTCAAAAAAAACTCAAACACACAAAACGATAGGATCCATGAATTCACGTCAACTAGACAAATTTGTGTAGGGTAGACAAACTCATACTTGTCTAATACTTAGGACAATAGGCTTAGGTTAGGGTTTTGGATTTGTATGTTACCTCCCCTCTTTACCATTGAGATGAATATATGGGCACACTCACTCCTGCCAATTTAGGGAAGATGATGCCCTGTACCTGTAAACTTGTCATCAAAAGAACACACATGTACAACCAATATAATATCATAAACAATGATAGGAATTGGTCAAACATGTGGATCTCACAAAGCAAGTAACTACGGCTCCATCCTCTACCACAACAAACATGTCAAAACGTACATCAACATATAAGATAACCATACACATGCAATTATGGGGTAAGTAACATCATAATCTAAAATCAACATATAATAATCATCATGATAATATCATCACATCTATTTATGCATATGATTAATCTATAACATCATAATCTTAAATCACCATCAAATGAAATAATAATAGCTCACATAAAATGTAGCCTAAAAGAATATGGCCAATCAACCCAAAATAACTACCTAAAAGAGTACAACATCAAAAACTAAAAGCAAACTAGGAGTGGGTATTACATCCACCACCCTAGGATTAGGCTTACTCCTGAAAGCCTGAAACAAATAGGGATATAACTCCCATAATCATGAAGCATCCTAATGAGTCAGATAAGACTCAACATGTAGATCCCATAGGACCCTTCCCTGCTCTCTGATTCATACACTAAGGGTCATTCCTTGCTATAGGAATCTGAAAACCAGTTGCAAGTCCTCTACCCACAGGCTCAATCATAGGAGGATGATACATTGGAGAATGATAATCAAAGCCTGCATATACTCCATGAGATCTACTGATATTCCCAACTGTAGGTTCGGAAGCCTCAGGTCTCTATTCTGAAAATTGAGAAGCACGTTGTGGACAGTTCACTGCAATATGCCCCAACTCCCCACATGTGAAACAAGCTCCTCTACTACCACCTCATCTAACCAAAGGTGCACTAGACTACTAAATACTGCCTCTACTGACACTCTATTGCATTCTTTGCACAGGCTGACTAAACTGATTGTGCCTAGCGCACAGACCACCATGAGAATCCCTAGAGTGAGTACCATCGCTCTGACTAGGTGGAGAAGACACCTTATGTTGCAAGTTATGATTACCGGCTAAGAATCTAGGGTGTTCCTTGAAGTTCCCAGTTCCTTGAAACTGATTACCTCTACCCCCAGAACCTGATGCACCACTTGTAGGAGCACCTGGCTGACCACCACCATGACTTAAGGCCAAGTTAGCCTCTGTAAGGGTGGCCTTAATGACTGTAGATCATAGGGTCATAGGCTCAAAGGGCTTTACTTCCCCCACTATGTGAGAATTAAGCCCTCAAAAAAATTATTATATCATATGTGCATAATCCTAACTGTAACTTGCATACTATTTGAGCTTGACAAATTGATGCTCATATTGCTCAAAGGTCAAATTCAGTTGCCTCAAATTGTGGAACTCATTAGCACACTATTGTCTATACTGATGTGAAAGGAATCTCTCTCTAAAGTGCTCAAGAAAGAGATCCCATGTAACTGTGTCCATCTGAAGACCCAGCTTCTCCACATTAATCTTCCATCATACAACTGCAAAGTGTGACAGCTGCAACACATCGTACCTCACTATAGTATTTCTACTAAAGGGGTACATTGCAAAGCTCCTCTCTAAGGCTATGAACCATGTCTTAGCCTCCATACCAGATCGTTGCCCATCAAATGGGATATGCTTCCCCTTCATCAAGTCCCTTATGTGGTTTTCTGCCACCATGTCAGGGTCGACTGTAATGGTCCTTCTTCAAGGACTCCTAGACCTCTCCCTCTATCTCTCCTCTCTATTAGAGTGATGGGATGCATCCTTCTCTACTCTGACCCTCTCAGGACCAAGATGATTCAGGGTTGCCTGAAGCATCTATCTAGTATCAAGTCCCCTAGACTCATCTTGACTCTCCCTTCTCTGATCATCTTTGTTCTGATGCTGACTACTCCTATCTGACTCTTGTGGAGGGGCTAGACTAACTACCTCTCCCACGGGAACTAGACCTACCTCTACCATGGCCTCTAGCGGCTCTTTTTTTAGGAATGATTCCTGAAACAATCAGAGATAAATACAAAACTCATAACATAGCTTGAAACATAAACTAAAGAATAAGAATAACCATAAAGCAATAATCTGAAAACAATAGTGTTGTATGTCTATGTTAAAGTCTTAATTTCAAGCTAGGCACAACCTAATGAGTGTACAATTCCCAGAGTTCCCAACATAGAAACTAGGGCTCTAATACCAGATGTAACGCCTTGCCAGGTAACCAAAGAGAGATTACCATAGAACATGTTACTAAGTTTTCTAAATAATTTTTTTTCCTAAAGTTTACATAAAGAGATATACATTCATGTAGAAGAAAATACCATTTATACACATGTCATATGCTCAAATAGATTAGAAGACTCAAGGGTTCTATGACGTTGAATTACGTAAAGTGAAACATGACTAAAAAACATAACAAAAGATTCTATTTGAATAGATATAACAATTATAACTTACAAAACCATATATACAATCCTCATGGATAACCATGAATACCCACATAAACTCACATCCACTACACATGTTGCAGGGTATGTGGTAATCACTCTAATCTAGATAATATACAATATCTAAATTAGGTATCACATGTGACACTCTAATACATGATTTATAATAATTAAAGATAAGTACATAATCACTAATGAAGTAACATAAATAGTTCATCTGTATAATAACCATCAAGCATTGGAACAAGGACATCGAATTTCAATGGATAAAGAATCACTATCACCCATCCATGTAGAACCACAAAGGTCCACCACACCGTGCTGAGGAGATAACCAAGAACCCCACTTGGATATCCAAATACAATAAGGAAGTAACCATTAAGAAAGGGATCCTAATAGATCTCTAATCCATGTTTACTATACATCATGAAAGATAAGACTCACTAATCCAAAGGCAACTGACACACATAGAAAATCTAGACTGTCTAAAGCAAGGTGTCATCATGTACGTCTAACCCTTAAGTTTTGTCCTATAAATCCCAATGGATCCCGACACTTAAGTGACCATACATGACCATCAATGACCTCTCAAACTGACAAGGCCACCAATAATGTCAGAACCTACACCTCGCAAGGGGGCAAGCACCATCTCATCCTCCATTTTAGTCTTTACTAGCACACAAGCATGGGCGAGGAAAAACAAATCTTATTAGTTCATTTTACGATCTCTTAGTTATACATTAAATTATCACTTATTAAGTTTACTTACAATAAGAAATCCCAGTAGTCACTTGTAGAAACATAACTTATTGCAAGGTGCCCCCTACTACACATCTAGATAACCTACCCTAGGCTCACAGATCTTACTATGTGTGAGAAATTACACCTTCATGAAATTAGGATCAATAACAACAATTCTATGGAAAGAAAAATCAATTTAATCTAAGAATTGCAATTAAATCCATGACATCTCATGGTTCCCTATTTAAGCTTTGTTAAGAGAGTTGTCAGCCTTAATCTCTCTCAAGGACAATCCTAAAATGAGAAATGGATAATAAACATGCTCAAATCTAGCTCAATTCTCTCAAATGATGTGTGATTCTAATTCAAAGGCTCATGATATGCTCCTAAAATCAACAATTTGCTTCTACAAATGATCAAAATGCTATGCAAATGCTCAATTACTATCAATTTCTCTCAAATTACCTATAATAAGGATGCTTTTCTCTTGAATTTCTAGGATATGAAATATATAGAAAATGGCTTGTATTTATAGAAATTTCCCAAGGGTAGGGGGTCAAGTGAATTGACCATGGTCAAGCCTTGGTTGAGTAAAAGTCTTTGAGATGGTTTCAAATGGGGGGACCATTTAAATGGTTGTCCTCAAAGGGTGGGACAAGAAGACAAGATTCTCAATTCTCATTGGTTGATCAAATTGAGTTGAAAGAAATTAGGATTTATTTTAATTCAATCAAGTAATTAAATTATCCATGTAAGGGTGAATGGGTTGGATTTGATTTTTGATTTAAAACTATACAATTAATTGATTAAAATCAATTATATAATTTGATTGATCCCTTTTAGGCTTAAATTTGATTATTTGATTTCATT
>MU225850.1:3937353-3954546 GCA_018584345.1 Thuja plicata
TGATTTAAAACTATACAATTAATTGATTAAAATCAATTATATAATTTGATTGATCCCTTTTAGGCTTAAATTTGATTATTTGATTTCATTATTATTTAATCCTTTGATTTTAATTGATTTTGTCCAAATTCTTTGATAAATATCTCTTTGAATGATTTTGATCCATTTTGATGCATTTTGATGGGATTTAGGGCAATTGGCTGAGACTTGCAGATTTGGATGTTTAAGCTACACTTGGTCAATTTTAGGTGTCTACAAATGCCCCTCTTTGAATTGATGTGCAAAGCACATTGATTCAAAGAAAAATTGATATCTTGATCATTGATTTGATTCTGATTGATTGATTGATTAACTGATGCAAAAACCTGATGTGAAACTTGATGCAAAACCTGATGTGAAACCCTGATATGAAACCAATGTGAAACCCTGATATGAAACTGATGTGAAACCCTGATATGGAACCCTGATATTAAACCCTTATTGATAAATTTTGAATTTCTAATGCCCTAGATTTGATACAAGATATGATGCAGAATCCAGATATGATGATGCCCCCTCAGAAATGAAAGCATTTTGATCTTAGATGTGAAAAATTTGATGTACATTGATGAAAGAATAGATCCAAGATGATTCCATTTCTGATAAACAATGATGCTGAAAAAGATGTCAAAAAATACCCCAGTGTGCAAAATATGCAGATTTGGTCTAACTAGGTCAAAAATCTCACAAAATTAGGGTAAAATAGCTTAAATAGGTTGAAAAACCCAAATTTACTATTTATTTTCACTTTTTACAGTTAATATTTTGCTTTGATCCTATGACGTTTGACAACGATGGTGGTCCCTATTCAAGAGCATCACTTCGAGCGAGTGTGTCGATATTAGAGACCTCTTGACTAAGGGCCTTCGATGATTTGTTCAAACCTTCCTAGTGCATTTATTGCTCATTAAATAGCATTTATTGTATGTTTTTAATGCTTTCTAGATAGAAATTTGTTAAATGCTACGTAGGATAGTTAAAAAGCCGCCTAGGGTAGGGAAAAGCTGGCTCCACGCATTTAAGAGTCGCGTTGGAGCAATCCACAGCCGCTTAGGAATTATGTCAAAATTTGCAACCTAATTAGTTAAACGCCACACAAGAAACCTTATAATTTCAAGGCCACCTAGGAAACTTAAAAATCCATGTAGGACTGTAAAAGGCTGCTTGTTAAGCCAAGCACCACCTCTGATGATTAAAGTGCTGCGTGTAAGATATTTAACATCGCGGAGCTTAAAAAATCTGCGTACACTTATTCAAGTGTCGCCTACCATAAAGATTGAAAACCTAAGATAGAGTAGATGAATTGCCTTTGATCGATCATCCAGATAACTCAATTGAATTCCAAGCTAGAAAATGTGTGTCCATAATGTCACTTAGTGTTTAGGATATTAGAAAAATTATATCGATGAATGTTTGATATGCCAATCAGATTGATTAAAATGATGCCAAATTGATCCCTTCTCAAGATCTAGAGGTTAGGAACAATAGGTTGATGCACTCAAAATAGAGAAAAGATAGATTTAATGTGTTTGATTGACTTAGAATGATCCCTCAATAGAAAGACTAATATGATTCACCTTGTTTCAAAATGTAGGAACATTACCGTAAGTTGTGAGTATGGGGTGTCGTGTCTTGGATATTTTATTTGGTCAATGAGCTGACACTTCTTGAGTGATGGATGATCGAGAGATGTGGTCTCAGTTTCCTTCTCAATCTCCCTCAGTTTCAGCTAAACCGAGGTCTTTTGACAGCTATGGCAGAGTGATGGCACTCTGACCATAACATGTTCCATCTACCCCTCGACAAGGTTTCTATCAGACCCAAGGATGTATATAGATTGCTGAGGATCTTGACTCATGGAGAGAAGGTATATTATGAATCAGTTTATGATAGCAGTGTATGTAGATGAGTGTTTGGAAACAACACCATTCCTGATGATTGCATTACTTGGGCACAGTTTGCTTCATTTCCTACTTTGCCAGCATTGTTAGGAGTAGTTATCGGAGGATTACTACTTCTAGATAGGAGAGGTCATGGCTTTGTAGTTGGATGGGGTCGTATACTAGAGGATTTGATTGCACATCCTCAGATATTTGAATGGGGTTCTTGCATATTGGCCTAGCTATATCATGATTTACATGAGATCATATATATACATAGTGTGTCTCTCTTAGCAGGTGCAATTTTGTTACAACTATGGACTTGGGAGCATATCCCTATCACCAAACCAGTCTCAGCATGACTGTAGGCCCGAGGGTATCCATATGCATTTTTGTATGATAGAATGGTTTTCTAGCATCATCTGGGCAAGGTTGAGTTTTGGCATCATACTATTGATGACATTGATCAGGTCGTATGGAGACCATATCTTAGATCTGAGGGGTGGTGAGAGGATGATGATGAGTTGCCATCAGTACGGATGGGTACAGGATATGCCCCAGGGTATGGAACTTTATGTGAGGGTATAGGAAGAGAGATCCATGTGGGGAGCTCAAGTTTACTATCAGTTTTCTTGTTCATAGATTAATTAGCTCAGATATGCTAGGTGGCATATGATGACTCATGTAGCTGATGAAGGGATGTTTTCTGAGTATTGAGAGTGGTTCTTACGACATAGGTTCATTAGATTCATAGATCTGGCAGAGCCTTTTCCTGATGTTTATGATCTTTTTGATGATGACGGAGATGATGACAATGGATATGGAGATGGAAGGAGACCTCAGAGATAGAGAGTTCAAAGAGCACCTGTTGCTAGGAGACCTAGAGCTGCAAGACCTCGAATGCGGGGTGGTCATGCTAGGGGATGGGGTGGTGGATTTGGGAAGCCTAGACAGAGGCGAGTGTAGGCACAGGTACCTCAGAGATAAGTTCATGTCAGAGTTAGTGTAAAGTGGGCTAGTCAGAGACATAGATGAGTCTAGGTGGCTAGACAAGTTCCATTATAGGCACAAGATCTACAGAGATAGAGTCCACAAAGACCTCTATCACCTTTGAGACAGGTTGATTCGATGGTAGATCTATAGAGTAGCTTAGCACCGGTGATACCACAGGTTCCTTTAGTGCCACAAGCACCTCTGGCCCCTCCAGCATCACAGGAACCTCCATTTCCTCCCATTGTGGATAGCTTAGTTTAGGATGTTCAAGGATTATAGGCAGGGATGACTATAGTGACAGGTTAGTTAGACCAGGTTACAACTATGTTGCAGTAGTTCTTGGCTACTTTAGCTCAGTTACCTACCAGTGCTAGTACTAGTCAAGTACCACCTTCTATACAGGATAGATCAAGTGACAGGGATCCTGATGGCACAGGGGGTTCAGGTATAGGTATTGCGGGAGATGGATCAGGTGCCCCTACTGGGCCATGAGATAGCAAGAGATCTGTGATATCTGGATATCGTATTGATGTATCATTTGATTGTTGATCAGGAATTTGATTGTATGGATCATTTATTGATGTATCTTGGATATACAGAGTTGTGTTATTGATGATAGACATTTATCTATGATGATCTTTGATTCCCCTTTGATGATGAAGCTTTGAGATTATCTTTTATGCAAAGCTATATGAGTCTATGATGCATTTACTTTTATTTATGCTATGAATGCAATGCCTTAGGTTATGACATAGATAGATGGATACAAATGATGTTAATGCAACTTATTTCCATATGCTTTTGTAATTTAATTGGATGTATGGTTTATGCAATGCAATGATATGGATGCCTTAATTAGTACCATGATAAATGAATGCAACTATCTTTTTGGTTTTTGGATGTATGAAAATTTATGTATGATGCAATTCTAGATGATTTGAATAAATGACTAATGATTAATGTTTCTTTTCTTTTCTTTTTCTCTTGATATGAATGATGATTAATGATTAATGCTGATGAATGCAAAAGACAATCTCATATTGATGATTTGAAACCATTAAATTGATGAAGCATCATCAATATTAATTTCCCCTCTTGAGCTTGGAAAAATGCTAGAAATATAAGCCATTCTAAACTATCTTGAAATGAAATTAATCTAACATGAAGATGCAATGCAACTAATTGTCCTTGAGTTTTGTGAAATAAATGCAAACAGAGATATATTTTCATCATTGAGTGTTGTGGAACTAGTAGTCGATACAATCCTTACTGGTGCCTCTGCGGCCATAAGAATATGAATATGAATTTCTCTCATTTGGTAACCATTTAGGAAACTAGTACAACCCTCACTAGTTGAATGACCAACTATGAGAATATGAATACCGGTTTAATCAGATTAAATGTTGCAATTAGATGTTGGTATTAAGATATTGAAAATCTCAATATCCAAGGTATCCTTTTGCATAAACAAACAAAGGTTAACCCTCCTTCCTATATGAATGTCCTCAATGGTTCTTTGATGACCATGTCCTTAGACTAATTCACACAAGTTAAAGGATCATCCTCAAAATAGTCACACAAAAGTTAAGAAAACATCATGTCTTCATCATCACCAATCTAGTTGAAACATCATTGATTAGCTAAAAAGAACATGACTTGAAAAAGGTCAATGAAAAACTCATCAAAATTTTCAAGTGTTTGTGAAATGTATCAAGATTTTTAAATAAGAACTCCAAACATTCTGATCATTTAGGGGTTTTTCAATTTTTAATCCTGATAAAATAAGACAATGAAGCTCAAGGATCATGTTATCAGATCAAACTGTTTAGGGTTGAACAATGATATCCATCAAAGGTTCTCAAAATATCTTTCCTCAGAATCTGAAAAATCTTCTTCTGATGTATGACCAAGATGTTGCACTATTGAATCCGTTTGGTACCAAAATTCTATGATGCGTGCCCCCAAGTGATAAATGTGATCAATCTAAAACTTTGGGCAATTGAACCTAGAATGTGGCAAAATGCAGCTCTGAGACATGATGAGGACTATGCACAAATGATGGATGCAATGAGGATATAGAAAAATGAGATGCTAAAATACAATATGTACAAATGCAACTAGGAGAGACCTAAGGGACAAAAGGCACCTGTTTCTAGGTTTTCACCTTTTGAGATTTTTTCTCTTTTTCTCTTTTTATTTTTTTTGCTAACAAGGTGCCTATTGCTAGGTTTTCACCA
Source organism: Thuja plicata (assembly GCA_018584345.1). Taxonomy (NCBI): domain Eukaryota; kingdom Viridiplantae; phylum Streptophyta; class Pinopsida; order Cupressales; family Cupressaceae; genus Thuja; species Thuja plicata. The sequence goes on from MU225850.1 coordinate 3,942,503, forward strand.
AGGCACTTTTTTCTCTTTTTCAATTTTTTTTATTTTCTTTTCTCTTTTTTTTTTTATCATCAAGGCACCTATTTGCTAGGTTTTCACCAAGACAACATTTTTTTATTTTTCAAATGTTTTTGATTTCTTCATGCTCAATTTTCTCCTTTTTCTAATTTTTTGCTTTTCCAATGTTTTTGGCTTTTGAACTTTCTGATTTTTTTTTATTTTGATCTTTTTTTCTCATTTTTTTTTGTATTTTTTGACTTTTTTCATGTACAAAGGTGATCCTGACTCATCTAATATTCTCAACTGATACTCTTTCCTCTGATACTCTTTCATCTAATTAAGTGTGAAACCTATTAAGATGAATGCTATTGATAGGTTCATGCAATTCATCATGATCACAATCGGCCAATTTGCAGGCCCCATTCCAAAAGAAGACACAATGACAAAAGGACCAAGCCAATTTGATTCCCACTTTCCCTTCTTTTCTCTCTCAACCTGATTTTTGGGATTCTCTCTCAGCACTAAATCTCCCACTTGAAAGGTTCTTGGTTTAATGTGTTTGTTATAGTTCCTTGAAATTTGATTTTGATACACTTTCAAATGGTCATAGGCTTGAGTTTGGTGTTCCTCCAACATCTCCAATTGTTGAAGTCGGGAAACTCTATAATCCTTATCCATGATTAATCCATGCAATGACACCCTTAGGGATGGTATTTCAACTTCTAAAGGTAAAACAACTTTGGTCCCATAAACCAATGAAAAAGGTGTAGCTCTTATCAGGGTGCGAATACTAGTTTTATAGGCCCATAATGCTGGATTGATTTGAAGATGCCGATCTCTTCCTGACTTGCCTACTGATCTTTTAAGGATTTTGAGGATATTCTTATTGGTAGCTTCTACTTGTCAATTACATTGGGGATAGTAAATAGATGAAGAGGGATGGGTAATATGGAATGTGTCACAAAGTTCATCAACATCTTTGTTCTTAAACTATTTTACATTATCCATAATAATGGTGTGAGGAATGCCATATCTGCAAATGATATGATTAAGGATGAACATGGAAATTTATTTCCCTGTTTCAGTTGTTAAAGGAACAATCTCAACCCATTTAATGAAATACTATGTTGTCGTGAGGATGTACTTGTGTCCGTTGGAAGAAGGTGGATAAATCATGCCAATCAAATCAAAACCCCATTGGTAGAATGGCCATGGTGTGACAAATGGGTGTAACTCTTGTGCTGGTGCATGGATCATGTCCCCATGGTATTGACATTTTGCACAAACTTTGACAAACTGACAAGCATCTCTTTCTAAGGTTTTCCAAAAGTACCCCATGCGTAGGATTTTATTAGTTAGGTTTAAACCACTCGAATGTGACCCACAAATCCCCTTGTGGACGTCTTTTAAAGCTAATTTTGATTCATCTTCCTCTAGACATCTAAGGAGCATTCTTTCAAGACCCTTACGATACAATGTGTTGGAAAGGATGGTATAACGAGCCACTTGTCTTATGAAATTTCTTTTGAGCACGTGTTTGGTCTATGGGTAAGATTTGGTCTTTTAGGTAGGCATAAATGGGTCCATACCATGGTGATTCATGTCCACATAAAAGGGAAATAATTTGGGTATCAGGTAGGTCAAATTTTGGTTTAACCAATTCTTCCACCAAGAACTCATACCTTTCATTTTGATTGGGCATTTGAAGCAAAGATGCCAAAGTAGCCATTGCATCCGCTACTCTATTCTTGTCTCTTGGAATTTGTTTAAAAGTAATTAAAGTAAATTACTTTTTCCAATCATCCACCAATCTTTTGTAAGGCATCAATTTTTCATCCTTGGTATTATATTCATCATTAACTTGATTGATGACTAATTGAGAGTCCCCATAGACTTGTAATTCTATGACATTCCATTCCAAGGCCATCTTGATACCTATGACCAAAGCTTCATACTCTTATATTTTTTTGGTACAAGGAAACAATAACTTGTAAGACTTTGGGATAGTGTAACCTTGTGGTGTAATCAAAATAATGCATGCCCCCTACCATTTTGGGTGTAAGATCCATCAAAGTATAAAGTCCATGTCTTAGCTTCCACATTAACAATTTCAGAAGCCAGAAACTCCACTTGAATGGGATGTGTAGATTCTTGAGGAAATTCAGCCAATTGATCTGTAATAGCTTGACCTTCGATTGCTTTTGTATAAACATACTCAATGTCAAATTCACTGAGCACCATTACCCACTTTGCAATCCTTCCAGTTAGAGTTGTTTTGCTAAGTAAGTATTTTAATGGATCAATTTTGGTTGAGTTTCACCTTATGCATTAACATATAATGTCTTAACTTTTGAGAGGCAAATACCACCGCTAGGCAAGCCCTTTCCATGAAGCTATAGTTTAATTCATATTTGATCAATGTTCTACTCAAGTAGTAGATAGCTCTTTCTTTTCCTTCATCATCTTCTTGTGCCAATAAGACTCCTAAATATTTTTCCATTGCTGAAATATAGAGTAATAAAGGTTTGCCTTGAATAGGTGGCATCAAGATAGGTGGATTCATCAAATATTTTTTCAACAATGTAAAGGCTTTATCACACTCCTCATCCCATGTGAAGATGGTGTCTTTATGTAGCAATCTTGTGAAAGATGGCATTTTTATGCCAATTGAGAAATGAACCTCCTTATGGATTGAAGTCTTCCTTGAAGTGACCTAATTTGACTAATATTCTTTGGAATTTCCATGTCCATTATTGTTTGTACTTTTTTAGGATCTACTTCAATGCCTTTTGCAGAAACAATGTACCCTAGGAGTTTTTCAGATTGTATCCCAAAAGAACATTTCTTGGGATTAAGTCTCACTTTGAATTGTTCTAGCCTTGTGAAGATCTTTTCAAGTATGGGTAAGTGATCTTTTCTTTCATGTGACTTAGCTAGAATGTCACCCACATAATCTTCCATAAAGGTGTGCATCATGTCATGGAAAATGGTAGTCATTGCTCTTTGATAAGTGGCTCCACCATTTTTAAGACCAAAGGGTATTACATTCCAACAAAAATTATCCCATGGGTATGTAAAGGTTGTCTTCTCTTGATCCTCAGGTGCAATGCAAATTTGATTATACCCACTAAATCCATCCATAAGTGAAAACATAGAATGACCCACAGTTAGATCCATAATAGCATCAATGCTTAGTAATGGAAAGTCATCTTTTGGATAAGCAAGGTTTAAATCTCTGAAATCCATTCAAACTCTTATGGTTTTATCATTTTTGGTAACCAGTACAATGTGGGAGATCCATTCTGCATATGCAATTACTCTTATAAATCCCACCTTGAGTAGTTTTTCCAATTCTGCTTTGACTAAAAGGGCTACATGTGGATGCATTTTTCTCAACTTCTACTTGACAGGCTTAAGCCCAGGTTTAACATTCAAATGATACATTATGAAACTTGGATCTAATCTAGGCATGTCAGCATATGGCCATGCAAAGTTGACTTGTTTTTCTTGAAATAATTTGATGAAATCTTTTTTCTCCAAAGGACTCAAAGATGCCGCCAAGTGAATAAATTTAAGATCCCCTTTGGTTCCAATGTTTACCTATTCTGTGTGTTCAATAAATATAGGTGATATTTCATCTTCATGAGCTAGTAAGGTGTCCAACCTCTCTTCCTTAGGTGCCAGAGTTGGGTTTTCACCTTCGGAAACATCCTTTATTTTTACTTTTTTTGGGTCTAGCACTGCCACATAGTGGTTTTCACCACTAGACCTTCTCATTTTTTTGTATATTTTCTTTTCATTTTTTGGATTAAGAGGTTGAACATCTGCCCCTATCATCATGTCCAGAGTGAATTCATTGATGGAAGAATTTGGTTCAACCGTATTGAGGTATAAGGCCATTGCATTGTCATTTGGGAAGTATAGTAAGTCATTTGGCTCGGAAAGATCCCAATCAATAAGTTCAGGGTGCATTAAGGACAAGGATTCATTCTATGAGCTTTCCTTTGAAGGATTTAAGGACAAGACTTCATTTTATGGTTCATACATGGCATTGTCAAGGTCTATGACATGTGCCTCTTCAAGATGGTCCATGGAAGAAGGATCAAAATCCTCTTCACTAGAGTCTTGTAAGATTTCCATGGGAATGAAAGCATGTGGATTAAACACTAGGTTAGAATCGCCCACCCATGAAGGTACCTAAGATTCACCTACCCGAGTGTAAGGAGGTGCTTGTTCTACATTAAAGTGTTGAGGGTCACTTGATGTTTGAGTTGAATTCAAACTTTGAGTCACATGTTCTTGATCCTCAACTTTAGGAGGAGTTGCATAAGTCTGAATGGTATCAACCTCTATGTCATGACAAGATTCTTTGGAAAAGGAATCCCACTCATAATCCCTAGAATCATCTTCACTTTCAAAACCTACCATATGGATATGTGCATGAAAATAATGCATGGGACTTGAACTTTCTCCCTTATGTTGAAAACCTATGTCAGCTTTCTCTTCTTTTGCTCTCCAAACTGGTTCAATAGGTTCTAACAATCCCCTATGTCAAACTCCTAAGGGTCCTCTTCTCTTACACCCCATTTTCTTCATGATATCGAATCCTTTTCCATATTGATTAGTTTGGATGTTGATATGTTGCACTCTTTCATTGGGATTCGCTGAATTATCCTCCTCTTTATAAAGCCATTGTAATACCTCATTATCTTTTTTTCCCATTTCTTGTTTATCACATTCTCTCACAAAATGAGAATTATATTTGTGAGGTTGATGATCTTTTGATAGATTCCCATGTGTCCTTGGAGATGTAGGTTAATCAAATTGGGAAATAGAATATTCCCCTACCCCTTTTGAGTGAATTTTGCATTTTTTCTCAAATTTTTTCATCATGTCACTCATCTTTTGATAATGATCTTTCTTAGCTTGTTCTCTTTCTTCCTTAGTGGGTTTCAAAGTTTCCATTCTCAATGTTGAAGTCTTGGCTGAATTATCATTTGAGTTTGAACCCTCATAACTCATCTTTTCTTTTCCCTTAGTTGATGTATTTGAGTTAGTTTAAGTAGGGTTAGAAGTTGATGTAACATTTGATGTTGGTTTTGAAATTTCCTCGGGTTCTTCCATGGGAATATCAGGGATGAATCCTTCCCTATTATGAGGAATGTACAATTCATGACTTGGCTTTAAATAATTACAATATTGGAAAGGGTTTGAATCTCCTCCAATCATGATCTCTTCCCCCATGTATGGAAACTTTATGCATTGGTGATATGTAGAAGGTATCGCTTGCATTTCATGTATCCATGGCCTTCCTAGTAGGATTTTATAAGTTAATTTCATATCAAGGACCTGACATATGGTATCCTTTTTGATAGGTCCCACTTGAATTGGTAGAATGATCATACCCTTTGAAGATCTTTCCTCCTCATCATAAGCCTTAATGGTGATTTGGTTTTTAGGGTTAATGGAAGACTTGGTTAACCCTAATGACTTGAAAATGTTTAAAGTGAAAATATTAAGACCAACTACCCCATCTATGAGAACTCTCTTGACCCTATGCCTTTGGATTAACACCTCTATATGCAAGGGTAAGTTTTGAGGATATGTGATAGACATATCATCTTGCTCTGAAAATGAAAGACAATGAGGGGCTATGAGATGTCCTACCATGTTCTGAAATTTGTCTTCCTCCAAGTTTATAGGAACGGTGGTCTCAACCAAGGATTTTTCCAAGATCTCCTTGTGATTAGGAGATAATTTCAACAACTACAAAATTGATATTAGTGCTGGAGTCTTTTGTAATTGATCCACCAAACTATAAGGCTTTGTTGTGGGTGGTGTTTGTTTAGCCAAAATAGTTGGTGTTTTAGGGCCAAGAGTAATAGGAGTACCACCTTGTAGTGTAACCTTTGAGGCTTGCCCCCTTGTGATGGCATTAGAGTACTCTTGTATAGGTTTCTCTTTGACCACCACAACATTGATAGTATTGTCATAAGTATGAGAAAAGTTAACATTATTATTTCCTCTTGCATTATTCCCATTGTTTCCTCCATTATTCAAATTGGAAGATTCTCCTTTTTCATGTTTATAAAAAGGTTGTTTAAAGGCCGTGTGATCTTCATTAGTTTGAGGGCCTTCTCATTTTATCACACCATTGTCAATGAGATCTTGTACCACATGCTTAAGATGCATGCAATCATTTGTCTTATGTCCCCAATTTCTATGTTACTCACAATGGTTAGTCTCACTCCACCAATTTGGCTTGATTTGAGGTTCATATGGTTGAGCCCTTTGTAAGTCAATAAGTTTATTTGCAATAAGTTTCCTTAATACATTCCCCAATGGTTCACCCAAATTAGTGAATTTCCTTTTGGGTGTAGGTGCAAAGAAAGGTTTAGGCTTGTAAGCCCCTTGATTATTCACAAAGTTGTTATTAGTGTTGTTTTTGTTAAAGGGCACTTTGGGTGCTTGATTCAAATTATTGGCTTGAACTGAATTTTGAGTGAGATTGAAAGGGGTGGCCTTTAAATTGTTGGCCTCTACCACTACATCATTAACCACTCCTTTATTTTTTTTATTCCTCATCCAAAATTGGTTGTTGTTAGGGGGATTGCAATTTTGATTAGTGTTGGAGGTATTGTTGTTGTTGTTGTTCTTGTTATCCTTGAAAAGCTTAATTTCTCCACTTTTTACCAATACCTCTTCCGTTGTCACCCTATTCTCAATTAGGTCTTGAAATGACCTAGGACATTTTAGCCTTAATCGATAGTTCATTTCATCATTCAAGCTATTTACAAAGATATCCATCTTCTCCTTTTCGGGTACACTTCAAGGGTATCTAGCAAATATCGCTCTCCATCATTGTAGGAAAAGTAGGAATCCCTCCCCTTATATTTTTTTGGTGTCATATAAATTAAGCATTGTAACCTCATGTTTGATGTTATAGGAATAATGAGTTACAAACTTAGAGGCCAATTCTTCAAAGGTTTGAATGTCGAACAGTAAATTTGAAAACCACTCCATTGCCATACCTCCCAAACTTCTAGGGAATAACCTCATTAGGTAAGTTGTGTCATGCATGAACTCTAAAATTAAGGCACCAAATTTCCTTAAGTGATCTTGGGGATCAGTTGTTCCTTTATATTTTTCATATTTAGGAAAGATAGTATTTTTGTTGGAAATGAAACCATGATTAGTGATTTATCAAAGGGAAAAGGACACAAAGCCTCAATAGAAAAGGGTTTATGAACCCCACTTTGTTTCATCATGTCCAATTGCATTTGGAAAAGTTAGAATTGCTTTTTCATGATGTCAATGGGGTGAACCTCAGTTTCTTTTTGTTTAAGTTTGTTGACATCATAGTCATGTGGAAGTTTGAGACCCATTTGTGGTAGGTCTAAAAAGTAATTTTCCTTGTCTTTTTCCAACACTTTTTCCATAAGCTTCATGAAGAAAGGACTTTTCATAGCTTCATTGACCTTCTCATTAGTGGCTTCTTCATCATTAGGGTCAATGTTGCCCCCATTGTTATTATTGTTCAACCCTTGGTTGTTAGGGTCACCATTTGCTCCTCCAAGATTATTGTTGTTTAACCCTTGGTTATTAGGGTCATTGTTTGCTCCTCCATTGGTATTATTATTGGATCCTTGGTTGTTAGGGTCAGAATTTCACCCTCCATTATTGATAGTGTCCTTATTAACATGATTGATTTGGTCGGGACCCATGTTGCCAAATGGAAAGGACATTGTTGGTTCTATTTCCTTGATGAGTTCTTGTAAAGGTCTTAAAGAACTAAAAGGATCACCCGGAAAAGGACACTCTTACCTTAGATAAGATCCATCTGGTTGTAGGGTAGCCTTAATGTAATGAGAACACATAAAATCTGGAATTAACATAAATCTAATGAAGATCCTAGGCTTTTATCTCACTTAAGTGATCAATCCGTGGATGATTTGTAAAATGTCCAATAATGGAAGATTCTGATCCAGTTGAGTATACACAGAGGTACAATGTTCAAAAGGGTATCCAAAAATGTAATTATCTTGTTTTCAAACCCTTAGTATATATCCACTATTTTCCCTTCTTTGTTTCTGGGTAGCTCTTGCCTGTGTGTAGGCGGCCTTTAACTGTTGATACACGGTCACTAGAATTCCTTTATGCGGCACTCTGCAGTTAGTAGGCGGCGTTAGCCTATTGATAGGCAGTTTTAAAATGTTGACATGCAGCACTTGCCAATGGCTTATGTGGTTGTTGAATGTTTACAATTGGCATTTTAAAGTTTCAGGCGGCCCAGGATTGTTTGTAAGTGGCCCTAAATTGTTGGTACGCAGCTCTTTGCTGATCAAAGTTGAAATTGTCAATTTTTTGTTATTTTTTTGGATTTAAAAATTTAAAAGTTTTGATCAGACTTGTTAAAAAATATTCTTGCATGAAAATAGAGTACAAGCTCAACACACACATCAAAATTGTACCATATCCCTAAAACAACACTAAAAGTGTATGTTCTCGGATGTTTTTACTGGTATACACAAGAATTTCTTTCAAATAATCTACCTAGAGTCAAACAATTTTGGCTTTTAATAATGGCTCTAAAAAGGTAGGTTTTTTATTTAATAAGGTTTTAAATCACCTCTGTTCTAAATCTTGCCAAGTTCCTTTACCCCCTTGCCGGCTTCCCACATGCATGAAAGTACAATTTTGTGCAATCCTGAAGGACTACTTGAGGAAGTGAGGATGACTTGCACAAGGTTTAGTCACTTGCCGATTAGGGTAAAGTACATTTTTTATAGTGGGTCAGATGATATCGTGGCAAAAGTTATTGTCTCCCACTTTGGGTCATTCCCTCTCACCGCCTTCGTAAAGGAATTCTCGAGAGGCAGGCCCTCTAAAGCTCTAAATTAATCTAGCATGCATAGAAATAAGAAATCAAATTTGGTTCAACAAGTTTGGGAATTTGATTCACTCAAAGAGTGAAGAGCATATCCCTATTGTTGTTCCTTATTCAAAACACCTCAAGCAAGTTTTTTCTTTTTCAACCCCTTGACAAGGGGGTTCTTAAAAATGAAGTGTTTGGTTAATTCCTTATCCCTCTTTTCTACCAAATTGAATTTGCACGTTTGGCTTTTTGATTCACTTTGAAAAGTGAAGAGCATATGCTTAATGCTTGTTCAATTTGGACAAAATAAGATTTTTCTAATTAAACTAGATTGAAATGAAAAGCCACAATTTAAGAAAATGCAAGCTTGATTAGAGAAATACCTTGTTTTCAAAGCTAGCAAAGCATAGGTGCATTTTTGATATATTTTCTTTTTTTTTTAACTCACCTAGTGGTGATCATTCCCACTACATCTCTTCCAACAGGTTAGTCAACACAATTGAAACAAAGTGAATAAAAACATAGAAATTAAATTGACAATTCACTCCTAAGCTCTTTTAATCAAATTTTGCCAAATCAAACTTAAAGAACTAGAAATGAAAATCACTCAAAGGGTGGGAAATTTTTTTTATATGAAAAGAAAACTTTAATGTAATGATCATATAAGTTTTCTTCCTCTTTTAAACTTTCTAAAATGTTTGAAGCATGAATTTCTTTGGAAAGATTGTTTTGAGCTCTTACCTCTTTGCTAGGTCTTGTAACTCTTTTCTTTGGTTTATGCACTTTCAGATGATTTTTCATCTGCAGCAATGAAAAACACAGAGGATTAAAACAGTGAGAAAATCATTTAAAACTTAATTCAAAGAAAAAAGATCTACGCAGCATTTAACAACTAATATGCGACTTTTAACTATTAACAAGCGTAAATTAAAACTTTGAAATCGGCTTTTAAATGTTAAGAAGTGGATCTGGAAACTCCATAGGCGGCCAAAGAAAAACCACATGCGGCACAGAAAGTGCAAAGTGCGGTCAAATTTTGATAGAAAGTGGCTCTTGGAAGTTCACAGGTAGTCTTTAATTGCTGACAGACGACTCTTTACAGATCCAGGCGACACACTTTGATTCACATGCGGCTTAAGAATAAAAGATAGAATATAAAATTTCTGCATGCAGCACTTTATTGATCACAGGCAGCTCTTAATGCTTCGTAGGTGGTTCTTCTCCTATTTTCTGCAAAATAACAAGAAAATAATGCAAAACACACAAAAATTAAGATAAAAACGTGAGAAATGAGGCCTAAAGCCCCATGGTGGGTGCCATTTGTGTGTAATAAATTGCACCTTCATGAAATTACGATCAATAAAAAAAATTCTATGGAAATAAAAATCATTTTAATCTAAGAATTGCAATTAAATCCATGACATCTCATGGTTCCCTATCTAAGCTTTGTCAAGAGAGCTCTCAGCCTTAATCTCTCTCAAGGACAATCCTAGAATGAGAAATTGATAATAAATATGCTCAAATCTAGCTCCATTCTCTCAAATGATGTGTGATTCTAATTCAAATGCTCATGATATGCTCCTAAAATCAACAATTTTCTAGTTGGGTGATCCCACAATAGTGTGTCCCACTTTTTGGCCAACTTTGACATAGAGATCAACATTTTGAGAAAAAACTTCATTTTCAAACACCTATTGATGCAAAGCTATAAGGAATTTGAAGATGATGTAAACTAGGGTCTTTTAGAATTTTATTTCTAGTTTCTAAATATATTTAAAAAAAAAAAATTAAAATTCAATAAAATTCATTTTTCCTTCTCCTTCGAAAAGGGGTTTGTGTGAAAAATTGTGATTTGAAGAAGTGACTTTCACTTTGATCAGCATAAATTTTTTTTAAAATATAATAACAATGTAATTCTTTTAAAATTATATGTGTAACCTCAATATTTAGAGGATTTAATTGGTTTTATTCATTTTGGGTCAATATTTCATAGTTTATTAAGTTCTAAAGTGAGAGTAACTGTAATTTAGACATAAGGTCACTTTGATCACTGTAACTTGAAATGTATATATCAAAATTCAATTTTTTTTCTTTATATAGAAAGGTAACACAAATACGCTTTTTCTAAATATTTTTTATAATTTTTTTTTTGTAATTTACTATTTTTCTCAAAACCTTGAAGAGAGAGGTTGTTGAATCGCCAAACAACCTATGTTTAGTTAAAGTAATATTTGAAAGTGATAACGAACTCAATATGTATTAAAATTATATTCATTAGAAAGCTTGTTCTGAATTGCATCATTTGGCATCATGTATTTGAGGAAAACATTTGATTTGGTCATTTTTTGAGGCCTTGAAAGACTAAATTTTAGGACTTTTTCATTTTTGGCAAGAAATTTTCATTTTAGGGTACTTTGCACGAAGATCCCCTTCGCACAAAGGGGTCTAGGGGTCTTCAGGTGAAGACCCTTTGTGCGAAGGCCCATGTGTGACAAATTCAGTGAAAATCATCCCGCCAAATTTTTATCTTGGCCACTTCACACGAACTCAGTCGGCCATGTTGAAATTTTTTTTGTGAAAAATTTAGAAAGGTATAAAAGTAAGGTTTTTTTTTTTTTTTTTTTACCGAATTGCAACAAGTAAATTCAATTTTTCTATTATTGTTCAGTTTTTAGAAATGCATTTTTGGAATAAGAATTGTAATTTCTATTTTTTTCGAAGGCATAATTTTGAAGAGGAGAAATATTATATCAAAGTATTTTTTTGAAGACATTTTTTAAGAGAAGAAATGGGGAACAAGAAGGGAAGACAACATAAATCTACTAGAAAAAGATCACCTAGCACCGAACAAAGAAATCATGATGCTACATTGAGATATTATCATAAAACTAAAAAAGGTGAAGGACAAGCTGAAGTAGGAGGGTCAAGTCAAGTAGAAGAATTGCACATTGAAGAAGGGTCGAGATCACTCCCTACGGAAGCTCATGAAATTGATGTTGGAGAAGGTTCAGGATCACATACTCCTACTGGTATGGATGAACATATAAACTTAGCTCAAACTGTAAAGAGAAATATTAATTATAGAAACTTAGATCATTTACTTACAATGGATGTAGAAAATTTGAGATCACTTGCTAATGTTCAACCCTTAAGTCTTGCTAAGAAGAGGTCAATGAATATG
>MU225850.1:3964077-4008584 GCA_018584345.1 Thuja plicata
ATGGGAAAAACCCTACTCCAAGAAGAGATAGAAGAAAATGCAGAAAAGAATGGCTCAAGAGACTCTCTCAAAACCATAAGTATAATCAAACCCCCCATGAGAGAGGGATGAGACACCAAAGCCCCCCTAGAATGATGGAACCCCTGTAGGAATGATCAAACCAATGGAACTCCAATGTGGAAGAAACAAAGGTACAAAGTAACAAGGGAACCCCTGAATGAGAGGTGAAATGGGAAGGCCGAGCTGATGCTCAAAGGATAATGAATGAGACTCTTGGAATGGAATCCCCAATGAAGGTGGGCCAATAGATGGGCTGAATCTATCAGTTGAGAGGAGATGACTATCCTCGGATGTGCCCTCAACAATTGGAGGGGAAGGCTCGATGTAGGGAGTGACCATAATAGAGATGGCTGAAGAAGAATCATGCTAAACAAATGCAAGCACAACAGGAGGAGGAGGTGGAGAAGCCACAACACTGATCTCAGGAGCAACAGAGAAGTTTAGGTGACCCGAATTCTTCTTATGAGGCACTCGTGTAGTAGGAGAGATATTCTCTGACATAGGAGATGGTGCACCAAAATGGGAGAAGGAGTACAGGCGGGTGGCATGATCAACTATCCCTGTAGCAACAATGTGGCTAGTCGCACTATCTCGGATGTGTATAGAATCTGTAATGAACTCAACTGTCTTCTCTGGCCCACTGTGAGTAATCTGATAAATGGGGAGAAGGTTTGATGACAAGGATGGAACACATAGTACATCATGCAATGCACCACCATCGATGTCAATAGAACCCTGACCACACACAGGAATAATAGTATCATTCCCCATCAAGATGTGTGGGCTAGGAGAGGCCACAAAAGATGAGAAGGAACTCTGAGAAGATGCCATATGATGTGAAGCACTGGAATCTAGAAACCAACTAGAAGAGGGAGCTATGGAAGATGCACATAAGGCATGACCCTTTCCATTGTCTGACCCATCTGTCGAAGATGATGATGAAGAAAACCAATGAGAAGAGGAAGAAGGAATATCAATGTTTCTCTTATGAAGAAGAGTTTTCAAATCAGCAATCTGTTGGGCATATCCATCTACCTTCTTCTGAAAGTACTAAGACTTATCATGATTGAAATTATTAAAATAAGTACACTTGGGTTTGTATGTCTTCAAATTCCCCTTAGGTGAAGGAGGTGGGATAGAGGAATGCTGAGAAGGAGAATCCTTCCAAAATTCTGTGGATGGTGATACCTGTTTCTGCTCCTGTTTCCGTGGATATGGGTGAGAAACCAAGGCATGGCTCATAGAGCCTGAAGCATCATGCAACTATTAAATCTTTTACTTCTCTCGAGTCAACCGATCACAGAAGACTGCAAATGAAGGCATATTGTGCCTAGGACCCAAGGCATCCATAGTGGAATAGAAAGTGGAGGATAAAATTTGGAACTCTCCACAAAGCTTTTAGAGTATCAAAAAGATACACTCATCATCTGATTTGGTCTTCCCACATCCTTGTAAAAGTGATCAGAGAGCATTGAACTTCATCAAGAAGTCTTTAATGGTGGAAAAACTATTAGGAGACAAGGATTTCAACTCTGCATCAAGCTGAAGTGCCCTGAATGCATTCACTATGCCAAATAGATTGGCAAAATTTCCCCAATATGCGTGAGGAGTGGTCAAACCATCCAAATGAAACAAGAGGATATCTGAAATGTGTAGTATAATCAACCCCATGGCTTCATCCATTTTGTTTCTATGCTGAAGGACCTCAAACAAAGGCTGCAGAATAGGTTGGTTCTCATCCAGACATGACCATAAGCCACGTGACATGAGTAGCCTAGTCATGTGTGCTTTCTAGGTGTGATAATTGTGAGGTGTTAGCCAGGCCAAAGAGGGGTCCAACATTGAGAGAAGAAGTAGAAGGGTCATTTATAAATTAAATTATAGAAATAAAATGTACCCCCCACGATGTGTAATTCTATCCCCCCCGTACAAAAAATAAACAATATAGAAAGTACAAAAAATGAGAGCAAAACCTAAATGCTAGAAGCAGAGAGGGAGGAAGCTGAAGCCTCTACTTCAATGCCAAAATTGAGAACACAAATGGTTGAATTAGAAGACAAGACCAATAGCATCATGTCCGGCTTAGAAACACCTTTATGGCAATATTTCATTTTTTGAAAATGGACACCGTATGCACAAGTTATGGTCAAAAACCCAATTGCTCCTCTGAAAAATAGCTCTTAGAAAAAAAAATAGAGACAAAAAATAAATTGACGGTCAAACAGCCGTCACCTATCTATAGAAAAAAATTTGATGGCCGTATGGCCGTCAGATGACATTCTATCAAAAAATTCACCTAGTGGTTAGAAAATTTCAAAAATGGACAAAAAAATGCAAACTTGCCAGAAAACATTGGCCAACTGCTGACATCACCTGTCGCTGGTAGGTGGTGGTAGGTGGAAGGCTAGTGCCGGTGGTGGTGGCGGCTCGGTGGCACGCCAGTGTCTCTTGGGCAGCTCCTAGGCGGCACTGCATCGGCGGCGGGAGCGACACGCCAGCGGGGGCCGGGCGCTGGCCGGGCCGCAGTAGTGTGGGGGCCGGGCCATGGTGGTACGGTGATAGCGCAATGGTAGCGCTCGTAAAAAGCTTTAAATGGGCTCAAAAAATAAGATTTTTTGAATTTTTTTTCTCATTTTGCCTGTCGTACTACCTAGGAGGGAGAAAACTCTTCCCAGAGATCACTATGGCAAAAAAATACAAATTTTATATGTTTTTTGACTCTCCCAGACCTTATGAGCATGATGGTGGTGTCCGTTGTTTCTTAAAGTGCTCCAGAAAAAGGCACCTCCTCAAGATTGAAGAAAAAACCCTAGAGAAGCTATTTTTTTCTTCTTCAAATTGTAGCTTCAAAACCTTTAGACTAGGCAACAGCAGGGAAGCTCTGATACCATGTAGGATTTGAAAGTCAAATCTACAAAAACTTGAAGAACACCTGCATGAAAGAACCTGTCATAGAAGAGAAGTAGAAAAAGAGAAGGAGAAGAACTCAGAAGTTGCTCAGAAAGTGAGAAAAATTATAATCTGAATTAATGAAAAAGAAACTACAAAGTTCAACCTATAAAGGTGAACAAAACCCTAAAATAGAAAAAGCTAGGTTGCACATTAATAATTAATATAAATATTAATTATAATGCACCTAAAAGATAGCTTAAGTAAACTAGAGTAATAGACAACTTAATTAATTAAATCAAAGTGATCTAATTAATAAGTGTAAATAGATAATTACTCTAACACCGGGCACTACATATTGATGCATAGTTGACTTCTTTGACTCCTACTAGCTTTCACACTATTGAGGACTTCTTGATGAAGTTCAAGTCTCTGCATTCAATTTTGTAGGGATGTGGGAAAAACAAGATAGATAATGTGTGTATCTTTCTGATACTCTCAAAGTTGCAAGGACAGTATCAGATCTTTTCTTTCACTTTCTACTCCACCATGGATTCTTTGGGTGCTAGGCACACCATGCCTTCCTTTGAGACCTTCTATGATCAGTTGACACAGGAACAGACAAAGATCAAATAGATGAATGCTTCTGGTTCTTCAAGCCAAGCATTGGTTGCTCAGTCTTCATAGGGGAAACCAAAATAGAAAGCCAAACTGAAGGAAGGTTCAGTAGGAAGTGAGTCTTCCTCCAAACCTGCACAAAAAACTAATTCAAAACCTCCATCTCACCCTTCAAAGGGTAAATCTTCTTCGAAGTCTACTGAGTTGGTGGAGAAAGCACAAAAAAACAAGGAGAAAACATGGACGCCAGATGCAGAGAAAGAGGAAATTGAAGCTACTACTTTGATGCCAAAATCAGGAACTTAAATGCCCTAATTTTAAAATCAAACTAACATGATTATCTCTGGCTCGGAAAGATCTTTTCGTCAATATTTTGTTTTCCAAAAAATGATACTATATGCAAAAGTTACGACAAAAAAACCAACAACACCTCTGAAATTGAGCTCTCTGGAAAAAACCAATCCTGGGAAAAATTTTGGCAGTCAAATGACCGTCGTACCTCCCCAGAAAAAAAATTGATGGCCATATGCACGTCACTTGGCCGTCTCACCAAAAAAAAATTTGATCTCTGGAAAAATGAAAGCTGCCAAAAAATTCAAAAAATCCAGTCGAAAAATGACATCAGCAGTCAGAACATTGACGTCACCGGCTGTGGTAGCTCATGGGTGGTGGAGCATTGCGCTGGTGGTGTGACTAGGTGGCAGCAGAGCAACAGTCGGGCGGAGGTGGCACCGGAGTGGGGCTTGAGCAACGGTGGCTCCCGAGCGGGCTGCTGGTGGCTCGCTAGTAGGGGTTGAGCGCTGGCCAGTTGGGGGCTACGCACTGGTTGCACGACCTCTTGCGCTTGAAAAAGCCCTAAAATAGGGTTTTTTTTTAATTTTATTTTAAAAAAAAAAAATTCTCGAAACCCGTGTTGTACGACTAGGAGAGAAATTTTTTTGCAGAGGCCACTATGGCCAAAAAAGGTAAACTTTATATGAAAACATGATCTCCTAGGCCTTCTGAGCAGGATGGTGGAATCCATTTTTGCCTAAAGTGCTCCAAAAAAAAGACTCTTCCAGATTGAAAAAGAAACCCCAAAAAAGATGTGGTTTTCGCCCTTGAATCATGGCTTCAAAATCTCTAGACCAGGAAACAGCAGTGTGCCTCTAATACCATGTAGGATTTGAGATAGACAAATCCACACTTCACCATGAACACTTTCATGAAAATGACCTATTACAGGAGAGAAGTTGAAAGAGATAAAAAGTAGAGCTTGGAAATACTCAAGAATGGAGAGAAAAATTATATTCCAAGATCATGAATAAATAATTACAAGTTTGACCTATAAAGGTGAACAAAACTCTAAAAGGGAAAAACTAGGTTGCGCATTGATAATTAATATAAATATTAAATATAATGCACCTAAGAGATAGCTTAAGTAAACAGAGTAATAAACAACTTAATTAATTAAACTGATGTGATCTAATTAAAAGTGTAAAATATAATTACTCTATCAATTTTTCCTTTGCATATACTAATGGAAAAAATAATGTTTTCAAGGAAAGGGTTATTTCCACAATTTTGGAAATTAGCATTATTCTAAGGTGGGATTACAAATTATGCATTAGGCTACAAATTTTGTTGCATAGTGGCAGGTTGAGGATTCAACTGCTGGTTTTGTAGATTCATGAATTGTTGCAACAATTGTTGATACAACTATTGCTGATTTAAATTTATTGGTACATTTGATATTGCACAAGATTTGTTGGTTGAGGTCATGCTAAAGGAATTGAGATTTAGGGAACGTATATGTATGGTACTTGTAAAGGTATTAAAGTTTTAAGAGGGGGAACATTGATACTTGTATTTTGTATTGGTATAGTAGCACCCTCTTGTCCAGTTAGAAAATCCATCATAGACTTAGGATATTCTTGAGCCTTAAAATTTGTCATTTTTTTTGTCATTGTGGTCCCTTACTCTCTCTTTTATCCATATCACCTAATTCTTGTATTCTCTTAAGCAATTGTGACTTTCTTGCCAAGATTTATTGTCTACTGTATTCAATTGCAATTTCTTCAAGTTCTTGCCTAAGCTCTTCATCTATGAGCTCTGTAGTTTTCATCTTTGAGGAAGGGTTTGAATTTTCCCCAGTATACAAAAATCTACCCTCCTCCCTAGATAGCTCAATATTATTATTGAAAAAATTATGCTTTGGTTTTTTTATTTCAGTATCTATCAATAAACCATTAAACATATCTTCTTGAATGGCTTTCAGGTTATCCATTTCCTCCTTTCTTAAATTCTCCTTTTTGGCCTCCTTATCTAATTTTCCCTAAAACTCCTTAGCCACTTCCTCCATTTGCAGATTAAAGTTCCCAACTATTTCATCTTGAGTCTCTTGAATATTTTCAAGGTATTTAGGAGGTTTAGTATGAGATGTGACTTTGAAACCCATTTCTTCATCAACATAAATCTGATTACCATCACCATCATAAAAATAGTATCCAACACCTTTTGTTATCTCTAGATTGTTTCTACGGGTCTTAAGAGTTAGATCATTAAAAATAGAATAATTCTAACCCATCATTAAAGGAGTATATTGTGAATCTTCAATATTTGAAACATTTCTACCAAAATTAGGGGGAATACAAGTACTAGAGGGTGAAGATGGCTTACTTCTTAAGTCCTTTTGTTTCCATTTTTTTCCTTCATCACTAGCTTGTCTGTGAGACCTCCCCTGATACAAAGATCTCCTTCCGTGCATATTTGGTTCTAATTTATAAGAAAAAACATAATTATTTTCCTCTATATTTTTACCGAACATTATATCTTTTTTACTTGTATTACAAAATAGTATTCCATTGGAATAAAACCTTAGAGTCGCCACCCTTCATGGGACAATATAAATATGTGAAAACAAATTCTTCAACGCAACAACACAAACTTAGCCAATATTTATTTTATAAATAAAATTCTCTGCCCTTACAAACCCACTACTAAAATAGAAGGGAAATAACATATATATCTTTACTTTTTTAGAAAATTTACCAAAATAAGTCCCCAATAGAGTTTCCATTTATGTTTTTTTTTTCTTTCTACCCTTAATTCTAAAATATCACTGATATTCTTTATGACTATCAAAGAACATGATGAAATCAATCATTACTTTATCCATAAACAAAGACAAGAAAATCTCAATAATAACAAGGTAACTAAACCTTCACTTCAAATTCTATGAGATTTGGGCAGGCATATCCCTACTTCTTCTACTTTCTCAAATAACTCTTATAAAACTTGCTCAGTAGATGACAACATGGATAATATAGATAAACCTTAACAATTTATCTGACAAACACAACACATGACAGTTTTATATTTTCAGTTTGTTTCACCATACTTTTCATGAATCACCTATGACTAGTGCCTAATCCACTTGCGTTAAAGAGTCACAAAAATTTAAAAAATATTGATAGCACAGTTCATTAATTTCTCAACATATAATTCAAATAAAAATTTCCTTACATATAACCTCTTATTTCTATGGATGAATATTATCAAATTTGCAACAAATTATAAACTCTCATAGTTAAATATCTCAGCATATTTGATTCTCTCCTTGAAAGATGGAAAAATATAACAAACTTATTTCTGATAACTCAGAGAGACAAATTGAAATAAATCCTTAATTTGTATTCAATTCATAAATATTTAAATTTGATACAAAGACATATCATCAAGCTTTAACTGTTAATTTACTATCAAACATCATACATGCTTCTTAGACAATGCATACCTTCAAAATATATTATATTGTGTTTAAGATAGACTAATATAACATAAAAAATTTGGAACTCTTCACAATGATCTAGGAATTCCTTTTAAAGACTAAGAAATGCAACAAGCTTTAGATCACTTGGAACACAATTTACAACTTAATCAATAGAAAGAAAGAAAGAAAGAAGAACTGGCAACCAGTAGTGAAATTTGAACTTGATCTTGGGAGATGCACTATAATTGGAATTTGGCTCCTTTGTCTATTGATTATTTATAATAACTTCATTGTTTCACCTGAAGGTCATTCACATCTACAACAACAAATTTGGGATACCTTTGAATATACTTATCCTCCCCGTTAATATCGCCCAGGCGCCAAGTCATCTAATCTATTGAACAAGACAAAAAAGAGAGAAGAATCTTGAAGCCTTCTTTCCTTCCTTTAGCATCTTCTCCCATCTAGAAACCTCCTTATTTGTAGGCCAAATAAACCCCTTTATAGCCTCTAGTTGTGCAACTGAATCCAACAAACAAGCATCTGTGACAACCCTTATATCTGAAATAAATTTGGTGAATACCACCTTAGTTCTAAAAAGAGAGTCCATTAACTCATTGAAACCATAAATATCAAAGTCCTTGTCCATGTTTAGAAGCACTTCTATATTCTTCAAAATCATGCCAAATTCTTCTCCCCACACATCAATCGGTTTCAAATTGTCATCCTTATTATAAATAGAGGAAATAATAAATTGGCAACCTTCACCTAAAATCTTCAATTTATCCTTTATCAATAAGTCCTTTTCTTTGAAAATTGTAGTTAAATAATTTACCATCTCCACAATGTCCTTACTTTCATTTACCTTATTAGGAAAATCATCCATGTATTCCATGAAAATATCCAATTTTTACATCAACACATTCCTTCTGGCCCACTCATTATACAAAGGCTCCAAAAATAACAAATCATCAACACAACTATCACCAATATTTTTTAAAGAAATATGTAGGCCCTAAACTACACTTTTTTTATTCTTTAGGATATCAATCATATATTGAAACACTTCCATTAGAGCTGTTATTTCTCCCATATTCTTTGTTTCCTCAAGTTTTTCAATTCTACTTGCATAATCTTCCAGTTTGGCCTTTTCTCCCATAGGAACCTACAAATTTGTAGAAATTAGGGTTAATTCTATCTAAACCTCAATTTCTTCATCAACCATAGTTTTACTCTTAGTATTTGCATACTTTTCATTCCACTCCCTTATCTGCTCCTCCATAGCTACATTCTTCATTATCACCTCCTCATATTTCTTTGCAAAAGAGATTAATTGTTGGTAAGTCTGTGTATCTACATAGAAAATCATATGTTTTCTAACCACCCTAAATTGGTCTACTCTAACCAGGGACCCTATTTTCCCTAAATGTGATCATACCCTCAATTATGTCAATCCAACTATCTTATTATTGGAATAACTCATCAAAATTAAATTATCCCTTAAATCAAATTGATTTTATCACTAATTCACATTAATTACCTTGGCCAATTTAATTAAATTGATCCCATCAAATTCCTTGGCTAAAGTAATTAATTAAAAGGGAATTGATAAATACTCTCAATTCAACTCATCAATTGCACATGGAAAGTTGATCCATGGACCAATGATAGTTCACTCACATGGATCACTCACATGGATCAACTAAGTTTCAATCCTCACCTCTCTTCATAGATTGATCTCAACCCTCTATTTCTCATTCTCCTCCATAAAATGACTGATTTTTGAGCTCAAAGGGTCCTAATTTTTAGAAGTCTTAATTCAATCTTATGCTGCCAATTTGATTTCATAACTAACTAGAGAACATTTTCAATTATTCTTAAATTAATCAATGAATCATGTTTTTAGTTTCAGTTACATACTAACTAGCTTCATTTACATTTTAATCTTCCATTTTAAGATTGAATGTGTGACGCATCTAATGCATAATCTGAGAGAAAATTCATAATTTAGATCATACTCTTTCTAAATAGGAAGCAATATGTTAGTTTCTTTGGTTTCATTATAGTTTGCAAATTCAATTTGATGCTTCTAACTATTGATATAATTACATATTGAAGTGTTGTGTTGCATATTTGTAGGTACAATATTCACACACACATTTATAGCACCCACCGTGGGCTAAGCCCCAAAGTTTCCATTTTTTGAGCTAATTGAGTGACTTTTTTAATTTTGTTTCAGGTACAAATCCCTATTTTGAAGAAGAGGATCACATCTGGTGTTGTGGATCGCATCTGGGAAATCGAGATCATATCCAAGAAATCCTTAGGAAATCCTACATTACATTTGGGGAGGCGCACCTTTCAAAAATCCTAGATCGCATTTAGGGTAAAGGTTCACATTTAGGATCATTTCTCGCATTTGGTATTTCCTTAATCGCATATGGAAAATAGGATCGCATTAAGGAAATTTGAGGATTGCAGTTGCTTAACTAAATTGCATAATTGATTGATTATGATGACTAATAAATGAGCTTTGAGTATTTTTGGTGAATGTGATCATGAAACATCCTAATAAGTTCTTGCATGATGTTGTAGAAGTCTTCCTTGGCCAAGAAATAGATTTAAAATGATAAAGACTACTAATGAGTGGATTTGTAGGTTGCCTTTTCACAATTTCAAATAAACAATTGTCTTTTGCTTTGCAATCTCAGAAATCTAATTTGATTTCTCTCCAATTCATAATTTGATTAGAGAAGTATGCTCTTTTCCTTCATGGAAAATCAAAACCTCAAACATCAAATTAGGCTTTGAATAGAAATTTGAAAAATGAACTCAATTTCTCAAATTGTTTGGTTAAATTCTTTTCTAGGAACATAAAATTCAGGTTTGAATTTGATTCTTAATCCAACCAGAGGATTATTCTCTTTTCCGAAGTGGAAAATCAGAAACTCAAGATGGGGGATTAAGTGTTAAGTTTGACAATTCATAGGAATGACCATTGTCTTGCATTTTGGATAGGAGAAAAAGGCATGGATAGGAGAGTATTCTCTTCTTCATCGCAAAGAATCAAATATATAGACTCCTAAGTTGCCAATATTATTTATTGTTTTAAACTTTAGAGGGCCTGTCGGTTGAGGAAAAAATCTCTCGGGAACGACCCAAGTGAGGATAGGTGAATGTCAGTCCTTCCATATTACTATAATCAAAATTCTTCCTTGAGATTAAAATCTTGGAAGACTTAATCATTTTTGTCCATGGGAATATGAATATCATTCCTTGGACATGCTCAGATGTTGTGTAGAGCGGATCCTCTCCAATATTTCTTGCAATACTACACTCATCTAGATACTCATAGGGTTATACACGTAAATTTTTCCTTGTGCAATTCTATGGGGGATGATTATGAAAAGATGCCTGAAATAGACACTTTATAGTAGTGAAAACCTAATTCACCCCCAAAAGGTGATAATATTTGTGCAAGGAGGATGGTAGCCTCACCAAGATACTCATCAATCTGTGCCCTCACTTGTGTTTGGAGTCAGATAATAAAACATTGTGACTAGATCCATTGCATGATTTGTGATGGTTGTATTCTAATTATCATGTGAGTGTGTGCCTGAGTCTATGACAAAATATTTTCATGCTATACTATTGGTATAGGAATAAGTGTGTTTGGTTCTTAATCAACATGCTTGGTGTGTCAAAATTGCAATGAAAAGATAAATCACCTCAAATGAATCAATACCTTGACAATAACAAACATTTTCACTACATCAAACACTCTAGAATTTGTCATACAGACCCTAGAATAAAAAAAAATTCATTATCTCCCAAAAGAAGTGGAAAAATTAAAATTTTTCCATTAGAAGGTCACATATAGTAAAAACGTAATCACATTTGGTGAATGCAATCACATCTGGTAAATCTTGGCTCGCATATAGTGAAAAAGATCACATTTTGGAAGAACACAATCACATCTAGGAATTTTAGGATCACATCCCATTAGTCACATTTCGGACATAGAGTACTTAGATATGTGTTAGAATTTTGAAATTTACAGTTCTGGATACCCTTTTTTCTCTTCAGTCTGATTCTGTTGTTCTTGCTGGTCCACCCAAAGCTCTTTCTCAGTCAAGTTGTAAGCATACCTTGCATGCCTTTTAAGTCCTTCACTATTGATCCTATGTCATTTTTTCTCTCTAACAATCAACTCTAATTTATTCCCAGCTCACTATAAAGGCATTCTTACCCCCTGCCGCAAGAATATATTACATCAAACTCACAGTAATGAAACCTTGGACAAACACACTTGGACAATTTTGAAATCCTTTTGGCACTGTTGGCATACTTTTGACAAGATGATATCCTACTTTCATGGTTAACACAAGAATTAAACATTATCTAGTTGACGATTTAGAAAGATCTTCAATATTACTCAAATTTCATCAAGGAAAGACATTTTGAATGAACCCTCTCTTTGATCAAGACTCGCCTAAAATGGATATATGTAATCAAGAATGGAGTGCTTCCTTTGATGAATATAACCAAGAAGACAACCAAGATGAAAGATATAGTCAAGAGGAAATAAATCATGATCATCCTTTGTTTGACTCGGATAGTGAGGAAGATGTAATGGGAGAAGAATATAATAAACTCAAACAAAGTCAGAAGTTTTAAAGGACCTTTGAGAAAATCATTGAAGAAGACAAGGAAAAATATTTTCTTCGACTAGCTTCTCTTGGAGTTAAACTTCCCAAAGACCACATGATGTTGAATGATTGAAATATGAAGAGATAAAAAAACTAGTGTAATACCTACCCCTTAGTCTGTCTTTTTGTTTTAGTTTTTGAACTCTCTTAGAACTTTGTATGTATGTGTTAAATATTTCAGGTGATTTTAAGGATATTTATGTATTACTTTTCATTTTGTTATTGATTCATTTCTTAGTGTATTATATCTCCTATTTGAATGTGATTTATGGTTACTTCATGATGGTTATATATATGTTATGATGTCATTTTGATTATGGTTTCTAACAATACTGACCCTATATCTATGTGCAAATGTGATGCAAAGAGCACTGCAAGAAGACCTAGATAGGCCCCCACTTCTTTTCTCCGCTTCAAAATCCCAATTCATCCACCCTAATTTAATAAATGTATTCCTAGGGTGTGTATTGACTTTCCTAAGAATCCAACTCACTTCTTCTATCACTACTTAGCTCTCCAAGCTAAGATCCACTTCTTTGTAATATCTCCTTTAGGGACACTTTTCCTAAACCAAGCTAAAGATGTAGAAAAATTCACCAGAGGCTTAGACCAATAAACCTAGGTGATGGAATGAAATTTTTAGACCCCAAGGGTAGAGAATCCACCAATGGATTCATCATTGCAGACCCAAGGATGGTCAAACACTAAATGGCCTAGAATTCCTTGTAGCCCTATCCAGAGGATTTTTCAAGTATAAATTTCACATACAGAAGGATATAACTGATCTAATTAGGTTTCTAGACATCCTTTATGGAGTTTTGAAACCTCCCAAAGCCTTAGAACTTCACTCTACATTTGCACCACTAAACTCTTGCAAAGCTCACAAACCTAATTAGCTAGGTTAGGCTTGGATTACTATGTAAGTGGTCTAATGTGGGTTCAAAAAATGAACACAAGGGCTTAGATAGCTTCCTCTACCCCAAAATGGTCTAGAACCACCGTTAGTTTGATACTCCTAGTCATATATTGCACATGTATGTAACTGTACTAAAGAACTAGGCTAATTACATAGAGATAATTAGCTTAGGGCTTTGTCTCAAAATTAATAGAACTAACATTGATCCTCTGAGCCTTAGGAATATTAAAGAGCATGATCCTAAATTGTATTCCCCAAGTGGATGATCAGACCCACTAGTTAAATCCCAAGTTAGGATCACATCTTTGGAGAAGGCCTAGTAAACCTTGGTTTCTCAGACAGTGAGCAAGTAAAATCTCTAACTCCTATGAAAATTCACAAAAAAAAATCAAACCAACTCAAATGTTGAATTAACTCAAAGAATCACAAATTTTTGCAAGTGGATCCACAAGATGAATCCATACCAGGCCATATACTATCTAAATGACTTAGAAAACTCTTCTATTTCCTTCTTTGTACATCAAGCTCCGTACATAGTAAACTCTAATATTCCTAGAAGGCATGAGAACATCTAATACAATCATATTGGCATTAAATATTCTCCAAAAAATTGGTTTTTTCAGTTACTGTTGAGTTTTCATTCTTCGAGCAACATTTTGCAAAAGTTGCTCATGCAACATTTTGCAAAAAGACAACTTTTTGGAAAAACTTGACAAAATTGCTAATTTGAGAAAATGCCAACCTCACCAACCTCCAAGGGTGTGGAAGAGGTACAAAAGATGACAAGAGCCTATTCTAAGGTCTTAAAACACAAACTTCTAACTAAACTCAAAAATCACCAAAAGGGACTAACATGGTCTAACATGGTTTCAGGAACCCATAGGTTTATAACTTACCTTAGGGTCCTTCACCTTACATAATATACCCACACATGCACACACTAGGGTGATCCAAAGGATTCACATTATTACAAACACTTAAGCATAAAATAGGAACTTCAGGAGGTGCTCTGTGCCATACTCCCCATGGAAAAAGTAACTCAAGTCTCTTGAGTTGGGAGGTCTTCAGGTGGATAGCCTATCTTTTGAATGTCTTCAGGGGTCATCCAGGTAGCATCTTAAATGGGTTGGGTTTTCCATTTGTCTAAGTATTCATATTAAGTGCCTCTCTTAGTTTTATTGTTCACTATCTTATCTAGGATTCTTTCAATCTCAGGAGGAGTTTCTTGGGGCATGTCCTCGAGTGGTTGGAGTATAGGAGGCTCTAGAATATCTGCAAGATCATTATTACCAATAATACCTTTATAAGCATAGATATATGTAACATTAAAAATAGGAGATAACCCAATGTGAGAAAGTAGATATATCTTGTAGGCATTGTTGCCACATTTCTTCATAATCTTGAAAGGGCCAAGCTTTTTCATCATAATCTTTGTGTATTTATCTTTGGGTAGTCTCTCCTTCTTGAGGTGAATCATCACCAAATATCCCACTTTGAACTGTAAGTATCTCCTCTTTTTGTTAGCATGTGCTTTGTACTTCTTAGAGATATGCTGCAGTTTGGTATGCACTTGGTCATAGATGTTCTTCATCACTTCTACAAAATCTACTACTAGTTCACTTCTTTTGTCCATGTCTTTGATATCTCTGAGTTCCAATACCCCTCTAGGGTGAGTTTCATATACAATCTGAAATGGAGTTAGACCAATACTCCTATTGACTGAATCATTGAATGAGAATTCTGCTTGTGCTATAATATTATCCCAACTGGATCCATGTTCTTATGTGAGACATCTTAAAAGGTTTCCAAGGGACCTATTTATGACTTCTGTCTATCCATTAGACTATGGGTGATATGCAGATGAAAGAGAAAAATTTGTTCCTAGCTTTCTCCATAGTGTTCTCCAAAAATAATCTAAAAAAATAGGATCCCTATCTGATAAGATTGATAGTGGTATTCCATGAGGTCTTAAAACTTCTTTGAAGAATAATCCTACTATTTGTGATGGATCATGATTTGTTCTAAAAGGGATGAAGTGTGCCATCTTTGAAAATCTGTCAACTACAACATAAATGCTATCAAATCCAGACTTGGTCTTTGGAAGACTTAGGACAAAGTCCATACTTACTAAATCCCAAGGTTTTGAAGGGATGGAAAAAGGAGTGTAGAATCCTACATTAGAGGTGTTTTCTTTGGCTTGTTGGCAAACTGAATAACTTTCCACAAAACTCCTAACATCTATCTGCAATTTGGACCAGTGGTAGAACCTTCTAACCAAATCTAATGTTTTATCCACCCCAAAGTGACCAGCTACCTTCCACAATCCTTTTCTTTGATAATGTTCTCCCTCATGGATCCTTTTGGGAAACACAATGAACTACCCTTGAAAAGAATACCATCTTGCACAATAAAATCTGAGTACTCAGTGTGGTATCTGTCTGTCATCTTAGTGCAAATTTGGTAAGTCTCTTTGAAATCTTCATCCATATCATACATATCCTTCATGGCATGAACTCCAACACTCTCCAACTGAATGGTTTGGGTGGTTAGGTGTCTCCTACTAAGAGCATCAACAAATTTTTTTACAATCCCTTTCTTATGCTTGATAGAAAATATATATGACTCTAAGAACTCCATCCATTTCACATGTCTATGATTAAGTTTCTCTTGCCTATTCATAAAACTAAGTGCATGGTTATCAATAAAGACTGTAAATTCCTTGGGCAACAAATGATGCCTCCATTTCCTAAGTTATTGAACCATTGCATACATTTCAAGATCATAAGTAGAGTATTTTATCTTATCTTCATTGAACTTCTCACTGAAAAAGACAACTGGCCTCCCTTCTTGGTTCAAGACTCTCCCAATGGCTTTATTGCTTGCATCATATTCCAATGTAAACACCTTGTGAAAATCTAGTAGGACTAACATAGGTTGCTCTCCAATATTTTTCTTCAACAACTCAAAGGACTCATTAGCTTCATTAGTCCATGAAAATATGCATTTTCTTCCACCTATAATGGTGTTGATAATGGGAGCACACATACCACTAAAGTTTTAGATTATTTTTCTATAAAAGCTACATAAACCATGTAACCTCTTTACCTCTGAAGGAGTAGTAGGAGGTGGCCAATTGAGGATGGCTTCAACCTTGGAAAGGTCCACCTTGAGATTGTTCTTGGAGATCAAAAAACCTAAGAACACAAGTTCTTCTTGAAGGAGTACACACTTCTCTATAGTTACCTTCAATTGTTCCTCATGGATTTTTCTCATTACCATGTCCAAATGCTTGAGGTGCTCTTCTCTTCTCCATCTAAAGATCAAAATGTCATCAAGGTATACAACAATTTTTTTTTTAAGAAAAGGCTTTAAGACTTTATTAATTAGTCTCATAAAAGTTCTTGTCAAATTTGAGAGACCAAAATGAATCACAAGCCATTCATAGAGGCCTTCTATGGTTTTGAAAGTTATTTTCCATTCATTTCCACCTCTAATTCTTATCTGATGGTAACCACTCTTGAGATCTATCTTGGAGTAATAACTTGCACCCCTAAATAGTCCATCAAATCCTCTATTCTGGGCATAGGAAACCTATATCTTATGGTTATCCTATTAATTGACCTATAATCCATACATATTCTCCAAGTGTCTTCTTTCTTGGGTGTTAGGATTGCAGGGACAACACAAGGACTCAAACTTTTCCTAATGAGACCTTTTGACAACAATTCTTCAATCTACCTTTCTATCTTTTGGTTTTGTTTAGGGGTCATCTTATATGCTGCTTTGTTTGGAAGAGTGGCCCCTGGTATGAATTCTATATAGTGACTCACTTCTCTTTTAGGTGGAAAATATTCTTTTGTAATCTCAGTTATGATACCCTTATACTGGTCCAATAGTTCTTTTACCTCTTTGGGGCCTACAACCCTAGTAGGGGCCTTGACCTTTGGTTCTATCACTAATATCTTCTTGGGCCTTACTAGAGTAGAAAACAAGGTGCATCCCTTTCTTTTAGTACCTTCATGAACTCTTTCTCTCCTACATGCAAGACATTTCTAGCAACATTTTTTTATTTTTCACAGTCAAGGAGTGGATTCATCACATACTCAACACCATCCTTAACTATAGCATAGACATTAGACTTTCCATCATTCTTAGCATCTACATCAAATTTCCAAGGTCTATGTAATAACAAATGACATGCATCCATCTCTGTGATATCAAATAGAACTCTATCTATATACTCCTCTAACTTGAAATCTACCCCAACTTTTTCATTAATGATAGTTTGTTTTTCTTTTATCAAATAAGAAGCTTTATAAGGGAAAGGATGAGGGATTACATGCAACTTTAGCTTAGTGACTAACTCCCTAGATGCAATATTATCAGTAGATCCAGAATCAACTATAACTTTGCATACCTTATTTTTCACCTTGTACCTTGTTCTGAACAATGAATTCCTCTGAGGTGGTTTTGCAGTAGTAGGTACTCTTAGGAGTGTCCTTTGCAACATGAGGCATTCTCCTTGTTCTAGATTTGCAGGTCTCGAAGTTGCAGAATGATAGGAGGATTCACTTTGACTGTCATCTTCTTGGGTGAGTTTTACTCTTCTATCCCCTCCTTGTCTACTGGTGCCACTCTTTTTAGGACATGTAAAGGACTGGTGTCCAATTTGATTACAAGTAAAACATTTACCCATGAAGACACTAGGTCCTCTTCCATCAAATATCCCTCTATTGTTTGATCTCCTACCTCTGAAGTTTCCTCTATTATTGTTCTCTCCTTCTGACTCATGGTTACTAAATTCCCCTAGAATTCTTTAGAATGGACCTCTGTCATTAAATCTACCTCTACCTCTGAAATTATTCCCTCCACCTTTGCTTTTTTTTTCTCCTCTCCTCTTCTATTTTTCTTCAATTTTTAGTGCCATTTGAAAACACTTACGTACTTATTCAGGGTTGAATGTGCTCATTTCATCTTGAATATTGTATTTCAGTCC
This sequence comes from Thuja plicata, assembly GCA_018584345.1. NCBI lineage: Eukaryota > Viridiplantae > Streptophyta > Pinopsida > Cupressales > Cupressaceae > Thuja > Thuja plicata. The sequence continues at coordinate 3,982,017 of MU225850.1, forward strand.
TTTTAGGTACCTTTCAAGATTGTGTTCCTCACTCTTTAGGACTTTGGCCTTCAAGGTCATTCTATGAAACTCTTCAGTGTATCCACTCACATCAAGGTCCTACTGCCTCAGATTTTGCAACTTTTAATGGAGGGTGATCTCATAGTCCTCTGGAATAAATTTCTTCTTTTCTTCCACCAACATCCTTTTCCAAGTTGAGATAGGGTTCCTCTCTTCCTCTATCCTTTCATTTTGTAGAAAATTCCACCAACTTAAGGAATGGCCCTTCATTTTGGATTTTGCAACTTTGAACTTCTAATTTTTAGAGATATTGTCACAATCAAAATAATTCTCCAAAGATTCTATCCAATCCATGCATTCTTCAGAATCCATTTTCCCACAAAACATGGGAATGTCTGATTTTTGATCTCTCCTTCCAACTCTCTCAAGAGCTTCAAGAAATTTGACTTTCTCTACTGGTATGTTGTTTGTTTCATCCTGCTCTATGTCTTCTACTTCTTCTTATTCTTCAAAATCTTCTCCCTCCTCCTTCTCCGTTTGGAGGTTCTTCAACTTCTTAATCTCCACCTCCATCTTCTTGTTCTTGGCTACTTATTCTTTGGCAATTTTAGCCACTCCACATTATTTATTCTAGTAGGAACTTCCTCTCCTTGATGTTCTTCTATTTTTTCACTCATTATTCAATTCTTTCAAGGTCTTAGCATGCTCTAATACCACCTGATGCAGAGAGCACTGCAAGAAGACCTAGATGGTCTCCCACTTCTTGCCTACACTTCAAACTCCCAATTCAGCCACCCTAATTCCACAAATGTCTTCCTAGGGTGTGTATTGACTTGCCTAAGAAGCCAAATCACTTCCTCTATCACTGCATAGCTCTCCAAGCTAAGATCCAATTCTCTACAATATCTCCTTTAGGGACACTTTCCATAAACCAAGATAAAGATGTAGAAAAATTCACTAGAGGCTTAAAACAACAAACCTAGGTGATGGAAGGCTTTTGTTTAGACCCATAGGGTAGAAAATTCACCAATGGATTCAATCTTGCAGACCCAAGGATGGTCATACACTAAATGACCTAGAATTCCTTGTAGCCCTATCCATAGGGTTTTTCAAGCATAAATTTCACATATAGAATGATCTAACTGATCCGATTAGGTTTCTAGACACCCTTTATGGAGTTTTGAAACCTCCCAAAGCCTTAGCACTTTACTCCACTCCTATACTACTAAAATATGCAAAGCTCGCAGACCTAATTAGCTAAATTAGGCTTGGATTAATAAGAAAGTGGTATAAGGTGGGCTCATAGAATGAAAAAAAGGGATTAGATAGCTTCCTATACCCCAAATTTTCTAGAACCACGATCATTTTGATCCTCCCAATCATATATTGCACATCCATGTGACTCACTAAAGAACCAGGCTAATTACATAGAGATAATTAGCCTAGGGCTTTATCTAAAAAATCATAGAACTAACACTGAGCCTCTAAGACTTAGGAATGTTAAAGAGCATTATCCTAACTTGTATTCCCCAAGTGGCTGAGAATATCCAGTAGTTAATCCAAGTTAGGATCACATCTTTGGAGCAGGCCCAGTAAACCTTGGTTTCTCAAACAGTGAGCAAGTAAAATCTCTATTTCCTATGAAACTTCACAAAAACATATCAAACCAACTGGAATTATGAATTAACTTAAAACATCACAAATTTATGCAAGTGGATCCACCAAATGAATCTGTACCAAGTCGTACATAGTCTAAATGACTCAGATAACTCTTCTATTTCCTTCTCTGAACTTCAAGCTCTATACATAGTAAACTCTAACCTTCCTAGAAGGTATGAGAACATATAATACCATCATCTTGGCATTACAGATGCTCCAAGAAGTTGGTTTGGTTGGTTACATTTGAGTTGTCAGTCTTTGAGCAACATCTTGCAAAAATTGCTCATGCAACATTATAGAAAAATACAACTTTTTGGCAAAACTTGACAAAATTGCTAATTTGAGAAAATGTCAACCTTACCAACCTCCAATGGTGTAGGAGAGGTACAAAACATGGTAAGATCCTATTCTAAGGTCTTAAAACTAAAAACTTCTAACTAAACTCAAAAATCACCAAAAGGGACTAACATGGTCTAACATGGTTTCAGGAACCCATAGGTTTATAATTTACCTTAGGGTCCTTCACCTTACATAATAGACCCACACATGCACACACTAGGGTGATCCAAAGGATTCACTTTATTAAAAACACTTAAGCATAAAATAGGAACTTCAGGAGGTGCCCTGCACCAAAATAGATCATTTGTATGTTTTACTTTTTCTGTTTGACGTGTTTGGTATGGTATGGGACAGAGTCATAGTTACTTGCTTCAGCGAGATCCACATGATAAACTGGTCTCAACCATTGTTTTTTTATGTTATATATGCATATTTTCATCTTTGTGATGAAAGGTTTGCAGGTACTGGACTACGTCTTCCCTGAATTGGCAGGGGTGAGCATGCCCTATCATAATATCTCAATGGTAAGAGAGGGGATATAATATCAGGTCCAAATCCATACCCTAAACCTTCTTTTTTGTCCTATAAATGGACAAAGAATATGACTCACTATCCTTGTGGTTGAATGTATCAAGTGACATGGATTCATGAGCCTTTATGTGTGCTTGTGTGTTTGTTTCAGTTGTTTCTCTGTTTTAGTTGGTTTTCTGTTTAGATGGGTTTTAGTGGATTTAATGATGATTTTTTCTTGATTTATTTAATGAATAATTATAATCGCACCTTTAATAAGGTTAAAAAATTGATATATTAAATATAAGGCTATTTAATAATTGAATATTAATTAAATGCCTATATTTATTTAATCTATTTAATTATTAAGTCTTGATTTAAATAGTTGAGATTTAATAAATATTAAATTCAATTAATTGTAATTAATTGTTCAAAGTTGAATTATAGAATATTAGTTTAAGTTGCATGATTAATTGATTTATTTAAATAGAAATATTCTCATGCATTTTCAATTATGACTTAGCTTTTATATTCTAATGTTGAGTTGTGCATGCTTTAAGTGAAAATTGAAAATAAAGAATTTATTTTAATTATTAATTAGATTATTAATATTCCCTTTAGGGTTTGCTTTTTGAAAACCTAATTGCTTGGTTTTCTATATCCTTGGATTGAACACCATTTTGGAGAATGTTCAATCAGGGAGAACAAGAAATCAGGTGATTGGAGTTTTGAGGAGAGCTTAGGAGAATTTTTGGATTCTTCATTGCTTGGATTTGTGAATTTGTTCCTCTCATCAGTTGTTAAGGTAGGAACTTGATCTTGTCAATTCTAGCTTTCAGATCCCTATCTTCTATGCATCTGAAAAGATAGGATCCTTTGTTTGATTATTGTGTAGTTTATTGATTAATATTGGGGAAATGTGTACTTGGATCAATTTTGTGGTTACCTTGATATTTGCATGTCATTTCTGTGCTTTTGGATATTAGGGTTTTCAATTGGAATATTTTAGTTTTCAATATTGCCCTTAGGGTTTTTAAATTTGTAAAAAGGCTTCTTTGAGAGAAATTTGTGATTGTTGACAAAAAATGGGTTATAGCCCTCGGATATGTGTATATCTTACCTTGAGAAGAATAAATTTGCCCTCACTAGGTTCTTGTCAAAACCAGATCTAGATCTATAAGGAACCAAAATAGTTAGGGTTAATTTGCATGCTTAAAGAAAAAGAAAACTCTCTTAAGGAAATAAATGGTTAAAAATAAATTTAGATTACTTTCATCATTTACATCAATTTGCATGTTTTGAATAAATCCCTATTTGCTTCATTATTGAGCAATTAGTTGAGGGAAAATATCCCTAATATTAGAAAATATGCTCTATATCAATTTATTACTGAAAATAAAGATTATCCTTATTAATATTGTTGAAAAATTAAATTAAAAAAAGACGACCTTGCTGTAAAAAATGATATAGACTAGTATTTACACCGGTAAAATAAATTGTTTTTTTTTTTTTTTTAATTAGTTGTTTATATGGTAAACTAAATAGTTCAATTTTATTTAATTATAAAAATAAAGTATTTTTAAAAAAAGTGCTCGTAAAAAAAAAACTTAAAAAAAAATTAAAAGGAAAAAGTTGGAGGCAGGGGCCACCAAACCCCTCACCTCCCATGGCTTGCATGAAAACCGAGGCCGCCGGCATGGTTGCCTATTGTGGGCCCTGCGACTCCTTCCGTTAAGGAAGGGATGCCGACGGGTGGTAAGAGGAGGAGTACGGTGGGGGCCACGAGCCCCTCTAATGGTATTGTTTAATTTTTTTAAAAAAATTTAAAATTGTTTTTTCTTAGATTTCAAGGGTGAACCCACAATAGTGGGTTACACTTTTTCAGAGGAAGGAATTCCCACCGAAAATTTGTGACCAAAGAAAAATTAAAACTTACTTTCGATCGGAATTGAAAAATACTTTCGATCGTAAGTGAGTAACTTACGATCGAAAGTACCAAAAAGTAGTACTTTCAATCGAAAGTACTAAATTACTTTTTAAAGTACTAAAAATTAGTCAAATCAAGATATTAATTTTGATCGAAAGTAGTTTCAATCAAAAATAAATTGTTTCGATCGAAACTAGTTTCTATCGAAAGTAGTTTCTATCAAAACCCTCTGATTAGAGGCCATTTGTAGAGGCTAATAGAAATCAGCAATTTTGAAGGCTTCGGAGCTCAAGCGCAGGGCTCAAATGGATGAATAGGGAGACATCCTTTTTGCATAGAACAAGTACTCTGAACGATCTTTCTAATGAATATAGATTTGGAATTTTTTGAATTAATTATGTCCATGTTTTTTGACGTGCATCAAATATAGGTTTTTTATCCAATATAAACCTCCAAGTTTGACGTTCAATGAAAAATAGTAGAAAAGAGAAAAAAAATTTGAAAAATAACAGTGCCCTCTGGCTTCAAGTCTACTTTATATAAAAAAATAAATTAAATTTTAATAAATACACAACAAGTTATAAGCTATGTAGTCAAGGTATGTCAAAATTATGGTTTACTCTACTTCAAATGTTCATAAAATATGTAATAATCATGATAATATTCTCAAAACAATGGCATGCCTTCTGTATGGATGTTACAAAACCAAATTCAAAAGAATCGCATTGATATATATTTTAGAAAAAAAGTTATGCTCTATGAAGTCAATGTAACGTTTTGAAAATGACGTTTTCAGCAACATAGCAGTTTTCATGGGAGAAAAACAAAACCATTCAAATTAATTCAAAAAAAAAAATGAAAAAATAATATTTAGAATCTAGAGAGAAAATTCTAAAAGTCTCTAGTTTACTTCATCTTTTGATTTCAAACAGTTTAACGAAAATATGCATCTGAATCTGAATTTTTTTTTTAAAATCTAGACTTCAATGTCTGTTTAGGCAAAAAAGTGTAACCCACTATTGCGGGATCACACCCTAAAATTTAATTTATTTTGTTATTTACATGTTGTTTTAAATTAATAAATATAAATTTTATTTTTATTTATTAATTAACATGTTTAGTTATTTTTAATGTTAGATGGTTTTAATATATTTTGAAAGTATTATTATTAGGTTTAAATTAATATGTCCGTAATTATATCTTTTGGGTATATACATATAGTTTTATTTATCATGATTAATTCATAGTTTTATTTATCATAATTAATTCATTTAGTTTTAAATAAGTTTTCTTTATATATGTATATGAGGTTATTGAATTAACTAATAATAGTATTAGTATTAGAGGTTAATATTGATATCTATTATTGAATGCTACAATTATATTTGTATTTTCTTACTATTCTAATTATAGTCAAGTTTTAGTAATTATTGGTTAAATTAATTTATATATGTTGGACTTTATAAATTAATCTATATAGGAACTTTATTTGCATTATCTTGGAGATTTAATTATAGTTGGTTAGTAATTTTACCGGATAAATGTATTTGCATAATTAAGGTTATAAATTTGTTTATCATTATGTTATCTCTATATTTTGATTATCTCTTTCTGGAGATATGTATTTCATGCCATGACGTATTAATTTGGATGTTTATTGGAATAAACTATGTGTTCTTTCCTGCTATGAACTCTTTCGTTTTGGGTGTTTGTTGGTGTGTTAAGTTGACTTTTTAGGATGTGAACCAGAGGATTTGAGATTTGTTTCTTCATGGTGTCTTGTGAGTGATTTCCAATGCATGTTTCTTATAATGTTATTTGGTTCAATTGTCCTTCCTGAACCTAGTATGTCTGAACTCATGTTATGTGATCTTTTGATAGTTCCTCATGTTGTTATGGTTAATGGAGAACCAATAGTTCCTATATGGGTAGGAACTTATTTATGAGTTTTATGAGATTATTTATGACCTTGAGCTTAGGGGGTGATTAGTTAGGTACATCTTAGGGGAGTGGCTTACAATAGAAGTTCGGAGCCCAAAGAGGCCAGTACCAGGGTAACCTATCATAAGTTATTAATAAGTGATAATTTAATAATACAACTTGGGGTTTACATTAAATACAAGATGGATCATGATGCCTCGCTCATGCCTTGAGTGCTAGTACAGGATAAAAATGAGAATGGGATGATACCTAGAGATTAGCTATGATTAGATTCATCATCTTCATGAGAGGGTATTCTAGTTCTGCATGAGTCATGTTGAGGGTTCTGGGTCCAGAGTGGCTAGTCTAGGGTAACTCAAGTGATTGACCATGTGATGACACTCCCATAGAATGTATCCTAAGTCTCCTCCATAAGTCATGTTTTTAACTTTTATGGTTGTGTTTGGAATTTGGCTTTTGGTTTTAGTAGTTGGTTCATGTTGGTGTTTTCATTTATTTATGAATGATCTTTATGTTTGGATGGTGTATCCTTATGTTGACCTTGGATCTCTAGTGTGTCTTAATCCTTCCTATTCTTATTCTTCTGCTTTAGTCTTTTTGGACTATGTTCCATTGTGTGGGCATGATGTTATCTCCTCAGCATGGTGGGAGTGGACCTTTGGTTCCACGCGGTTGGGTGGTAGTGATTCTTATTGTCATTGAGATCCAATGATTCTTCTTCATGCTTGGATGATCCTTGTTGGTGTTTCTATCTTCTTAGTCTTCTGGAGACTTGTTCAGTTTCATGACTTGTATATTTGTAACCATATGTGTATATTGGTTGACATCCTTTCAAGGATGTATTGTATTGCTATGTATTATTGCATACCCTGCAACTTGTGTAGTAGATGGTGTATCTGGTTGTATACCTTGGGTATTAGTTGTATATGTGGTATTATTATTTTGATATGTATGTTATTGGATTCTATTGATGTATCCTTTATGTTAGTCTTTATAGTTTTTCTCATAGATTATTCTGCTTAAGTAATTCTACGTCAAGGAACCCTCATGAATTGTTATCTTTGATGAGTTGTATTTATGTGTATGTCATGTATCTCAATGTGTTTCTTCCGCATTGTTATCATTATTGTTTGTAAACATTTAAAAAATATATATCCTGTTAACTTAGTTTCATGTTTAGGTTAGTTCTACTGGGTTCCCTGGCATGACATTATACTTGGTATCAAAGCTCACGTTACTACAATAGGAGCTCTGGGAAATTATGTTCCCATTAGTAGGTTAGTAGTGCATGTTAGCACACATATCCTCATGTCTTTAGAGTCATTGTTCATGATCTCTTATTCGTGTATGTGTTTCTCCCCGCTTGATTTGGGAGTGATGTTTAGTCTTGGTTGTTATAGGTGGATACCTACTGAGGCTTGAATTGTGCTAGGATCTGTGATTGAAACTCTAGGGTCTCTAGTCTCATTATTTCTCATGAAGTTTGTAATCATCTATAGGAGTGCTTTTGATAGTGAGCAGATGGCTTGCTTCTTTGGGTATTGTATGGTTTGTATGTATGCATACTTAGTAATGGTTACTGGACTGCCTCGTTTGTTATAGAATGATAGTTGTTGTATGTGATGTGTTGTGGTGATGGAGTCCTAGTTCGAAGAACTCCTTGTTGCTTTTTTTCTTTCTCTTTGAGTGTCTTGCAATTTCTCTTAAGTGACCTATTTCTTATCCCTATGAGTGTGGTGTTATTGATTGTGTATGATTAGACTCACATGATTTTATTTAATTGACTTTATTTGAGTAATATGAACAGTATTATGTGAGTGTTGTAAATCAACTTGAGTATATGATTAAATATGGAAATTGGAAAGTAAATTCTTGTTTGTTCAATACATTGTGCATTATTTAGAAATATATATCATTCATTAGGAGTGCATTAATAGATTTTGAAATGTACCTTATTATTATAGATTAATTGGGTAAAGGACCTAAGTCCCCAAATAAATTGTGCATTGCATCCATAGTAGAACTCTTGTAACTTGTAACCTAATTGTAGCATTTTGAAAAGGATTGATAAATATTAATGTTAGTAGCAGAGTAGAACTCATAAATTGCATAAAGATGATGTTAGGAATATAAAAAATTGTATGCATGAAGTGTTTGGGTGCATACTCTAACGCATCTACAGTGAGATATCTTGGATGTCGTGAAGCGATTACTCCCTTGAGTGTGGCTATCCCTAGTCACCTTGTTATGTGAAATGTTTTTATATTCATGATTTATTTTGGTTTATTGATATCTTGTTGTGATATATGTGGGTCAACATTAATTTCTTTTGAATTTTATTATGACTGGATTAGTCACCCAAATCTCTTTTTGTTGTCTGTTTTGTGGCATTAGTCACTTTTGATTTAATGTTAGAATTGTATACATTTTTTATTTAATGTTGAACTTTGGAAGCTCTCCCATTTGGGTTTTCCTTTGAGTTGTACGGTGGCTATTCTGAATGTTTGGTATTGTTGACCATGTTTCATGATAAGTATTGTTTCTATCATGTCCATTGTGGACCCCTGATAGTATGTATAAGGGAGGACATCGCATAGATTGCACTATAATTTTATGTAGGAAAGAAATGCATTATGTAATTTATATGGTTGTGTGAGTGTTGCATTAGGTAAGGTTGCATGAACTGTTCAAATTTCCATCTAATATAAAAATGGATATGTGTGTTCTTTATTAAGCTTTAGGATGTATGCATTTCATGATTTTTGAAATCATTAAAGATATAGACTTATTTAAGTAATATTGGATAATGAATAGATGATTAAGGTTACTTACATTATTTATTTCTTTAAGTGTAAATGAGTGATTGTTGTGATTGGTATATTATCTTGGTGTTTGGTTGTACCTTCTTTCTTGATCTTAATTAATAGGGGGTGTAGCACTACGGTGCAAGTTCTTTTGATTGTTTACTTGATTAGTTATCAGCTTCCAGGAGTAAGCCTAGTTTTAGGGAAGGAGGATGTAATACCTACCCCTTATTTTGCCTTTATGTTTTAGTTTTTGAACTCTTTTAGACCTTTGTATGTATGTGTTAGTTATTTCAAGTGATTTTAAGGATATTTATGTAATAATTTTTAGTGTGTTATTGATTCATTTCTTAGTGTATTATATCTCCTATTTGCATGTGATTTATGGTTACTTCATGATGGTTATGTATATATTATGATGTCATTTTGATTATGGTTTTCTAACAATACTAACACTACATCTGTGTGCAAATGGATCATTTGTATGTTTTACTTTTCTATTTGATATGTTTGGTATGGTATGGGATAGATTCGTAGTTACTTGCGTCGGCGAGATCCACATGATAAAATGGTCTCAACCATTGCTTGTTATATTATGTATGCATATGTTCATCTTTGCGATGACAGGTATTGGGCTACGTCTTCCTTGAATTGGCAGGGGTGAACATGTCCTATTACAATATCTCAATGGTAAGAGAGGGGAGATAATATCAGGTCCAAATCCACACCCTAAACCCTTATTTTGTCCTAGAAATGGACAAAGAATCTGGATGACTATCGGAGTGGTTGAATTTTTCAAGTGACGTGGATTCGTGAGCCTTTCTGTGTGTGCTTGTGTGTCTATTTCAAATTTTTCTCTATTTCAGTTGGTTTTCTGTTTAGATGGGTTTCAATGGATTTAATGATGCTTTTTGTTTGATTCATTTAATGAATAATTATGGTAAATATTAATGTTAATAATTGCACCTTTAATAATGTTAAAACATTGATATATTAAATATAAGGCTATTTAATAATTAAATATTAATTAAATGCTTATATTTAATTAATTGATTTAATCATTAAGTCTTGATTTAAATAATTGAGATTTAATAAATATTAAATTCAATTAATTGTGCAAATTTGAATTATAGAATATTGTATGCGTGAAAATGGGGTACCTGCAAGCTGCACAACAAACACAAACACTTCAATAGATCATTGTATGGTTAGCGGGTTAGAAAACACTAAATAAAATGAAATAAACAACTACACTAACCTAAATCGATCTATTGCCTTCTAGTAGGCAGGAGTATGAGTTTTCTCTCAGGTCATCGCAAACTCAGTGACTACACATGTTCTAAATGAAGGATTTAATCTAGATGATTGATCTACGATGATGAATGCAAGATGCAGATTTGTTGTTAATCCAAGCTAATTGAGATTTCATTTTAAAACACCAAATTAAAATGTGTAAGATCAATTTTTAATGACACCAAATCAAAGTGTGCTCTAAGTTAGATTATTTACATGCTTAAAACAAATTAACAATTAAAGCTAAATGATTAAAAGAAAAAGCGAGAAAGCTTAAATGCAAAATGCAACATAATAATAATAATGTAAAAATTAGGATCCTCTGTGAAGGAAATTAGTTTCTCTTTTATAGAAATCTCTCTCGAATCGATGATCAAGATCAAAAGAAAAGAGTGACTTAGATTTGATTGAAGAAGCACAATCCATGTGCAAAGAATGTGATTGGTTGAAAGAGTCAGTTGACTGAACTGTCTGATTAGTCTTTTTGGAAACTTCCAAAATCAGTTTTCAGTTAACTGAAATGTTTCCAATTTGATAATCAATTAACTGAGTGGAACTGGATTGTTTCCAATTTGATAATCAAATAACTGGATTTGATGATGTCACATGCATTTTAAATAATTTAAACAATTTTGAATGCATATTTGTTTTTATTAATTAATTTAATTCTATTTTTTATTTAATTGATAATTTAGCAATTTTATTTAATCAATATTTAGAATATTAATTAAATAATTAGTATAAATTTTATTTTCCAATGCAATGTGATTTTAGAAATTAATTAATTAATCAAGTAAGATGCTTGATTAGGACCTAGGGTTTAGGTCAGATTAGCTTGAATTTGATAGATTGAGGAATTGCTTGTCTGATTTAGGACTAAGGGTTTATAGAGATTAGGGTTTCTTGATTAATTGTTGAGATTTGTGGTCTAGGGTTTAGATGACCATTTTTAGGTGATTACATTTTCCCCTCTTTGAATTGATGTGCGATCAATGTATTGATTTAAAGACTTATTAGTGAGAAGACCTAGAATAGTTTGATTTGAAGTGATGAAACAATTCTTTTGAAGAAGATCAACTTTTATCTTGATTGGATGAAGATCAATCAAAATATATAAATAGAATACTCAGTTTGATTTAAAGTGATGGAACTGATTACTGTTACGATATTTGATTTGCAAGAAAATTGACTTTATTTGAAGTGATGAAGCCAATTTGATCAGTGTATCTAGTTTCAATAATGAATAGCTCATACAAGACTAATCTTGTCTAGTTTTGAGTGGATTCACCATTGTATAAGACCATTGATTAGGTTGCATTTGATTTTAAGATGATCTCAACTTGATTTGATGTGATGAAGCTGAGATGCCCCAAGCAATGGGGTTTTGATTGAGGACGTGATCACTGGAATGTTGATGTCCTGATCCTACCCCGTTAGAAGAGAAATTGAAATATGGCTAGGTGCCCTGTGATGAGAAGCAATTTGATTGATAATAAGATGTAAGAAGATGCTGATCTGATTAGAAAGAGGTCCCAAGCAGTTATGATAGAATCTTTACTTCATGGGAGTTCATTTTGACTAATATTGACCAAAAGTATGATAGGAGGATTGATTAGAAGAAAAGTGTGAGAGATTTCTATTGGTTGTGCAAGCGGTCAATTTCAGATTTCAATTTTGATCCTGAAAATTGAATTAGGATAGTTGAATTAGTGAGGGGTTTCATGTTCATGCACAACTAACCACCTGACAATGAGAAGATTAATTGATAAGAACCTCAGACCCTTCACATTGGAGAGAGATATCGATATTATGCCAATTTCAACACCATGTAGATGCAGATGCAGATGCAAGACTAACATGAATGCAACCTAAGGTGTAGTCACTAAACTTTTAGCATTGAAAATTTTCATCATCGAGCATTTTTTAGAACATCAGACTCGATACAATCCTTACTGGTGCCATTGCAACCATAAGAATATGAATATGAATTTCATTGGATAAGATATGAGAAACTAATGTAAGCATCGGGGCACAAAAGCCAAGATGACTTGAACATTGTTACTAGTTGATGTTGCAAGAGTAAACTAGTATCAAGGCATTCAAAGCCAAGATAACCATGAGTATGATCTTGCATAAACAAATAGAGCAATAAAATTCAAGGAGATAGCTTTGACCTCACCTTCGCATACAAATAAACAAGATCAAGGGATGTGAGGCATTTCCACCTTAATGTAGGAGTTGTTACCACATACACCCTGTTTATTTTAATTTTAGTATTGTCCAATATATCCATAACATGGTTCCCAAAAGTTTCTTGTCTAGTCCCTCTAACCCTTTAAAAATTAGAAGCATCTATAAAGACAATTCTCCACAACTATAAACCCTTCTAGCCCTCAAAATAGCCCTTTGTATGGAAATAGTTCATGTGAAATAGATATATAATATGGAATTCTTGTTGGATTTTCATATTTTTCTTGTGTAGTACATCACCACTCTCTTCTTTTCCTCCTCTCCTAGATCTTGTAGTCAAGGATTTCCTTAAAATTGCTAATGAGTGGATCCACATATCTATCTATAACCTGCATTTTCAAATTTACAAACCTAGTTAAAAAATTCAATCCTTCAAAGTAAATTTCAAGCCATGAATTAAAAAAATATGAGTCATGATGTACTTAATATTGTGTAAAGAAAACCTCATCAAGATCTTCAAATGTCTCCTCCCCAATTGAAATTTTTTTCCCAAGTTGAAGGGAGCTAGAAAAATCCCTATGGTCTTTTCCTCCCTCCAAAATATCCTTGTCAGCATAAACTCTATGAAATATTTTCATAGTTAGCATCAAGTGGGAAATCCCTTTCAAGCTTGGATGAATAATACTCTATCCAGGATCTTTATCTAATAAGAATTGTAAGAAATGGAAACCAATATATGATTATAATGTCATTGAAGTATTCCTATTTTTATGGGTAAGAGACCGTAGCCAATAATTTCTATTAAATATATTAAATTCTTACAACTTTGTTTAGTGCGGTGCTATTGTTGTAATACAATATATGTCCTCAACCATTTTCTTGGCTAATTCATATGACTCTAGATGAATTCTAATATCATCCAACAGATGCATTACATATTGGTTCCTAGAAGCTTCTTGTCCATTCCCTCTAACCCTTTAAAAACCAATAACATTTATAAAGACAATTCTTTGTGACTATAAACTCTTCCAACCCTCAAAATAGCCCTTTGTATGGAAGAAACGTTTATGGGTCCAAGACCTACTACAAATTTTAGTGGAGAGAACATACATTCATGTGATGTTGCTAGGTTTATGCCAACACCAACTTGGATGGTTACTGTAACCATTACATGTTCAACAACTTCATACTTTTCATCTGGAGTAAGGAAATAGAATGTTGAAATATTGAAATACATACTATAAGTATCTCTAGATAATAAAATTTACCTCTAATTATTGTGATAAGTCATATAGCTAGAGAAACTAAATGATAAGATGTATCTCTACATGTGATACAATAAATGAGGTAGAAATGTAAATGATACATCTAATAAATATACATTAGTGATATATGTTTGAGGAATGTATAAAGGTATGATCAACAAGACACTAGTGTAGTTAGCTAGCCATTGAGGAAATCAACTACAGAGAGGAAAAAAGAGAAAATAGAATTGGAAATCAATTAACTTAATAATTATTGCTTCTAGAGAAAGATTAATTCTTTAAAAAGTGATATAAAGAGGAATGAAAAAGATTCATTGGTTGTTCTATGCATACATTAAATACAAGAGCACATACAAACATAGTCATGTTTTAAGTTATAGATGTAAACATATTATAAAAAATGTGGTTGTCAAAAATATCATTTTTTAACATTCATTAACATATTATCAAAAATATGATTACAATAACATTTTTTTGTTTCTTTTTTGGAGCTAAATAAAGAATAATTAGAGTATAATTTTCTAAATCAGCTTTCCCCCCTTTAGTTGTTATTCCCTCTTCTCATGATCTTAATGTATGCCTAGTAGAGTACTCATGATGTGCAGGCCACTGCAAGGGGGGGTTTGCTGAAATAACAAAGAAATGTTAAATTGATATGTTTTATTATTATTGTTACAATTATTTCATTAATGAAAAGAACATTAAAGTGGTGCTCTTTACCTGATGGGGCCACATCATGTTCCTGATCTTGTCTTATAGCATCCTTCTTAACACGTTGAACACCCTCTAAATCCTCTGGAGTTGAAATACAAAAGGTTACATTAATTAATACACCAATTTTAATTAAATATTGTTAAAATAACATTAGAGTGGTCCTCTTTACCTTATGGGGCCACATCATGTTCCTGGTCTTGTCTAGCCTAATCATGCTCAACATGTTGATCATGCTCTACATGCTCTAAATTTGAAACATGAAAGGTTACATTAATTAATACACCAATTACAATTAAATGTGTTTAAAAGACTACTAGAGTGGTCGTCTTTACCTAATGGGGCCACATCATGTTCCTAATCTTGTCTAGCCTGATCATGCTCAACATGTTAATCATGTTGTATATGCTCTAAAATTTAAACATGAAAGAGTACATTAATTAATACACCAATTTTAATTAAATATGTTTAAAAGAACATTAGAGTGGTCCTCTTTACCTGATGGAGCCACATCATGTTCATGATCTTGTCTAGCCTGATCATGCTCAACATGTTGATCATGTTCTACATGCTCTTAAGTTGAAACATGAAAGGTTACATCAATTAATACACCAATTTTCATTAAAGAAAGGTTACATTTTGTATAGAACATGAATACATCCAGTGCCAGGATGCACACAATGACCTTCATCTCAAGGTTGTGCTTCACCCTCACCATCCCACATTCCAATGTCATGTGCAATATTATCATTTCTTTGTTATTTCAAACAAATAGTCACATAATTAATTTATCTAGTAGAAAATAATATTGAATAGATTTCACAAGTATTCAATTTTAAATAAACTTTACTGAGTTTATTTACCTGCATGTCAGATGCAATGGAAACTTGTGTTTTCCCAGTCAAGAGTCTTAGGCGTTCAACCACAGCTCCATAGCCTTTCTAGAAGGAAATATTCAGGTCATCTTCTATGGGCACTCTTTTGAATTCAAATCCCTGCACTTTTGCATATGATCATGAATTTTGCATCTATGGCATCATAAAACCCAAATTGTTTTTAATTTATTATTTAGATGCAATATTTCATTTATTGATACTTACAATTCATGTGGCTAATTTTGTATAACCACTAGAGCCAAGTTTGTGTTGCCTGTGTTTTTATTGTCTTGACTTTGTTTCCTTTGATGTGCCAGAAAACCTATGAATTTTTTTAAATACATTAGATTATGTAAAAAGAAATAATAATCAGTATATAATTACATTTTTTATAGTATCACATACCTCCCTTGTCCTAGTGGTGTATTTCCTTTTTTTCTTTTCAGCCTTCTCCTTTCCATTCCGCACAAGGTCCTTCCACTCCCTCTACAGAGTAATGGGGGTACACTCGTAATTTTTGTTCTTCTCTAAATGTGACCTATATTGGTCCCTCACATACTATAGATAGGTACCAAATTTCTTAAGGACCTTAGTTTGGTTGAATTTTTTATTACTAAATAGTGCCACTAAACAGTTAATGAGATCATCTTTTAAATCTTGATTTTGGGCATTCCATCGTGTACGTATGGTGTGCCTGAAGATATTCAATGTGATATCATTTAGATGTTTATAAAAAACATCATTTCCTTCAAAAAAAAGCATGGGATAATTAGTCTAAAAAGAGTGATCAATAAGTAAATTTCAATTGGATTATATATAATAATTTAAAAAAATAAAGTACATGAGACCTTCTCTACCTTTATGGGAACAAAATCCTCAGTCACCATAAACGTTACTGGAAATGTTACCATACTATTAATATGAGAAGATCCAGGAAATGCTGCTAAAACATCACCAGTACTAGTGACCTCTGCATCCCAAGGTACATGTTCTGACATGTGTTCGCTACTAGAGGGTGCACTACCTGATGCTTGTATGCCATATTTTTCTGACATTTCTATCGATAATATATAAACAAAGGATAAGGTTAGATGATGTGATGTATGTGCAAGAAGATCAATATCAACACTTGTACAAACCCCTACTTGTTGGCCAGCACCTATAATACCCTGATTGTGGCCAACAACATCACGAGGATGCAAAAATCCTGTAAAAACAACACATATTTTAGTTCATGACATAAAAGGGTAAAAAATTATAAAACCATGAATGAAATTATGTTATAATTAAAGATCTCATTATAGCTTACTTTCATGTTTTGTGCTCTCAGCCAGTATTTTAACCCTTTCTTGTATCTCATATGTTTGAGGAACTATAAATAAAAACTAAAGGATTTATTCATTGCATTTTTTTGGGGCTCTTACTTACCATATCCAAAGGGTTTATAGAATATGAAATTTAATCATTGCATAATAGTAACTTCACCTCCTTATGAAGGCTCTCCTCTACTATTGGTGTCTTTCCTGATCATCCCACTATGAAAATAATATTAAAACATTGCCAAAATTAACCTAATAAACTTATGAAAAAACATAATAATAAAATATTTTTCTCATATCTAATTTGTACAATTACAATGTGGTAAATATGTTAGGTAGAAGTGTGTGAAGATGCATCACTATCTGTGCTTTGCAACAGAGCCTTCTCCCTACGATCAACATCATGTTGTGACAAAAATTAAATATAAAAAAATATTACCAAAATGAAACCAATAGAGTTACAAAATAATACAATAATAAAATGGTATATTAGATACATTAATCAGAGGTTGGGTAAAATGGTGTATAGTGCATACCTTCCCCCCACCATAATAGTTATGTTTGTATATATGTGATTCTAATTGTAATCGATTAGAAACTCTTCCCCTTAAGTTATTGATTTTATCGCACACACGAATACACAGTTTCCCTTGTGTGCCTAGAATATGAAATTGGGTTGCTTATTTGTTGACCCAAGTTATTTACTATTTATAAACCCTGCAATATTCCCTGGGCTTTTGGCCTTTTGTCAATGTACATAGAGACTTATTTATTTTGATCCTTATCTTTTAGTTGTATATAATTTTTTGACAGTGCATACCTATGTATACTTTGTGTATATCGAACTAGCTACATCCAATCCTTGTAACTGTAATAGGGTCTAACATACTCCATCAATTCAGTAACTTTTTCGTAGCATACCTTTATGTCGTCTATGTAAAATAGGCCCAAACCATATAATGATCATGGTGTTATTTGATATATTCTCTCGTTGACATAAACATTAGTATTTATTGGAGGAAGTTCCTTTGGTACCCATTTTTTCCATAGATGTTTGTACCTCAAGAGCACCTCAATGTCTCCAATGCTCTCATCATCATAAGAACATGACCCCCCTTCACTAAGAAAAAATTCCATGTATTTAAAAAAATTTATTCTAACCTTTTTACCTCTAGTATATCTCCCTCTTTTAGACCTACTACATGTCTCACTTTCCTCTTCTCTTCCTAAATTTCCCTCACTCAGGTCTAACAAATACCTATTTGGTGGCACCTACACTAGTCCTAAATAGATCAAAACTGGTCAACACCTCTAGATGTGGAAAAAATTGATTAAATTGATTTAATTAATGGTTTTATATCATATTTAGCATATTTTAGGATTCCTAAGCTGATAGGAGATCATTTGGTTGAAAATTGCAAAAGTTGTTAAAATTGCTCAAAAGTTGATATGAGCAACTTTGCAATTTTGGTGCAAAAAGTTGCATTTTGTTTTCCAAATTACCAAATAATTTTAAAGTTGATTAAATTATTTTGTGAGGGTATTTCATGACTATATAAATCCTCATTGGGTCAAGGATGGAGGTTTTTGTCGAGTTTTGAAGGAAAAATCAATAAAGAGCATTGTTATTTCTGAGAATTTTATTGTTTTCTTAACTTCTAGAGCCTTTTTCTTTTCCATACAGGATTTTTGTACCAAAAATGACACATGGTTTAAAGATTCTTTAATTCTTCTCTCAAATGAATCAAGTTGTAGATAATTTTATGTTATTTTAAAAGAGTAATCCTAGTTTTTATGATTGCAGGGCCAAACCCTTGTTAGGGTATCCAGTCAACATTAAAAATTGCATAATTTTCAATCCCTTCATGGAAAAATATTGAAAATTGGTAAATTAGAAATATCATTCTTTCATGTTGATGTGATCCCAAGGTATGGTGTTAGAGGATTAGATACCAAGGTTGTCTCTACTAGTCAAATGCATGTGGAGGTAACAGTAGTTGTAAATGTATCAATAAACCTCATAAGGGTATGACAATCAATGATCACATGGTAATCATGGGAATGGTTTTTAGGGTAACTAAACTTGTGTTTTAAATCCTTTAATTTTGGTAACATATAGAGGATTTATTTTCTTATATTTTGGAGGTTGATTGGGTTAGTTGGTGGAAGGTTTTTATTCCTTTATTAACCTGTCTATGAAATTTTTTTGGACCAACTTCCTCGAAGACAATAGTCCCTCTAAGGTAGTATTGGTGTTTGGATAGTTAGTCTATGAAATTTTTTGGACCACCTTTGATTTTAAATATCCCCTTGTGCAACCATCATTTTATTCTATTTCTAATTGGAAAGACTAATTGGGTCCCTCCCAATTAGTATAATTCAGTATATTTCTAAATGGACAGACTAATCTAGTTAAAGAGGTTATTTGGTTCCCCCTCTATACAACATTCCTTCACCATTTTCTAGACACCCACAACATCTTTTAACCATTTATACTCTTCTCAAACTTGAAATAAAAATTCTACTTTCATTAGTGTTCTTTTTTGGGCTTTCCCTAGTGTTGGCATCTATACTGTTCTTTTGGAGGTTTGGTTGATTTAGTGAAATATTCAGAAGTTTTTAATGGTTCCTTTCCTTTTTCATCTCTTCTACTTGTATACATTCTCTTATGGATAGGAACTAGGATTTTTTATTTCACTCATAGACCATGTATTGTTTCCAGTCCCTTTGATCATTTGTGGACCTCAATATGTAAATTTATTTCATCAAAGTTTAGAAATTTGAATGGTAGTGAACTTCATGTTTTGTTATGTGATGGAATTCATTTCAATCTTATAGTAAAAAAATTCTAAGACATATACAAAAACTGTAGTTCACAAGCCAAAAATGATCACCCAATAGATTAAACATCTCAAAGCTTGGCTATTCAAAATAACCAGATACTAGTACTAGGTAGTACTTGGGTTTTTCAATGGGACATTGGCTCAAATTGACCAAAATATAGCATGCAACACAGTTTTGGGAATAAAAAGAGTCTAAATCACTATACTTGCAATAAGATTTATAAATGTCGAGGGAAAATAACTTACAGTCATTGTCCCTTGGTCAATTTTCCATTTTTGAGTGCCCTCACCACTCACTCTAGATTTCCTCCTACCAAATAGTTCCTAGTCTTCCTCCTTAAATCAATGGCCTTGCAGCACTCATCTAGTGAAGTCTCCCAACTCTACACTCAAGGGATGAATGCAATGGTTCTTGGTGCAACTCTCCAATTATGGTCTCAATGCAGTATGCTATGTCGTGCTCCTGCAAGCATGCCACAATTCAAAACATATATTATATATATATACTATGTCAACATATAGTTTGTTTTATTTTTTACAAAATATAATTATGGTGTCTTGCTGAGCTTATATAGTTGGTTTTCTCTTTCTTTATTTTTTTATGATTTATTTCCTATGACATAATTGAATATTATCTACAGTCCTAGTGATTTTTAAAAAGGATTATGATATGCGATTCTTAATCATGATGGATTTTTAAGAATTATAGATTTTAAAACTACTTGACTAAAGATTGAGTTATCTAATATTTTTTCATTTAAACATCATGGAATAAATGCTTGCAATCAAATTCTTATTAATGTAGCTTACAAGGTTTCTTTTCTTGGTTTTTTTGGTCCTATTCTTGTTATGACTTATGTTTTTACATTGTTCTATTATATTAATGGGAAGCATATCTAGTGAATCGATTCTTTCAGTCTCTTTGATTCTTATCCTTGTGCATAATCAGTTTTATTCTATCCTAGATTCATTTATTGTCAGTTTAAAACACTCATTACAACTAACATGTATATGGATTATGATGTGTCTATGTGAGAAGGAATTTTTGAATATGAAGGAATGGCTTAGGAAAGTACTCCTTAATCCAAATGAGTCATTTTATTGTCATGGAATGTGTTAAAAAACTTTAAAAATATATTCACTCTAGTTGACATTGACACATCTAAAGCATGCCAAAGGCACCTAGGAGATATGTTATGACCTAAAGAATATAGTTAAGGTGATTCCATGTCTTGATCTGTGAGGGTAGGAAAACATAAATGTATTGGTACAAAAGGTTCCATTCAACTTGGAGGAAATGGATAATTACCTAAGTGGATAATGTGAGATTGGATTAATTTTATATAATGATACAAATAGCTGGGGAAAAGGGATGATGAAATGGTTAAGTATGGGAAATTATAGAGATAGATATAACACCAAGGAAAGAACACTATAACTAATTCTATCACTATGGATTAATCCAAGACTCAAAATTCCACTAAGAGGCATCCCTTACCTCCTAAATTAATTCCATAGGAGGGTGTATCCTCTAATATAGTGTTATTGGTTAGCTTATGATGTGAACTTGCACTATAAGTAGGATTACCTTACACTTTCATAACATGCATGTATGGTTTCAAAAGGTGTATATGTTCTTGTGAATTTTCAATAAAGGTATGTCTTTACTTTCCGATAGGTGTTAGGGGTTAATTTGACTTGGTTTTAGCATTAGAGTGACAAACCTTGTGGTTTGGGTTCCATAAAACAAATATACTCTCTTTTTTAGGTTCTTATTATCATCTTTATATTCAATGAGATTTTTAAATATCATATAAATATTCTTTGCTAATGAAAATAGAAAAAATGATGTGTAATAGATCCAAGGTGAGGCTCAGAGAGTCTCTTCTTTTAAAACCATTAACAAAGAAATGCTAAGAGCAATATATGAAAGAGACGAAGAATAAGGAAATTTATATTATTAGGAAGGACAAGATGTATTTATATAGCATGAACTCATGTTTGAGTCTCAAAACCCTTTCATATTTTCAATGCATGTGTATAGGCTAACCATGCCAAGTTTCACTCCATAAATGCACAAATTGAAAAAAATTTGACGTTGGCTCTATTCACATGTCACTATGCAGGGTCAACATGAGGAAACACTAATTTTTTTGGGAATAAAATAACCAAATATATGATGAGATAATATCTAATCATAAACTATCATAGAATAATTAGGATCTGATCATATGGAAATTTCTAGGAGAGTTAAAATAGTTGTAACATCATGAATTAACAAAATTAAAAATTACATCATGAATTAATTATGTGGCACATGTTAAGACAGGAAGGTCGAGGCCACAAGGCACACCCAACTATCCATCGACCCTGCGAGTACACAATGGAAGAAAACAACACAGAGAACAACACCAAAGAGAGAAGGAACAACAAATGTCTTTTATTGATTCATGCAATTACAACATACATGCCCGACTATGAGGCCTTCCAGGTTACGACCAACAAGATTTATGAAAATCCAGATTTAATCTATCCTATATCTTCTCATATCATCATCTACTACTTTCTCTACTAGTTGATACCTAACCTACTCCTAGACATCCCTATTTATACTTGCAAAAGTGGCTTACAAAGATGGAAGGCCAACCACCAATGGTCCACACGCATCCCAAGACAATATCCAAATATTAAATGAGAAACAAGAAATTAAATACATAAGTTGGCTTCAATAGAAACCAAACACAGACAAGCTTGGTTGAGAATAACTGAGCATCAGGTTCACTTGATGTAGGAAGGAACACTCGAACAACACTGGGTAGCTCGACAAAAAAATGAACTTAGACAACAATGGACGACTCGACACACACTTCAAATCAACAAGAAATGCAACTCGGCACTAACTGGAAAAATGAACAAAGATGAGTAGGATAGCAAGGCAACCCAGGATGCTCCTGCATCAGACAACCAAGATTGAAAGAAATGATTCCCCAGAATCATTGAGGAGTTACAACCTAAGCTGAATCCAACTCAGACTAAGAAATCCATGTAGCATCTTGAACTGGTCTATTCTTCCACTTCACCAAATATTTATATTAATCTTTTCCTCTTGTGCTTTTACCAATCATTTGATCCAATATATGTTCAACTTCTTCAATCTTCTTCCTAGTATAATCATCTGGTGTAAAAAATTCATTATCTGACTCATGATACTTGTGCAAATAAGTAATATTGAATATAGGTGATACATCCATGTCATCAGGTAACTCAACTTCATAAGCATTGCCACTGCCAAAATTCCTCAAAATTCTACAAGGACTAAATTTCTTCATTTTTAGCTTGTTGTATGTTCCAGTAGGAAATATTCCCTTCTTCAAATGAACCATCACCTCATCACCAATTCCAAAAACATGATGTCTTCTAGAATTATCAGCATTTTCCTTATATTTCTTGTTACTTCATTCCAACTTCAACTTCACTTCCTCATGTAAAGCCTTCATAAAATCAGCAAATATTTCCCCTTCATCACTTCTTTTTTCTTCTCCAACAATATCCCTTAAATCTGATACTCCTTTGGGCTCCATTCTAGTAAAAATCTCAAACGGTGTTTTTCTTGTACTCCTATTCATAGAATTATTATATGCAAACTAAACTTGTGTCAATATCATCTCCCAATTACTCAACTTATCTCCAACTAAAAATCTCTAAAAATTAATAAAGCTTCTATTCACAACCTCTGTCTATGGGGAATGTAGAACTAAACCTCAACTTAGTATCTATTTTCTTCAACAAACTCCTCCAAAAATAACCAACAAACTTTCTATCTTGGTTAGAGATAATACTTCTTGGTAATCCATGCAATCTAACAACCTCTTTAAAGAAAATATCAGTAACATGCACAGCATCTGATGTCTTCTTACTATTGGAAATGAGTTAAGTAACTAAGAAGGGAGGTGTGAATTAGTTCCCATAAAAGCAAATCCAAGTCCCTTAGATGTCTTATTCAAACTTATCACTATTAGTCGCTTAACATAGATATTCTATCATTACTCAGTTAACAAAGCAATCTTAAGATATTAACTGTCATTATCCTTTAGTTATTAAGTGCAGAAACATAAAGGATAAAAAAAATAACGTGTACATAGATGACACCAAGATTTAACATTGAAACCAAATTTGGTAAAACCACCAATTGCAACTAGTTATTATTTTTCACTCTTCTAAAGTGAGCCTTGTTAGGAGCCGGCCCTTTTAAAGGTTACAAAACACACTATTAGGTGTGACTCTATTAGAGTATTTAATCACCCTATAAGGAGTGGCTTTGTTAGAGGTCTTCAAACACTTCAATGTATAAATGTCACCTTGTGAGAGGATTTATGAAAGGCTGTTAAGTCTACTCTGTAAAGAGATTTGTATCACTTATACAATTGTTAGAGAGTAACAATGGATTGAACTATTTAACAAAGTAACTGTCTTTGCTGATTCAGATATTTTCTCTAGCTTTAAACTGGATCCTTACTAATCAAATATTCTATGGTAGCTCTGTATGAATGTTCTGTCCTTAATCAGGATTCCATCTGATTTCACCTTGACTCTTCATATCAAACTCATACTCATATTCAATCCAAACTTGACCTTGCATATATATAATAATCCTTGTCAATTCGGCCATAATAACCTTCCAAATAAACAATAAAACTTAAGTCTATAGGCTGCATATAACCAATTAAACATAAAGTGTAAACTGTTGTTAGTCGACTGACACTAAATATCTAACTTGGTTAACATTGTAATCCTTCAATGCCTGATCATTACTATAATGCCCAAGTGAACTTAGTTACAACTGAAAATAGTTTGGTCATCTTCAATGCTTGAGAGAGCTTGGCATATACTGACTATGCTCGGTTTAGGTATAGACATTTGTGTAACATCGTTACATTTGTGTATACATCCATGACAATACACAATTGAATAATTGTCATAAAAAATATTCCTCTTTGGCATTGATGGCAATACAACATGTCATAATACAAAAATTTTTAGAGAAAAATAAATAAGGATATAAATTTATTAATGTCCTTAGCTTCATTTTTATTCTCATCCATAAAACTCCCTCTATCTTCACAATCTCTTAAATATAGATTTCTCCCTCTTACATTAGTCTCTGTTTCTGATAAAATTTCTCCCTCTGTTAGCAATAATCTCTCCCTCAATAATATTTCCCTTAATAATTTCTTTGGCATGACATCAATAATCTCTCCCTATTTACAACCAATGCCAATGATTCTATCCAATGAATTGTAGTGTACCTAAAGTACTGATTCATATGCAATAATCTCTGACAATTTGCATCAACTTGTTAGATCTGTACTATAGCTTGGTTGATGCATCACTAATCTGTCCATTAGTGACCCTTAGTTAGGGGAATAACCCCTAGCTTTCCTCTAAGATACAAGAATGCATCCTTAAGTTAAGGTTTTGTGAATATGTCTACAATTTTTTCTTTAGTATTCACATATTCCAACCTTACTTCCTTGTCCTGAACCAATTCTCTCAAGAAGTGATACTTTATTGAAATATGCTTAGTCTTATTATGCATCGCGGTGTTCTTTGAAATGTTAATAACACTAGTGTTGTCACAGTAGATAATAACTGGTTCTTTTATTTCCTCCTTCATACCTTACAATAGTTATTTGAACCATATGATATTTGAACAATTTACTGCTACAACAACATACTCTGCCTCTGATGTATATTGAGAAATGCAATTTTGTTTCTTTCTGGTCCAAGAGACTAACCTCTTTCCAAGAAATAATGCTACACTAGTGGTTCTCTTTCTATCATCAACACTTCCTTCCCAATCAACATCAGTAAAAGTTTTCAAATCAAAGTTTCCTCCTTTCTTATACCATAATCCATAATCTTCAGTACCCTTAATATATCTTAGAATCCTTTTGATAGCCATCAAATGATTCTCTCTAGGATTAGGTGAAAATCTTGCAACAATACCAACTTCTATTGCAATATCAGGTATAGTGTGAACAACATATTGAATTTTACCAATCATGGATATGTAGGTAGTCTGATTTACCTCCTTTGAGTCATCATCCTTAGACAACTTAAGTCCAGTAGACATAGGTGTCCCAACTGGTATTGAATCTTCCATTCCAAATTTCTTCATTATCTCTTTGATGTATTTAGACTGAGTAATGTAGATACCAGCCTTCATCTGATGAACTTGTAAACCAACAAAGAATTTGATTTCTCCAAACATAGACATCTCAAAATCCTTACTCATAGCTTCGAAGAATTCTTTGCATAAATCATCATATCCAGTGAATAGTATATCATTAAAAAATATCTCTGCTAATAGTATCTTGTTCTGAGGTCCTTCTTTGATGTAAAATCGACTATTGTCATTATTTCTCTAAAATCCAATACTTACAAGGTAACTGTAATGCCCCTCCAACCCTATCAAGTCTTGGTTATGATCACTTGATATTAGGAAGGAATTTATGTGAGAATGATTCTTCTTGAGATGGTGTCTTAAAACCAAACCTCTTACAACTCACCATAACTTCGTATTTGATATAGGAAATAATATTGCATAGGTATGTTACTATACATCTTCTTGTGTGTTAATGATAGTTTAAAACTAAAAGGATCGCCTGATAGACTTATATGCTTCTTTTGAGATGCTCATTATTAATATTTATGTTTACTTTAGGTTAAATTGATTATAATCACTTAAAGGTTAGATCTGTTATATTCTCTAATAATGTTACTTGGGATTAGAGATGATTAATGCATTTAGGGTTATACGATTTGGTTATCTTGTTTTGATAATGAGTACATGCCTGATGATTAAATGGGTTTGTGAAAGTTAATTGATGAT
>MU225850.1:4034248-4093532 GCA_018584345.1 Thuja plicata
TGTCTTCATTGTAGCATTCTGAGGTTTGTTTAAATTGAATATTCAAGGAATATTTTTAGTTTATATGTCTGTCAGGCAGATTTTGAAATACTTCTAGGGTTCTTTCAAGGAGAGAATACACTCTAGGGATATTTCAGCAAAGTTGAAGATAGTGAATGAATTTGATGGATTAATTTGGTTAAGTGTGCTAAGGTAGATCTATAAGGTATATCTATGTTTGTGTCAAATCTTGTAATTTCTTTCAGTTGTTGTCCTTAATCATAATGTTTTAAAACCAGTTATGTATGACTCCATGTCCTAGGATTGAGCACTGGTCTATTTTTGTTTAGTGAGATGACTATCATCATTTAAAATCAAAATCTTTACTTTCAGTTTGGTTTGTTTCAGTAAAAGTTACAGTGAACATTTCCTGTAATTCCACCAATAGCAAGCTTGAATAATTTAGTGATTTCATTATTCTAAGTTGTTAAGGGTATTCCCACCCGAGTTTGTGGAGCTCAAAGTGCAGAAGGTTTCAAAACCTTGTTTCTGTTATTCTATTCTATGCTAAATCAGTGTTAGGGATAAATAGAGTGAACCCTCAGAGGGTATTTATATATCAGCAAGAAAAGGAACCAACAGATCCCACCACAGATATTAACATATGCAGCAATGTGTAACAAGGACAGATAGATAGAAAAGGTAGACAGACACATACATAGATCAGCACTTCAGTGCACGTGTTAGAGATCACACCAGAGCATGTGTGCTTAGGTATATACTATATGGTGTATATACATGCTATATCTAGATGTACATAGTATGGAACATTAGTACACAAAGGTTATAGACTGATCAGTGAAACAGCAGTACAGGAAATAGAACATGGAAGCCAACTACAGTTTTGGTCAGCATGAATGATTTTGTAATGTAATGGCTAAGCGCCTGTGGTTATAAGTTTGTAATAAAGTAATGTATATAATATGGAGTATGTCATATGATCAATGTCCTAGCACAGACTTGGAGAAAATGGAGAAGCTACAATATGCATTATGCGCCCATCTACAGATTGTTAATTCATTGATTGCATTTTGGGAGAAAGAGATCTAGAAGTTGTAGATTGCATATCCTGATATGTATGCTGAGTAAGTACATAGAAGTGTTTTTTGCGCACCTTTGTCATTAATGTCAAAGGGGGAGTAGTGTATGAACAATATGGAGTCTGGTATATGATAAAAGGGAGATGTAAGATCGAGAGTTTTTGTATAAAAGTTCAGATACTAACTTCACCATATTCCTTTGTTGCCATTAATGACAAAGGGGAAGATTTTTGGAAAGTTGACTATACTGAAGTATATGAATTTATTTGGTGCTTTCATTATGGTAACAAATTCATATGAACTTTTGGAGTTAGCACGGGTAAAAGTACAAACCTGTGTCACACTTTTATAAAGCAAAAGGACCACAACATGCAAACTGTTCAACTTTAACGACATAAAAGGTGGCATTCATATTTAGAATTTGAGGATGACGTAAACTAAATAAATGTGTAAAAATGGATTAAGTTTATGTCTATAATTTTTTTAAAAAATTTTGAACAAGAATGTACATAGTTTTTTAAATTTTTGATGTCCATTTTTCTATTGCTGAAAACTGTTGAAAATCTGGGGTCTAGTTCCCTCCAAACAAGTATATGCAAATAATCTATTTTTCCTCTTATTTCAAAATATGTTATAGATAAAATGTATAGCTAGTGCAGAAAAGAAGAAAGATTTGTTTTCAATGTATATTTTCTCCATTATATCTTCTCAAAGTTGAACTTATCAGAAATTGATGGTTTTCATCTCCCTCCAAATTTCCCTTATCAAATCTACACCATTAAGAAAAAAAATTACATATTCTTAAAGAAAGCTCTCTCCTCTAGTGTTAAATATAAATTTTAAATTTTTTTGATATGATTTACTACTTTTTTATTTATTTGAAGCAACATCTTCTTGAATGTTAAAATACCTACTTGTTGTATTTTGAAATTATAATATATTAGATCTAATCAAAATATTATAAACTTTATATGACAATAATCTTCGCTCTGAGCTCTACAAAAAGGTATTTTTCATATTTTTTTCAAAATATCATTAAAAAGAGTAGGGGTTATTGAAACATCGATTTTTGAAATAATTTCATTTTTTTGGTAATTGGTATAAAACATGCATTATTTAGACATTTCCAATTGGAAAAGTTTAACCACTTATCTAGCTTAGTTAGAATGTATCTAGCTATACCATATGTTTGACGAAAATTATTTTTTATTTAGAAATACTCAAATTTAGCTGTGCTAATAAGTGGTCCTGAAATGTGACACAACTTTGTGCTTTTACCCGCACACATTATCAAAAGATCAGAAATTGGCTAAGTACAGAAAACAGGACAGAGCAAGGAACAAACTGTTATAGTTTTGATTAGCGTGTGTTCATATGTTATCCAAATGATATGTGCCTTTGAAGATAAGATTATGGGTATGTTTACATGCTAAGTCTAAAATACCATGATCAGAGCTGAAAGTATGAAGAAGATATAGCCAGTTGAAGAGGGACAGCCAGTGAATGTCAGAACAGGATAGAGATCATGGAAAGAGCTGACAGAGATTGTTTTGGCATGGATGTTGCACTCATCCTCAAGACTTGTGCCTTTGGATTAGTGATTTTTAGTGACCTAAAAACCTATGGTTAAAATCACATGACTTGATTCATCTGATACAATTAGTTAGAGCTATTTTGGTGAAGTGGATTGTGTGAAAATACGTGTCTGTTCGGTTTGAGTAAAGCAGTTATAATTTATGTTAAGCTGACTTAATGAAGGGTTGCATGGTTATTTAAGTGATAAATATATATTTTAAAGGTTTACTAAAGCCAACATGTTCATGCCCTTTGAGGAAGTACTTATAGAAGGTCATTTGTGATGGCAAAAGTTGCGGAAGCCAGAGATAAGAAAAGCAGAGCAGAGTGTAAAAGTAGCAGAGATATATCTATCATATGTTGATGATATATATATTGAAGTAGAAGCTTTCAGATTGAAGATAATATTGTTATAGTTCTTTACAAGAGGTTAAAGCATCAGTGCACAAAAGGAACTGATCAGACAAGCAGTGTCACAGCAGCAGTTCATCTTGCAGATACAATGTGTATCAAATATCCAGAAGGTTGTAGCCTTCACCATTTGGACAGTGATTCCTTGGATAGTGAGTCCACCACCCCTAATAGGGTTATTGTAAAAGACTCCTAACAGGGTCTGACCCTTAACAAGGTCACTTTACTTCATGTATTGTAAAGACAACTCCTAACAGGGTTAAGGATCTTCTAACAAGGATCATAAGGCACTAGTACATAATATTTGTGGGTACTAATTCCCACTGGGGTTTTCACCTACATTAGGTTTCCCCATAATCATATATGGTGTTATGTATTGTGTATATTTATATTAATTGCATTGATATTCAAGTTTAGTACATAAACATTAAGTAAAGATTCAGATAAGAAGAAAAAGTATTAATTGATAGATCACTGATTCAGCCCCCCTCTCAGTGATCCTATTCCTAACACATTTCATGTGACTTAGGTATAGTATCAGGTTCATAATACACAAAGTTCCCGTTATCCTCAGGCTCTTTAGTTCTCTGTTCTTCACTTCTCTCTGCAAACTCATCAATCTTTACATGTATACATTCTATGACTTTATGAGTAGCAAGATTCAAACATTTATATACTTTGCTTTTATAGGAGTAGCCTAGGAATATACCTTCATCACCTTTTACATCAAATTTTCCATTTCTTTATTCATTCAAGATATAACATTTACTTCCAAATACTTTTAAATAATGAACATTGGGTTTATATCCATACCATAATTCAAAAGGTGTCTGCTCAGTACCTTTCTTCAATTGAACTCTATTCAAGGTGTGAATTATAGTGCAGATGGCTTCCTTCAAGTATTTGGTTACAACATTCTTTTCAATCATTAAGGTTCTTGCATAATCCATAATAGATTTTCTTCTTCTTTCTACTATCCCATTTTGTTGTGGTGTACCTAGGGCAGATACTTGTCTCTTGATTCCTCTTTCATTACAGAATTCATTGAACTTGTTAGAAATTAATTCACCTCCTCTATCAAATCTTAGGCATTTAAGTTTCTTTCCTATTTCCTTCTCAACTCTAGAAAGGTACCACTTAAATTTCTGAAAAGCTTGTGATTTTTCTTTGAGAAACATAACACTCATCATTCTGGAATGGTCATCAACAAATAAAATGAAATAATTCTCACCTGTGTAACTTGTTGTTCGACTTGGTCCACACAGATGAGTATGCACTAACTCCAAGAATTCTTTTGTATTGTAATTTTTTCTCTTGAAATTAGTTTTTCCCATATTCCCAATTTGATATTATTTGCATATTTCCAATTCAGGATTCTTCAAAATAGGAATACCTCTTACTCTTTTTTTCTTGATTATGTTGACTAGGTTATCAAAATTCACATTACACAATCTCTTATGCCTTAACCAGATTTCTTCTACTTGTGCAATAAAACATGAACTTTTAGTGGGATCAAGGTAGAATATATTACCTTTTGTTTTCCTGCTAGTTCCAACTAGGTTTCCCTTACCATCCAGGAACTTGGCCTTACCATTCATGAATTCTAACTTGATACTAATTTTATTCAGCTATGCCACACTTAGTAGATTACACCTTAGTCCTTCAACCCAATAAGCATTATCACATTTGATTCCTTCAGTTAGAGAAATACAACCTTTACCTTTCACATAGAAAGGTTCATCATTACCAAAACTGACACTCCCACCATCATAGTGTTGAAGACATTCAAATTAAGTTTCATCACCAGTCATGTGGTGAGCACAACCAATATCAATTATCCAAGTGTCATTCTTACTAATATGACAGAAAAGTGCAATATTTTCATTATCTTCATTATCTGACTCATCCTTGATAGAAATGTAAACCATTTCATCTTCATCTTCATCACTATCAAAATCTTTAGCAATATAACAAGATTTCTTACCTTTGTCCTTGTAGCTTTTGTAACTTTTGAAATATTTCTTGCCTTTTTACTTGTTGAACTTTCTCTCACCTTTGTCTTGTTTAATTGGAAATTTAGCAGCACTGTGACCAACCTAATCACATGAAAAGAAAATCAATGGTATTCTTTCTTTGTACTGTCCTTTTCCTTTTGCAACTCTCTTTGCAAGTAATGCTTCAAATGATTTCTAGATCTTCATCATCAGAATCATCATCACTATCATTGTTAATCTATTTTCCTTTTGAGTTTCTATCCATCTTAGCAAGAGTTAATTTAGCTTTGAATGTAGACTCCAAATTGCTAAGATTATGAGAATAATTGTCAAAATTGTCCAACTCAAAAGTTGTAAGTCTTCCAACCAATGCATCTATAGTTATATCATTACTGCACCTCATCTCTTAAATAGATAAAACTCTAATTGCATATATAGGAAGTAAATTTCTCAATACCTTACTAACCACTATTTTGTCTTCAATTATTGCACTGGTAGCTCTGATGGAACTAACACTTTTCTTGATTCTTTCACTATATTTTGTAATGTTTTCTCCTTCTTTCGTTTTCATCTGATCAAACTAACATTTGAGACTTTCTTCTTTGGCTCTCTTTACATTTTCATCTCCTCCATGGATATCATGGAATTTCTTCCACATATCATAGGTAGTAGAGCATTCCTTGACTTCATCAAATTTTGAATAGCTGAGTGAAGAAGCCATATCAATCATCATTATGTTACGATTCTTCATGTCCATCATCTGATCCACAAACATAGGTCTCGATGGTTCCACATACTTGTGATCCAAGAATTGTAAACTGGTATCTCCAATAGTACATAGATGTAGCCTCATCAAATATTTCCATGCAGTGAAGTTTTCTTTGTTAAGCTTGGGGATCCCCCTTCTGTAAGAAATCTATAATCTTTAGTTTAGGCCTTGAAACCTTCCCTGAAAGCACCAAATGCTCTGATACCAGTTGTTGGAAATAAGTTGAGTAACTAAGAGGGGAGGGGTGAATCAGTTACCACAAACACAAATCCAAGTCCCTTAGATGTCTTATTCAAACCTATCATTGTTACTTGGCTAACATAGATATTATGTTGTTACTCGGTTAACAAAGCAATCTTAAGATATTAACTGTGACTATCCTTTAGTGATTAAGTGCAAAAACATATATAATAAAGAAAATAATATGTACACATATGGCACCAAGATTTAATGTGGAAAAAAAATTTGGGAAAACCACCAATTGCAATTAGTTACTATTTTTCACTCTTCTGAAGTGAGCCCTGTTAGGAGCCAACCCTGTTAAAGGTTACACAATACACTGTTAGGTGTGACCTGCTAATAGGACTTTGTGAATGGCTCCACCAACAAAGGTAAAGTTTTCACTGGGTATCAGGGTACCAGCCAACTCTTCCTAAAGATGTTTTTCGAAGAACAAATTCTACTAGCCTCCAAGCACCTAGTAGTCGGGTCTCGACGGTGCAGAGAGAGCTAAGTTTGGTAGGTGACTATTGTGTGAGGGGATAGCTGGTTTTTACTCATCTTCTTCAGGGATTTCAAGAGGGGGTTGTGTTTTCTACAAGAACTTGGATTATCAAATAAACTTCAAGAGATCGATCAAGGTTAGATATGCATTTCTACCTATAGTTGTGCAATAAAAAGTTAAACATCAAACCAAGATCCAATGTAAGAAAACTACTCTAAATACTGAATACATAAAGAACCTATGATTCACATGCATTCAATAGCAAGGGGATATGAGATCAATAATCTAAACTAGAACATAGGAGAAAAGGACATAAGAAAACATACTACACAAAAGATGTTTGTGAACTAAAAAGATCAAAACAACACATAACAAGTAGCCATAAGGTATTCTTCCTTCTTCATTAACTCAAAAGGTTCCAGCATCACTGGTAAATACATCCATGGATCTAAGGGAGCATTCTAAAATACTAAGAACAACTGAGCATTGAGCTCTTAAAACAACTGAAAATGAAAAGCTATCTTTTATTACTTGCTGGATGGAAAAATCATCAATTTCACTGACCCTTTTTATGAGGTTGGAACCCTTATTTATACACAATGTTTGACCTAAAAATAACCTAATCTAACTGTACACTTGATATATAGAATACATTATCTTGTGGCCAGTACTACCTACACCACTTACAATCACCTTGAAAAGTGTAGAGGTTTGACAAGACAGAGGAAGAAGACAAGAAGAGAAAGTTGGAAGAATCAGCATAGAGAAAAGTGTCAGGGTATTTATAGAGGAAATTTGATTGTCCCGGTATACAAGGCTACATGCCTAATAAATGTAGATTTTTGGCTCACTATCTTCGATGCACATCAGGAAGTAAATATAGGAGTGACACCTTGGGAGAATCACCTATCAGAGCCATCCCTTCATCTGACATGCCTTATTAGGATCACGTACCTACTGACCCCTTATTAACTACTTGAAAGTGATCGGCTGACTCTGGGGAACCTAGACGCAGATCACTGTGAAATAATACAAAAACCTCAGAGCCAAAATTCTAGATTTTAGGAGCTTATTCTCAAAGAATAATGAATTTACAAAACTGCACCCTGCTAGTGAAAATCTCCTGTGTCCAGAGAACTCTACTATTCCTTGTTTTTCTTGAAGGCCTCCAAAATTTGGCCAATTCCATCCTTGATGCAATCCCATCAGTTGCTGACGACCCCAAATTGTTTGTCAATATCTTCGGCCCCTTCCCAAAATTCTATAGCTATCTTTGTTGTGTCATGATCCCAGAGCATCATCTTAGATAACCTTGACATTTTCCCTCCATCAAAATCTTTGACAGACTGGTACCGAGACTCCATCAGCTTGTCAAATTTGTTTAGTACAAAATATTTCAAGGCACAAGTCCCAGTAGTGAGAAGATCACCTTGTGAAACCCTTGATGTTAGAATAGTCCCAAAGGATAACTGAGAGGGGGGGGTGAATCAGTTATCATCTTATTTAATTCTTTAACCTTATTAACTCTAGAATATAATAAAGAAAACACACATTCAGATAAGACAAATAGACAACACCATAATTTGGTTACGGGAAAACCAAATGGTAAAAACCCCGGTGGGAATTAGTACCCACAATGAACTATACTTGTTTATAGTAATCCCTGTTAGAAGATATTTCAACCCTGTTAGGGGTTGTACTTTACAATGCAATAAGTATAGTGACCTAGTTAAGGGTCGGACCCTATTAGGAGTATTTTATAAATAACCTTGTTAGGGGTGGTGGACTTACTGTCCAAAAGCTCACTGCTTAATGGTGAAGGCTGCAACCTTCTGTAGAACAGATATGCCCTATATCTGATAATGAAATGTAGAGCAGACTTGCTATCTTGATTAGTTCCAATGTATTGTAATCTTCTACTACTTCTTCACATAGACCCTTGATGAATGAAACACAACTGATATTCTGGTCTGTACATTTTCTGTCTCTTTTCATATCATTCACACTTAGCATATCAAAAATGACTTTCTTTAAGTATCTTCCTCAAAGTATGAGATCATGGGACCTATAAGACAACTCTTCATAACATCCTTGTTTTCTTTACTAATCATGCAAGAATAATTACAACCATGCAAAATAAACTAAATAGATGCTACGCTTCACTAAGTGGGCCTCACCAAATTAACTCTAACTTTGCAATCTTCTTGAAACATGTTTGGCACCTTTAGATAAATATCATGAAATCATAACTAATCATGAATATACACATGCATATCCCAAAGATAGGTGCAACTCAAGAACCAGTGCAATACATCGGCTCTATATGGAAAAACTCTAGAAACTATAACTGCCACATAACAGAATTACACAACACAACTGAAACTTCATATCTGAGTCTGTGTGTATGAACAAAACATAAACAACATGTCTATAACATGAATATAACCATGCAAGGCTTGATACCATCATTTTGATAAGTACATATAGAAAACTATTGTAAATTATATGTTGTCATCAATGACAAACATACAATCAACTAGCTGCTAGAAGTAAATCTCCAACAATCTCCCCCTTTGACATTGATGGCAACATATGATATTAAAAATATCTTCAACACCTGGTGTCTTCTTTCTTTTTACAATCTTCTCAATATCCTCATCAAAGATTTCCTTACACTACTGTAACTCTTCTGACTGTGTTTATACTCCCCTAGAGTATATGCTCTCCCTTACTATATACTCCCCCTTTGACATCAATGGAAAATGGTGCCATAATAAATTAAGCACAGGTACTACTCCAGAAGTAGAGTAGTCAACCTTTCATCAGTCACTATGGACTGATGTTCTTGCTGCTTTATCTAATCAGACTCAGGAGAGGGAATTACTCCCAACTTCTCCCTGAGATACTCAAAAGTATCTTTTGATAAAGGCTTTGTGAAAATATCTACCAACTATTCTTTGGTGCTCACATAATCTAGTTTTACTTCATTATCTACAAATCTTTCTCTAAGAAAATGGTATTTGATCTCAATGTGCTTTGTCTTTGTGTGCATAATAGGATTCTTGGACATGTTGATAGTGCTAGTGTTATGGCAGTGAATAACAATAGGATAATCAACCTGTATACCAAAATATTTAACCATCTGCTTGATCCAAACCATTGTTGAACAATTCAATGCTACTGCAACATATTCACCTTTTGCTGTCAACTGAGAGATACAATTCTTCTTCTTGCTTACCCAAGAAACCAACCTATCTCCAAGAAATACTACTCCTCCTGAAATACTCTTCCTGTCATCAAGACAACCTGCCCAATCTGCATCTATATACACATGAAGTTGTACATTCTCTAATTTAGGATACCATAACCATAGTCTATAGTTCCTTTTAGATATCTAAATATTCTCTTTATTTCCATTAGGTGATCCTATTTTGGTTTAGCTACAAATCTTCCAACAATGCCAACTACATTGGATATGTCTGGTCTAGATTGAGCAAGATATATAAGTTTTCCAATCATAGACTTATATAATGTCTTGTCAACTACTATAGAATCATCTTCTTTAGAAATCTTGCTTCCAGTTATCATAGGAGTGCATACTGGCTTACAGTCTTCCATCTTGAAGGTTTTCAATATTTCCCTCACATATTTGGACTGATTTATGAATATTCCTTTATCTGTCTACTTTACATTTAACCCCAAAAAATATTTTATAGGACCAATCATGCTCATTTCAAATTCATTCTGCATTTCTTTTACAAA
The DNA here is from genome assembly GCA_018584345.1 of Thuja plicata. Classification (NCBI taxonomy): domain Eukaryota; kingdom Viridiplantae; phylum Streptophyta; class Pinopsida; order Cupressales; family Cupressaceae; genus Thuja; species Thuja plicata. The sequence continues at coordinate 4,044,563 of MU225850.1, forward strand.
TTCTGAACTAAGATTTTCATTACCTCCAAAGATAATGTCATCAACAAATATGGAAACAAGTAGTAGTCCATCAGGTGTCTCTCTTATGAATAAGTTGCAATCTGCTACTCCTTTCTTGAATCCAATCTTGGTGAGGTAACCATATAGTCTCTCATACCAAGCTCTTGGGGCCTATTTAAGTCCATAGAGTGCTTTCTTCAATCTACATACCATGTCTAGCTTATCTGATAGATTGAATCTTTCAGGTTGTTCTATGTATACTTCTTCCTTCAAGTCACCATTCAGAAAAGCTGATTTAACATCCATTTTATATACTTTAAAATCCTTATATGCTGCATAAGCCAAGAATAACTTTATGGCTTCTAGTCTTCTCACAGGGGAAAATGTGTTAGTGTAATCTATCCCTTCCCTCTGTGCATATCCTTTACACACTAGTCTTGCTTTGTTTCTGACCACTGTTCCATCTTCATTCATATTTTTTTTGAATACCCACTTTGTTCCAATCACATTTTTGTCACTAGGTCTAGGGACTAATTCCCATGTATCATTTTTTTATTATTTGATCTAATTCTTCTTCCATTGCTTTCTACCAATCAGAATCCTTACAAGCATCTTCAACATTTAAAGGTACAATCTGTGAAAGTAAACATACCTCTTCATCCTCTATTAACCTTTTTTCTTTTGATCTCATCAACACACTGCTACTCTGATCTCCAATGATATCCTCCTTTGAGTGATATCTAGATGTGAATTTTGAAACTTTAGGTGTAACATCCTCATCTATAATCTATGATACTTCTTTGCTTGATTCACGTTCATTACATGATACATCAATGAAATCAAACATTTCTTCAATAATAGTGTCTTTACTGCTGGGTCTGGGCTCATCCTCAATCATGGATGCATATTCATAGTATCTTTCTTGAACCATGAAATTTTCATCAATCTTTACATGAGTGCTTTCAATTACCTTCTTTAATCTCAAATTGAAACATCTGTATGCTTTGCTTTTAGTAGAGTAACCAAGGAAAATACCTTCATTACTTCTAGCATCAAACTTACCAACACCATCATCTCTCTTGATGTAGCACTTGCTACCAAATATTTTGAAGTATTTCATAGTAGGTACATTACCAAACCAAAGTTCATAAGGTGTCTTATCCAGGCCTAGCCTTAGTTGAGTTCTATTGATAGTGTAGACTGTTGTATTAACTGCATCTCTCCAATAGGTGTGTGCAACTTTTCCTTCAATCATCATAGTGTGTGATGTATCAAGTATGATCTCGTTCCATCTTTCTACTAGCCCATTCTGTTGTGGTGTTCTGGGTGCACTCAACTGTCTTTTAATTCCATGTTCTTCACAATAGTCATAAAACTAGTCAGAGGTGAATTCTCCTCCTCTATCTGATCTTAGACACTTTATTTCTAATCTAGATTCATTCTCCACTTTGGATTTGAATATTTTGAACTTTTCAAAGGGTTCAAACTTCTCCTTTATGAACGCAACCCACATCATTCTTGAAAAATCATCAACAAACAAAATGTAATACCTTTCTCTATAATATGACCTGGTTTGAGTAGGACCACATAAATCTGTATGCACTAGGTCTAACTTGTTTTCAGTTGAGTTCTGCTTGCTTCTAAAAGAACTCCTTACATGCTTTCCTATAACACATTCCCTGCATATTGTGTTAGCTAGTCTTGCAATACTTGGAAGATATCTAACTGCCTTGACATTGCTTATCTTTACTATATTATCAAAATTGATATGACAGAGTCTCTTGTGCCATAACCAACTGTCATCCACTTTTGCAACAAAACAACTTACATCAGAATTGAGCTGGAAAACATTACCTTTTGTTTTGGAGACTAATGTAATCATGTCTCCTTCTTTGTTGCTAATAATGCATTTTTTGTCTTTGAATTCCAAATGATAACCTTTGTCAAGTAGTTGTCCAACACTTAGTAAATTGTGATGTAATCCATCAACATAAAGAACATCATATGTCTTGTTCTTTCCATCTAGGGTGATGGATCCTCTACCTATGATAGGTTTAGGAGTGTTATCTCTAAATCTAGCCATACCACCTTTGTACTTTTCTAGATGAACAAATCTATCTTTATCACCTGTCATGTGATGAGAGCATTCGTTGTCAATGATCCAATCAATTCTGATGTCTACTTTGGAAATTAGGGCTAACTCCTGCGTTTCCTTTTCATCTTCAATGTCCATATTCTCAATCAATTTTTCCATGTCTTTAAGGGCAACGAATCCAATTTCATCTTCTCCTGAATCTTCACCAGTTACACCTTTTTCAACATGATAGCATTCCTTCATGTATTTAGGTTTATAGTCAGATCTAAACTTTTTTACTCTTGTAGGAAACTTGGATGCAAAGTGACTGATCTTGTTGCATGAAAAACATTTGAATGGAAGTTTTCCTTCATATTTCCCTTTGCCTTTCTTTTCTCTTTTGGCAATCATGGCTATGATTTCTTCTAGTTCTTTATCAACTTCTTCTTTTTCATTGTTGCTAGAGATGTGAGATTTCTTTCCATGAACTGAAGCTTTGAAAGCTGTTTCACCTTTTGGTTTAGTCTTCAATCTTGATATCTCAAATATAGAGATTTTACTGATCAAATTCTCTCTCTTGAAGTCTTGTGAAAATTACATGGTTTCCTCTAGAATACTGATCTTGTTCTCATAGTCTAATGTTAAAGTAGTCAATAGCTTGTCCATTATATCTTCTTCTGATATTTCTCCACCATTGTTTCTGATTCTAGAGACTGCTTCATTTATCCTTTGATTGTAGGCTCTAATGTTCTCTTCAGGTAACATCTCAAGACTATTGTATTTTATTTTCCATGTATTCCTACGTGCATTCTTTTCTTGAACATCTCCTTTAAACATGTCTTCTAAATAATTCCATATTGTGTCTGCCTTTTCTAATTTCTTGATCTCATAAAATTCACTATCAGATAATGCACTTATAAGGGCTTCTTTAGCAACTGCATTAGCTGTGAATGTATCCTTCTATTTACTAGTAGCATCATCTCTCGATAGATCTTTTAAAGAGGGAATAACAACTTCTTGTGTGGCTATCTCAAAGATATCAAAACCAACACACTGTAGATGTGTTATCAATTTTTTTTTGAATCTAGATAATTTTCTCCATCAAACTTAGGGCTCTCTTTTCTGAAGTAAGACATCTAATCTACCTTAAGCTGTTAGGCTTCTTCTTCAAGGCACTTGGCTTTGATACCAATTGTTAGAATAGTACTAAAGGATAACTGAGAGGGTGAGGGGTGAATCAATTATTAGCTTATTTAATTATTTAACCTTATTAACTCCGGAATATAATAAAGCAAATGCACATTCAGATAACACAAATAGACAACACCATAATTTGGTTACGGGGAAACCAAATGGTAAAAACCACAGTGGGAATTAGTACCCACAATGAACTATACTTTTTTATAGTAATACTTGTTAGAAGATATTTCAACCCTATTAGGATTTGTACTTTACAATGCAATAAGTATAGTGACCTAGTTAAGGGTCAGACCCTGTAAGGAGTCTTTTATAAATAACCCTATTAGGGGTGGTGGACTCACTGTTCAAAAGCTCACTGCTTAATGGTGAAGGCTACAACCTTCTGTAGAACAAGTATGCTCTATATCTAATGATGAACTATAGAGTAGACTTTCTATCTTGATCAATTCCAATGTATTGTAATCTTCTACTGCTTCTTCACATAGACCCTTGATGAATGAAACACAACTGATATTCTTCTCTGTACATTTTCTATCTCTTTTCATATCATTCACACTTAGAATATCAAAAATGACTTGCTATAAAAGTATCTTCCTCAAAGTATGAGATCATGGGACCTGTAAGACAACTCTTCATAACATCCTTGTCAGCTTTACTAATCATGAAAGCATAATTACAACCACGCAAATATAAACTAAATAGATGTGACGCTTCACTAAGTCAGCCTCACCAAATTAACTCTAACTTTGCAATATTATTGAAACATGTTTGGCACCTTTAGATAACTATCATAAACTCATAACTAATCATGAATATACACATGCATATCCTAAAGATAGGAACAACTCAAGAACCAGCAATACGTCGGCTCTGTACTGACAAACTCCAGAAACTGTAACTACGACATAACAAAATTACACAACACAACTGAAACTTCATATCTGAGTCTGTGTGTATGAACAAAACATAAATAACATGTCTACAACATGAATATAACTATGTAAGGCTTGATACCATCCTTTTGATAAGTACATACAGAACACTGTTGTATATTATATGTTGTCATCAATGACAAACATACAATCAACTAGCTGCTACAAGTAAATCTCCAACACTTGATACAAATTTTGTGTATAAATATAAATAATTCCACACTCCTAGGATCCTATTCTTTAGGACCTCTACCATTTTATTGCTCACCTCAATTTTGAGGCCAAGTCTAGAGTGCTGGACCTAGAGGAATCCAAAGGGTTCTTCTCCCAAAATTCTCATATCTGTGTTGGCTTCCTCCTTGAAGTTCATATCTCCTCTAGCTCATACCTCCACTCCTCATCCTTTTCTATGTCCTTTTCCCATAATACATTGATGTCCTTCACCTAGCCCACAAGGTTACTGACCTGATAAAGGTCTGGGAGTTTTGTTGCCAGGAACTTCCTTACAGGTTTGATTTTCTCTATGATCCACCCATCTACAGCCTTCGCCTTCTTTTTCATGGCCCTCAAAGCATCCATGTCACCCTCTGGGAGTGGTGTTTTAGAGGTGGAGGATTTTAGATGAATCTTGGCTAGTGGCTGCGTCAGTTCTGCCAGAATCCCAAGGAGATTTTCATTCTTTTCTCTTTCCTCCTTCAGCTTCTATGCCTGCTTGTTGTACCGGGCCTCAACTACATGGGTAGCTTCTTTCAATAGGTTCACTTCACCCTGTTTGTCTCTCTTCCCCAGAGGAACCTCTATGATTGTATAATATTTGGCCCTTACTACCACCACATCTATATTTGGGGGAGGTGTTGCAACTATTGTGAATGTACTTCCTCCCAGACTGGTCTGGAGGGTATGGATGGTCTGGGCCTTCTTAAGCTTCTTAGCCTCTTGATTTTGGGCCATCATTTTGGCCAAGGAGAGGGGATCACTTGCTACCTCCAGGGCCTTTCTTTTTTTGGATTCCACTAGTCATTGTGGTGGCTGGGGTAGTTTTTCTACTAAGGCCTCGGCATTGGGGCATTCTTCAGGGTTTAGTGGTGTTTCCCTAGTATCCAGAGTGGCATCAGAATCTTTCTCTATTTCACTAGGGTTTCCCATATCTTCCACCTTGGTGGCACCTACATTTACATCAATAGGATTTTCCCCATCTTTTCCAGCATCTGTGGTTTCAATATCCACATTTCTGGGGTTATCCCCCTCATCTTATTATTGTTCTTCTTCTTTGGTGCTATCTATCAGGTCATTCTCCTTAGTGGGTACATATTTTAGAGAGCACACATGTGTCTAGCCAAGATCTAACTATTGGGCCATAGATACCTCCCCGCTGAATGTTGCACTCTAGGGCTTTTGATCACCCAGAGTAACTAGAGGCACTTGGAGCATGAAAACTCAGGATACAGTTTCTCCTGAAGGTCTAGTTCCCCCAACCATTATCGGTTGCTCATCTTGTGTTGGCCTCAATTCTCTCTCAGTCCCCTGGACCAATGTTTCTTCCACATCTTGTGGATTTTCTTGTGTTTCTTTTTGTTCTTTCTCTTTTTCCTTTTCTTGGACCTCTTTTTCTTGGGCCACTTCTTCTTGTGCATCTATCTCCTCCACCACCTTCACCATATCAACCTGTAAGTTCACCAAATCTTCCATCCAAAAGAGATCATCAATATAATCATGGGGAAGGGAGACTACTGGAGGACCCTCCGGCTGAGGAGAAGAGGGGATGAGTTCCACCTGGGGAACGTTAGGCATCCTGGGGCCAGCATCTATGCTCAGGGGAGGATCCACCATTTTATTCTTTCTTCTTAACTATAACGGGGTCCCAAAATCTAGAATAGCTACGGATTCTGTCTCATCCTCCATCTACTGGCTCATAAGTGCTGCTAGTGAAGGGGATCCCACCTAAGTAACTAGAAGACCGTGGGAAAGCTGGATGCTTAGTTTTTGACCTATCTGTTGGGATGCCTCCATCTGAATATGAACTTGCCCCAAAATGAGGAGAGGATCTAGTAGTGGAACTTGAGCTGGGGTGCTCTCTTTTTCTTTCCCCTTATCTTTACTTATCCCTATAGCCCTGGAGGCCGAAGTAGACCCTCGCAAAATTGGACCCCTACAGGTGCTCCTCTTGCACACTTGTGAAAAGTAATCATGACTATTCTATATGACACCCTCGCTAATGTCCTCAATTGTTAAACTCTCCAGGGTGTCCCAATCTACCAGAGGGAGATCCATCTTATCAATCCCCTGGGCCTTGTACATTGGGTCCTCTAGAGGCCCATTGTCTGAAAAATCTTTTGGAAACGTCCGAAGGCTGAGGCTCTTCATCATCGCTTTGGACATCCTTGAGTGCTGCCAAGCCTAAAGGTTGAAATCATCCTAGCAGTCTGCCCAAAAATATTCAATGTGAAGCTCATGTGGTGTGGACACTTGGGGCAATGCTGCACTTATCTTGCTGACTGGATCAAAATTATTTCTTGCTAAGTGGAACTCAACCAGTGCCAGACTCTTCAACTCATTATTAGCTTCTTTGGTCACTGCAAGACTACAAGAATAGTTCCCACAAGTTATTGGGAATGAGATGGAGGTAACCTTCTTTAATGCAAAGAATGTGTGAAGTTCCAGGATTTTCTTGTAGAACTCCAAAAGAATAATACTATCCCCACAATTCTTGGGGAGTAGGTAGGGCTTCTCGGAGAACCTGGTCACCCGAATATAAGAATGTTGCTAAAACTGAATAAAATAATTACCATATGTACTCACCAAGGTCATTTGTTCCTTGGACAGCTAGTACCCTGAATCCCGAGTAAGTGTCAAAATGTTGTGGTAAATGAACATGTCATTTACCTGGCAAAAATTGGGGAAGCTAGCTTCCCATTGAATCTGGGGATAATGTTCCCATAGAACATTCTGTCTGGGTTGGTTCCCAAGACCACCCACTATCTACAAAACCCAAAGAGAGAGTCTCTATTGTTCCAATTCCCATAACACATATGAAGTCATGTGGAACCTTGAATTCTAGCCAACGTTCCTTAGTTGGAAGTCCACGTGATTGAAAATAATAGTTTCCAAGTTGAAGGTCTCACTGTGAGTGGTGATGCAATATAATAAATAATACATCCATGCCAAAAATTCCCTTGTATAGGGCTCTCTAAAGAGCCTACACAAAAAGATGATCCCTGCCTATACACATTCCTCAAAATCTCGGCAAGGGATCTCCAGCTTCATTTTCTTGTAGTCCCTCCTTGGGGACTTTAACCAATAAGAATTGAGATGTTGTTGGGCAAGGTGGGGTACTTTCTCAAACTCCTTTAGTGACTTAGACTGGAAGATAACAATAGCATTTCTGAACTAGGGGATCCCCACTCCTAAAGAAAAGGTGGCAGCATCAAGAGTAACAATGGTCGTTGGGTAGTTCAATGGTAGGGAATCAACAATCAAAAAAACCTAGGTGGGTGCATTGTAGTGCTTCTATAGGTGGAGAATCAGCTCCAGAACTTGCACCCATCAGGGGAAATAGGAAGCCTTGATAATGCTAGAGGTGGCCATGTTATTTTCCATATCATCTCTGACTAATTTCTATTGGTACATTGTCCAGACAAGGACCTGTAGTTTTGCCCATGGTCTGGCCTCTGTGTCAGTGATATCTTGAAGTTTGGAATCCACTTTGGATCCACAATGACACCATCCCTCGGGTATTTGGATGTCAATGGGAGCTTGGACAGTATTTTCTCTACCTTTGTCTTAGTGCCCACCCAAGTGGAGGTAGTTGGAAGTTCTGGACTTCCAGGAGAAGTTGTTACTTCAGACATTGTTTGTTGGATAATCTGCAACTTGCAAGACCGGACAACCGTTAATACATGTGATAAAGTATAAATCAATTTTGTGAACTCTAGAGAGTTCACCACCATTTCACACTTGTTTTCAAAAGATGTTAGGCCGCATCAAAATCAAAAAAATATAACTAACAACTTATGTGGAATTTGATCGACACCCAGGGGTTACGGGGGTATTGGTTTACGCAACAAAATAGGATGAAGGCCCGGGGACTTTTTAGCACCTGAGTTTGAAGAAAATAGCTGTTATCAAAGTGACTGGGAAGTAAGTTATACTGGGCTGACATGGGGTGTCACTTGGTCACACGATAAATGACATTATGCAATTAATGGAAACAAATGTATGGACATGACCAAATTGAATGCTAGATCGGATGGTTTTGAATGCTCACACATGGGGAAGTTAATCCTGCTATTAATGATGAAGCAACAGAGGAAAGAGAAAACCACCATGGCTTGAATAGGTGAAGTGCCGAGTTTGAACCAGGTAGACACCAAGTGGGCGACCTCGAAACTTGGGTTATACAATGTGAAGAGCATGATGAGCTTGCCATAAATAGGGTTGGACATGATAATGTATAGACCAATATATAGACCAAATCTACTCGGGAAGCCAAAGAATGATGAAATTTATAGGAGACGACCCTATACTATAGATTTTTTACAATTTACAAAGAAGTTACGACAATTTACACAAAAATTACAACTACTTTCAAAATATACATTAATGTACACTATTTATAGGAAATAAAACAACGCAAGGAAGGTAGATAACATTTTTGTAGAGCCATCTCACCAACGGGAGGTGACAACAAACTAGAAGAAAAAACAAAAATGGAGGCAAGGCCAAACAAGGAAAGGGAAAAGCAGAAAGGAAGAACAAAGAAAAGCAAAGAGAAAACCAGAAGAGAGCTGAAGGACCTACCTTGAAACTATGAAATGTGGGAGGAGGAGCATGGGAAGTGTTGTGCAAACTAGGGAGCCTCGCAGACCATAAACACTGAAATCTTTGCAAGAAAGCCGAAAGCACTCACAAGCTTTGAACACCAACTTCATTGTAAAGCAATGTTAAACCTTCCAAAGAAAATCACACTTAACACAAATTCACTTTAATCACTCTTAATTGCTCTAGGTAATCTTGTTCGGGGTAAATGTGAAAGTGACAAGTAGAACTATATTTATACCCCTAGGGTGAAAACATACTGCTTCCTTCCGTAAGTCCCGAGAAAAGGAAAACCTCTGGACTCTGGGCCCGGGGTTCCCATGAAACCACACCCTCTAACAAAAGAGGATGTAGTTATAGAGAATCCCAGAGTCCAAAATTTGGCTAGCAAAAAGGAAACAAAAACACTTCGGGACTAGGTCTCAGAGGAAGAGAAACTAAAAAGAAAATAAAATGGCCCCGCGAAAGCAAAGGCTGGAAGAAAAAAAAAGGAAAAGAAACAAGGCAAAAAGAGAAAAAGGGGGACCCAACATTTTGCCAACAAAATGTAGGGATGGGTATGCAGGGCATAACAAATGGTGAGTCACTGGGATGTATGCCTTAGCACATTTCAGAACTACAGGATCTTTGGTTATCAAAACCAGAACTCACCCTTACCTGGAGCATTCCATTTACAGGGTGAGAGGTGTCTGAGAAAATCTGACTCATCATTGATTCAATCCTTTGATCTAATGTCATTTGTGAGGTGTGTGCTTTGGAATAAAATCAATTCGATGACTTCCAGGAGAAGTAGAGAGAGGGCACTAAGTATATTGGACCAAAATCATTGTATCTTGCATGATCCCACGGATACTGGAATTCTTTATTCTTGAGTTCTTTCTTTTCTTTCAAAGATGGGGAAGGCGATACTTCTTTCACTGTGAACCTTAAGCTTAGCTAATTTTTATGGCAGTACTTATTTCACCTTGCCATTTGTTTAATTTTTTGAATAGGAGAGATGTTCTGGATCTGGGATATTCTTTTGATTTTTGGACTTGGCCAATAATTAGTGCAACTGATCTTCTCCAAAGGACCATGCCATTACTTTCTTGTTTAGATCTTTTTGTTAACCAATGTCAATAATTTCAAGATATGAATCTGATGAAGATTACCCATAACCATTTACCATATGTACAAAAATAACCCTGAAGTGCGAACAAATTCCACCATGCTAACAATAGATTCTATACTAACCAAAATGTACAAGGCACCATTTCAGGGACTAGATGTCATGTGAAGCATACCTGTCTAAAAGAAGAGGACAACATGCTAAGAACCCAAAAACAAGATGCAAAGAAAAAAGGAAAACCAAAGACAAAGAAAAATGGAAAGAAGGTGACCCCAGAAGACAACCAACGACTATTTACATGGGCAAGGCACTCACAAGGAGTGCTAGGGAAATATATTTACAAGCGGGAAAATATTTACATATAATACAACTTTGGGCAAACTTACCTCCTGCCTCATTCGAAGTAGTTCTTGAGGAATTTTCCATTGACAGAAAATGGGATGAATTCTTTGGTTATGGTACTGAGGTGATAAGTGTTAGCCCCATAGATCTCTGAGATTAGGTATGGTCTGAGCCAGAGCCTTTAAAATTTGGTGTTCTTTCCTTTCTTCTCCCGGGCCTTGTCCCATAGAAGGACTAGGTCCAAAACCTAAAAGGATTTGTATTGGGCTCTTCAGTCAAACAATCCCTTGATGATTTCTTGATTACACACAAAATATTCTAGTGCCACGTCTCTTTGTTCCTCCATTCTCACCAGGTTTAAGAGCCAAACTTCCACAATGTCGTCCTAGTTGTTAAATTTCTGCATGAACTGTAAAACTGAGATTTGTAAGTTGATGGGGAACATAGGATTCTGGCCATAAACCATGTGAAATGGAGAAGTCCCCAGGGCTTCCTTGATTCTGATATGATCCACCCAAAGAGAGAACCTAAGCTTTTGGTGCAAGTCCCAGGGATTCTATTCTAGGAAATGTTTGATCACCTCGAGCAGATTTTTATTGGTAGACTCACACACAACCATTACCCCAGGGGTAATAGTTGCTGGAGAACTTCAAGGTGGTATTTCTCTCATAGGTCCATTCTAGTAACTATGCTAAATAAATGTTGGACCATTGTCACACACTATAGTGAAGGGCATTCTGAATCTGGTGACTATCTTTTCTTCTAAGAATTTGATTACTACATCCATCATGTTGTTCTTGCATGGAATTTCCTCAGACCACCGGGTACAGTAATCAGTTGTGGTTAGGATATACCGATGGCTAGCAGATGATTTGGGGTTTATTTCCCCAATAAAATTGAATGCTCATTGGGAAAATGGTCAAAATTAGAAGATTGGCTGCAAGGGCATGGCCGAGTTCCACTCAGGATGGGCTGCGGTTTGGCAAGTTTGGCACTTCCTCACATGAGTGTAGACATCCTTGAAGATGAAGGGCTAGTAATACCTAGCCTACATAATCTGGTGGGCAGTGGTGTCAGATGAGCCATGCATGGTTCTGAACTGCCCATGGAATTCTTCTAGCATTTTGGAAGCTTGGTCCCTATCTATACACCCAAGGTAAATCCCTTCAAAATTCCTATACAAAAGTGATCCATTTTTTATCATAAAATGTGCACTTTTCTGTCACAGGGTGTGAAATTTGTTGGGGGGAAGCCCCTCTGGGCATCTATTTTTGAGAAACAGGTATACCAAGTTGATATACCATAGAACTTGAGTGATGGACTCCACAGTATAAGTTTCACATTCAATGTTTCGAGTTACTTCTGCCATCGCTCTACATAGTCCCTGGCCTCAGACTATCTTCATTGGTTGCATCTCGAGATCATACTCTTGAAGGATGGCCATTCATTTCCCCTAGAATTCCCTCATCTCACTTTGTAGTAGTAAAGATATGATAGCCTGGTCTAGAATGATAGCACACACTTTGCTCCAGAGAATATAATGCTAGAATTTCTTCACAGCCCACACAAGAGAAAAAGATTTCTTTTCCAAAGGTGTATATCAAACTTTGACATTTTTGAAGGGGGATCTCATGATATAAATGGGTCATTCTTCCCCTTCAACCTTCTAGGTTAGGACTGCCACTACCGAATGTGGTGAAGCGAAGGAGTATACATGGAATGGGAGGGAATAGTCTAGACTTTCCAGGACTGGTGCCTCCACTATGGTTTTCTTGATCTAGGTAAATGCTCACTTTTCTTTGGGGCTCCACTCAATCTTGGTGTCTTTCTTTATCATTTCATTGAGTAATTTAACTATCTTGGTGAATCCAGTAATGAATCACTAGACAAAGTTTATCTTTTCAAAGAAAGATCTCATTTCCTTTTTACTACTGGGCATTTACAGATTTAGCAGTGCTTTGACTCTCTCAAGGTCAATGGATATCCCATTCTCAGAGACTATATGCCTGATAAGCTTCCCTTTAGTGACCCTGAATATGCATTTCTTGGGGTTGAGGGATATATCATACCGATGATAGTTCTTGTAGATCTGAGCAAGGTGGGAAGAATGATCACACCTATCCCAGGAGAAGATTTTTAAATAATCCATATAGATTATTATGCATTTGTTGACCAGGCCCTCAAACACAATGTCCATAGCCTTTTGAAATCTGGCCCCAATGTTGATGACACCAAAGGGAATTTTATGATATGCAAATGTTCCCCACTTAGTGTTGAGTACTATTTTATCTCTATCCTCAAACTTAACCATAACTTGGTTATATCCAGAGTACCCATCTAGGAAGGACATCATTTAGGAATCATTAACAATTTGTAATACCTCATCCAATGAGGGGAGAGGGTGATTGTCCTTCTTGGATGCCTTGTTTAAATTGTGAAAATCCACACACACACACAGATCTCACCATTCTTCTTTTGCACAGGGACAAGGTTGGAAACCCATGTTGTGTGCCAGATAGGAAAGATAATCTAGGATGATAGTAGTTTTTAAACCTCCTGATAAATTAGAGGTTTGATCAATGGGTTTACCAGCCTCTGCTTTTTCCAGAAGGGTTTGGCATTTGATTTTAGTGATATGGTATGAGTCATGATGGATGTGTCATAGGTTTTAAGATCCTCATACCCACAGGAAATAATGTCAATGTAATCTCAGAGAAATATGAGAATCTTCTCCTTCTCCTCTGGGGAGCAGGAGGTACCAATATGAAGAAATTTTTATTCATCAGCCTTTCTAATGTTGAAATTTTTGAATTTTCCTCCCTCAAAGGAGGATGATATCTTATCTTGTCCCTGGGTGTCTGAATTAAAGATGCATTCTAGATCTACCATGCCCTTAGGGATGGTGTTGGTGTGTAGATTGATGATCTGATCATCTTCTTCACCCTGCCCGGTATCGTCATGATTAGTTTCTTCCACTATCTGATCCTCAAAGAATCCAATCGTAGCCATGCTGGTCATCCTCAAAAACTTGAAAGTAGGTGATATTATCTAGGATGGATGGGGTGGGGACCATTTCAATTGAAAAATTTTAGATCTGGGAAGCGGCCATTGGCTCAAGTATGCTGGTAGACACAGAAAGGGCATCTAGAATATAGTTACTTTTCTGGGGAATAAGCCCAATGCCAAAAGCATCAAAGTCTTCAATTAGGCTCCATGCTTAGTTGCGGTATGTAGCCAGTTGTTTTTCATGACACATGTATTGGCTCCAAACCTATTTTACAATCAACTCTTAATCACCCATTTCCCAGAGGTGGGTGATCCCTTTTCTTAATACAAATAGGAGTCTGAGGACCAAGGCCTCATACTCAGTGATATAATTGGTGTAGTTACACTACAACCTATAGGATGCGAGGTAGGATTTTCCCTATGGGTTGATCAGTTCCACTCTGGCCTCGTAGCCTTATTTGGATTGGGATCCATCAAAATTCAAGATCCACAAATTGTTGTTCAATTTATAGAGCTGGGAAGGCGAAGTGGTGTTTGGATTGATTTTGGGAGCATTGGGAGGTGATTCCTCTAGATCTGATGGTGCATAGATGAGACTTTCCTCTGGAGAACCTTTCAATTTAGATTCCTGGGCAAGCGGTACCTTAGGCGTATTGTTGAATGGGTTACTTAGGCCAGGTGAACTAGCTTTATGTTCTTTCTCTCAGAGGTCATTGATGTGGCAAGTAGCAGTGGCAATACAAGGCTCACACTCTAGTTCATAGTGCTTTTGGTAATTTACTTGGCACCAAGCGCCGGAAAAGAGAGTGGCCTGAGTTGCTGTGTTACCTTGTGAGTCTACCTCACCCTTTATTTTCTCATCTAGGTCCCAAATTATTTGAGAGACTACGGGATCCTTTCTAGGGATGAAATCAAACGTCAATATTTCTCGTGTTCGGTACACCCCGGGGGAAGATTCAAAGAAAAGGACTTCATTTACTCTCCTAACTTTGGTGAGGGCCTACTTCATTCTAGGTTCACTCTCCACCTGAATTTGGTTTGATTTCTCCTTCCAGGGGAGCCACAAGTGGGATAATTTCATAGAGAAATACCCGTTAAGGGCCTTACACCAATTTTGACTTAATAACATGCTGTAGGTTTTAGGGATTTCTACCACTTGGATTTCTATCGTGCTCGATATTCAAGGGTCTTGGATGAGCTAAATCTGGATGTTTTTCACCTCTCCTACCATTTTTATAGCAGTTTTATCCAATTAGACTAATGCACCTTTGGATGGAGTGGGAGTGAGTCTGAGCTTATGGCATATGGATAAGGGCATGATGTTTCATGAAGCACCAAAATCTACCAATAAGTTGTATAGGTTCTTCCCTTGAATTTTCAAGCCTAGTAGGAAGGGAGGATCCTATGTGTTTTCCAAGAAAATGACCGAGTTGGCATTGTCAAATGTGACAGTCTTTGGTGGATGATTGACGGCTACCAAGTTTCCCAAGAGTTTCAAAAGGGACTTATTCTTCTTGGGACAATTAATCAAGACCTCCATTAAATTCATGGAGGTGGTAGTGTTCTCTAATGCCTTAGTGATTTCAAACCATCCCCCCAGGTAAAGTTGACTTCCTCCAGCTGGATCCATGGCTTGGTTAAAGCTAGGTCCTTTCGAAGGGAAGGAGCGATCATTTGTGTTTTCCTGGGGGGTACTCTTGGGAGGTGTTGGCATGAAAGATAGCCCTTTTTTAGCCTAACTTCAAGTGTTGTAGGGAGTCCATGGGTTGGTGAAGGCATTGGCCTCAAATGCTAGGATAGATTCATCAAAGAACCCCTGTAATTCATATTCTTCTTTGTCCTCTTTGTCTATCTTAAAGAAGATGGTATCACTTGTAAAGGAAATGTGAGGGGGCTTTGATGTGGAAGGTTCCAGGGGAGTAGGATCAACAAGTTGTTGTCTGTCCAACTGGGAGATCATGATTATCTTCTCTAGCGTGGCACAGTTCACCTCAGAATGAGAGCCAGTGTCATGAAATCTACACCACATAGTTAGGGGTGGAATTTTGCAAGATGTGTAGAATGTCTAGGTCCAGCACCACCCTAAGTGGTATTTTGGTTCAGAGGAGGACCTCTGTTATTTGTGTTTTTATTCCATTGTTATTGATTAGGCCAAGGCCTGTTGTTGTAGTTCCGACCTCTGGAGTTTGTGTTTCATTTTCTAGAGAAAATATTCCCTCTTTGGGAATTAGAGTTGTGAGGCATAGAAGGCCCCATCTTCAGCTATCCCATGTCCTTCATTAAGGAGGACACCAGTCGCCGGATGGATTCAACCTTGGCTAGCAGCTGGGTAGTTGTGTCATACTGTGACGGTTGTTGTGGTGGGTTCCCAGAGAAAATGGGAGAAACTTCCAGAGTCAAGGAAGGAAATCCTCCAACTATGGATGACTAGAAGAAAGGTACTCTGGAGGGTTGTGTCAAGGGTTCTTTTATTTGTTGTGGCTAGTTCCAGGGAACATATTCCAGACCTGGTATTGTCTGGGCTTGAGATGGATACACATATTGGGTCTGCTGGTCTATCGGTAGTGGGCCCATGGCCATTGTGGGAGCACCCTATATCAAATTGGGGTTGTATCCCCTAATGTAAGGATTTTTTTTAGGTATGATGTTGAAGGCTAGGCTCTGTTTGATCCCACCAACAACTTTTCTCAAACCGCAGGACAACTCCAGGGCTAGGTTGTAAACCTTCGCTAGAGTATCCCGGTCATTGTAGGTGGTGGTTCTCTAGAGGAGAGTAGAAAAAATAGGGTCCATGGCATTCAGATATATCTAGATGGTTATGTTAGTGGATGGGATGAAGGGACCCATGCACCGCTTCAAGGCATGTTGGAACCGATGGTTGTGTTAGCTCTTTTTCTTGCAAAAACAATTTTAATATGACAATATAGTTGTATACTTGAATGTAGACTCCTATTTCATGTGAAAGAAAGGCTAATTGATGAGGGCATTAGATAAAAACTAGGGAAACTATTACCTCCTTTTTTTAGATCCACTGGCTCATGTAGGTATTACCTATGAATGATTACTGAATGACAGTATCTTTTAAGTGGATTATCTTCTTACTAAATTGCTGAAATGCCTTTTAATGGATCAACAAGTAAATGACTATGAAAATAACTATGAATATCCTGATACAGTGATTAATGATCCATGCTAGTATTTTGACATGACAATTAGTAAGGTAACAAGGATTTTCATCCTTTTTTCAATTCTTATGAACCTCTAGAAAGATAACCTATTTTTGATTCTCTCTTAAAGGAATCAATAAACTGAATTGTATTCCTATAAAACACAATTACTTGAATGAAATGTATATTTGAAGTGTAAATGATTTGATAATTTAAAATATAGGTTGGATAATGAACAATTACTTAACGAACTATAAACTAGTGCATAATCCTTGGGCTATTAGTCAATATCTAGTATAACTCCAAAATAAGGTGATCAATAAAACATTTGCAAAAAAGATAAAATGCCTTACAAATTATCCTCTCTCTACAAATATATCATCATATCCTTAAATTAATGCTAAGCTCTCTGGGATCACTTAAAATAATTAATTCTTAATTGAAGAAGCTTACAAATGATTGTACAACCACCTTGTGATTAGTATGCCTAAATTCCTTACAAGTAAACATACAAGAACTATAACAGTAATGAAAAGGGACAATCCAAGATGTAGAAAAGAGATTTAAAATATTTGTATTAATGTCTTAAAGCTTCAAATACATATAGATAGACAAATAGTACAAAGGCTTAGACAAATTTTAGTAGTCTGCCTTGTAATATATTTCATTGATTTCCAACTCTAACCCCCTACAAAATGATACAAGAGTACTATATATAGACCTAAACCATCTTGGAATCCTTAAGATAAGGATGCTACAAGCTTTGGATGGTTTAGATGACCTAACCCTAAAACCTAGAAAAGACAAAAGACAAAAAAACACCAAGCGGTGGAAGGGCAAAATTGAAGAATTAAATTTGATATTCCTTTGTTTTCTTGTGGATGTTGTTACCTTTGCTTGTATATGTTAAGGATAGTATCTGATAGTTGTAATAATATCTAGTGACCTCCAATATAGGCTAACTTACTCTAGTCTCTTTACCTTCATGTGCTCATAGAACAGGTGCCATGTGTCCTCTTACTCTTCATCCTTAACATGCAAGTCAACTGTAATAGGATTTTTCTTCTTGGGCTTTGTCATGATATCCCATGCTGTCATGTCTTCCTGCTTAGTCCTTTCAAAGCTCTATATACTCTCAAGTTGGGCCTTTTTTCTTTCCCACCTAACATCTATTATGCTTTTCACATCTGTGGTGAATTTATTGCAATTTGTCTCTTCTTTTATTGCTTCATCCAGAATCCTATTGAATCTCTCCATGTCTAGCTCTCCTTGATCATCTATGTATATATCTTTGTTGGGTAGAACATTATCAAATTCTGAGCCCCATATCCCTAATGGCTTGATTTGATTTTCATCAGTTCTGATGGGAGGTACAAACCTATTATAACCTACCCCAAACATATTTAGCCTTACCTCTATTTGATTTTATTTTCCCTTAAACAATGACAAGGTGTCTCCAATTTGTTCAATATATGTGCCAACAAGATTTACTATCTTTGGCAAGTCTGACCTTAGTGTTTGCAAAGATGCCAACATTTCAAACAGTCTTGTCCTACGAGACCAAGTTGAATAATATAGATTCAAATTTGATATAAAATTACTCACCTTTTTTTGTAGGCCTGGAAACTTTCCATAGGCTCCATACACTATATCAATTTTATCTTTAACAATATCTATTCTATGCTACAAAATTGATGTCTATTCAATTAATATAACATTGTTGTGCTCTCTAACCTCTTGCTTTATTTCAACAGCTATCTCCCATGTTTCTTCCATCTGGATTTCTTCATCCTATAACTCTTTAGGCTCAGCAATAGAAAGCTCTAACACATCTAACAATTGTTGAGTAATCTCAGCTATGAGCTTCTCATGTGCCTTAATTTTTATAAGTCCTAGTTCTCTATCTTTGATAATGTCACTAGTATCACTAGTGAGTTTCTTTAGTTTCTCTTACATATGGACTACTTTTGCCTCATTGAGTTGGGCAAAGTGTGTTATCACCTGGGATATTTCTAAATCTCCAGTATTCTAGACTAACCAGATTATCTTGTTACCTTCCATCTTCTCATGGATATTCAACAACACTAGATTTAAATCTTTGGGAGCCAAGCTCCACATTGTTAGTGCTTGGGACTTAGGGTTGTATCCAATCCCTCTAATCATGTCCCCAACCTCTGTCTCTGATGACAATTTGACATCAGGTTATTTTATGATCTCATCAATAATAAAGCCCTAGGATAAGTCCCAACCTTCTACTAATAACATTCCATTGGCCTTGACTAGTTACCTTGCTTGTTCTAGTGTAATCTACTCTGATTTAATATCATAGTCCTACAGTGTTTGTAGAGTCTCTTGGGTCACTAGATCACCCCTTGCTAACTACAACTATGTACTCACTTGTTGTTGCTTGTTCTGGATGTGAAATTATTTAAATTCCTTTGTCTTAATTAAGTTTTCATCCTTAAGTAATTCCTCTTGATGTATTAACCTCTCATCTGTATAAGTTCTAAGAGGAAGATCTATTTCCTCTTCCTCATCTTTCTATATTTTCTTTCCTGCCCTGATATGTTTTCTCAACTGGGGATCATAGGGCATGTTTCCAGTTATTAAGGCTCCAACCCAATATTTCTTTTTTTCCTTCTTCTAAGAAGGTTCCCCTATTTCTAATTTATGTCTTTTAAGTGGGGGCTCATTTGTGACCTTCTTCTTAGGGACCTTTGTTAGGTCAATGATATTTTCTCCCTTAATAACTTGTTCTGTTGCAACTGCTTGATTGACTAGAGCGGAAATGGGTGAGTGGTATCCTTCATCACTATCATCATCATATTATGATGATGAGTGCTCCTTATGTCCTTTCTCTGGCACAACAAGTGCATCTTCTAGCTGATTGTAGAGGAGAGTGTGAGAATTTATCATGGCCTCTAGCCTCTTCAAATAGGGCATGTCTGGGAAGAATCCCCCAAAAGTTAGGCCCTTTCTCTTCACCTGTCTCTCTAGGTCCATAAGTTCATTGAAATTTACATCTCTCTTATCCACCTCCTCATCCTACAAAATATTTCTTATCAATTCTTCTTCCATGCATTCTTCATGGTCTTTGTTGTAGGGGATGGTTGGTGTCAGAAACTTCTTTGCACTAAGGATGAAACCTTCTGTGTCAACATATCTCTATAATACCACATTCATCCTCTAATGATTCATCCAATTATTCAAAAGGTCTAATGCCCCTTCTCCAATAGTAAAATTATAAATTCTGAACTATCTTGGGGTAAATGTACCCTTCCTATGTGGAGCAAGGTGTTCCTTATCAGTTAAAATGAGCTATCCTATAAATTCCATTACAACTATTCTTGGTGGAAAATGGAATGTCAATACATGTGGAGGGTGGGTACAACCTGTAAGACCATAAAAATGATTAGAGAATATCTCGGAGACCACAAACCCTAAACAATATTCTAACCAATCTAATCTATCATGAAAGTCATTCAAAACAAGAGTTCATAAACAATAAAACATAAGAACACCAAGAACTCCCTTCAAGTGTAATTCCCATGTCCTCTTTTCTTCTACATAATTTGATTTAATGTTTTCTCTTTGACAATAGCACTATTGCAAAACAATTCAAAAGACAAGTTTGCAAGTGAGAATACTAGAAGAGAGTGATCTAACCTTGAAAGATTGAAATGTCTCTCAATTTATAGAAAATAAGAGTCATTTAGGTGAGATTGCACAAAATCTATGCATAAATGTAGATTTTGGTTGGTGAGATGTTAGGAAGCATGATATGGGGGAGATCAAATAAGGAGATATTCAGAATATTCATGAAGCACCTTAATAGGGATGTGAATCCTCAATTAAGGGATATGGCAATTAGGTAGGATTATGAATCATTAAGCCATTTAATAATTCAATCTTCTCAATATTCCTCACAAAATCCATAATTAGATTTATGAAATTACGAAAATCTCATAAATTGAAATTAGCCAATTAATTAATAAAAATTAATTAATTATTGAGACTTGGGGAAAGGGGAATAAATAAAGTTTATTTATTTATTCAATTAGGACCTAGGGATAAACTATGGGTTATTCATCCCAAGGGGGGAATTAGTGGATTATTGATCAAATTGCAGGTGTTGATGTCGAATTGAAATGATTTTGATGATATTGATAAGGTTTAGGATCAATTTTGAGAGTTCCAGAATAGTTTAGGAAATCACAAGGCATCACTGAGCTTTGACAATGCGCCTGCGTAATAATGTTTGGAAATGTTTGAAAAAAGCCAATGAACTTTGATGGCATCATAGGATTGAAATTGAAATGGGGAAACATCGATGATCTTGGACAATGTTCCCAAAATAATAATGATTAGAAATAGTATTGACAATCATGAACAACACTATTGAATTGATATTGATAGATTGATAGTGATAACATCGATGAACATGGAAAATGCTCTTGAAATGATGACAAGATTGATTGAATTGAAATAGGGTTTTGATTGATTTGGAAATTGGGTTAATTAGGCATTGATGATCTTGGATGATGCCCTAGAATAGTTGGAATGAGTCCAAACAATTCTGCAAGTGATTAGGGATATAATAGAATGGGTTTGAACTATTTTAGGAAGGTTTGGGGTGGCTTAGGATCGACTAGGATTGGTTTAGGATCTAATACGATCAGTTTAGGGTTGATCAAAATTGATTAGGAAAATGATTGATTTAATAAAGAGAGTAGAAATGTTAGTAATTAATGACATGGAAGAATGACACAATATTAGTGAATGATAAAGATCAAACACACAATATAGAAGACATGTTAAAAAGGGGGCATAGGAAATGAGCCATTTCTAGGTGTCTACATTTTTCCCCTCTTTGAGACAATCTGATTATGAGCATTGGCTCAAAGGAAAAATAGAAGATCATGCCCTAGTGGATCGACAAAATGGAGGTAGGATGCCTCCTCAGGAAATTGGGCAGAAATTGATATAAGGACAATTTTTTGAAAAGAAGGATGATTGATTGAAGAAATGTTAGGAGAAAGAAGAAATTAGATGAAGAAATGTTTGTAAGATAGAAATATTTTGGCTTTCATAAGTGCAATTATGTCATAAGAGCTTATTTTGATATTGCAAATGGATGTACTACATCATGGCAGAAAAGCCACAGCGAGAAAGTCATCCTTTTGCGCAAGCAAACACAATGCAGATAGAGGATGATCTTCTCCATCCCTAAGCATATAAAAGATATGCCATAGAATTTCATGAGATCATCAAATAGACAGAAGACAAAGCAAAAACTGGTCATGAACCATCCCAACCACTCTCATAAGTTCAGATAATATCATCGAGTAGCATAGGAACATGATCAACAAAGAAAATCAATAAAAGATAAAACACTCACCGAAACAATGTGAGCCAACAACCATTTTGATCTTTTTTTACTTGCATTAAATGTTCTTTGATTGATAGATTAGTTTTGAAATTGACTAATTGGATAATTGATTGATAAATTGGACCGATTGATTGATAGATTGATAGTAAAGATTGAAAGATTGAACAAGTCCAACCAGATTGAATGTTGAGTCACAATGATTAAGATCGCGCTTGTGAGAACATGATATCATTAAGTATAGGATGATGCATTTTCCATGGATGTCTACAAAAATGATGATTGATACACAAAAAGAAGACAAGTATGTACAAGTTTATTCCAGATTTTTGAAGAAATTTTTGCAATTTTTAGGATTTTTGAGATATTTGAATTTTTGTGTGACGATCTTTTTCTAGGACTTTTTATAATTTTTAGGATTTTTTCAGCATCATATTTGATTTTTAGCAAATTTTTTTTCAGGACATTATTTGATTTTTTTGAGATTTTTGAGCTTCTTATTTGGATTTTTAGGATTTTTTCAAGACATTAAGATATTTACAAGTTGCAATATTTGAATTTCCCTTAGTGTCTAGCAAGGCAGGTAAATTGTCAAAGGGGAAATGGAGTGGTAGATGGACAAAGGCCAAAGGTCATTACAGTGGATATGGTTAAGTGCCAAGGACTATCTGAGAAATGGGATAACAGAAAAAAAAAATTCACCAAGCTGGGGGACTGGACAAGATAATGATAAGGTAATGAGATAGTGCAGTGGATAGAATGTAAAAAATGTACATGTCAAGACGTTTTTATTTGAAATTATGTTTTGCATTGAACGTCCTTATTTTCATCAAGACCAAGATAGGGAATTTGATAGGAGAATGTTAGGATAGGGATAGGAATGCAGATATGAATAAGGAAGTGATAGGATAGGAAGTATGGACCAAAGTTTATCAGGACAATGTAAAGCAGATAGGATATGTGATGCTTCAAGGAAGATTGTGTCAAGATCAAAGTTGGGGAAAAGGGGATATGATAATGGAGGACATGCTAGGGATAATGGAGGATAATGATAGGAGTAATGGAGGATAACAAAAATGAGATATGCCCCCAAGTATAGACTGCAAGAAGTTCATAGAATTACACATGATACCTGCTTGCCAGGTTTTCATCATGGTACTTGCCCAAAGTGCCTGTTTTCCAGGTTTTCACTATTGGATGAAATTATTTCTCTTGACTCTTTTTTTTTTGTGAAACCAAGATGCCTGTTTGCCAGGTTTTCATCAGGGCAACTTTTTTCTTTTTCATTTTTTTTTGTTTTGTTTTGTTTTTTTTTTCTATTTTTTTGACTTTTTGACTTTTTGGAAAAAATTGGACACATGAAATGACATGGACGGAGGAATCAAGTGCCTTGCTCTTTGAAATTTTATTTTTAAAGATATTGTGCATAGACATTGGTAGGGTAATTACAAAGGGAAATGAAGTGGGTGATTGGATAAGGATGGGACAAGATTTATGCAAAGGATTGGATAGGTTGGATGAAAGGTTGGAAAGCAGGTGTTGGATGATGGAGGGAATGTACGCCAGCTTTATTTGAAGTGGAATGGAATGGATGCAAGAATAACATTGGCACACACCTTGAGGGGTGATGGAGTGATAGAGTAAAATGAGATTTTAGATTTTGAAGGCTTAATGGAGAAAAGGATATGGATTTTGGGACACAAGGACCCAAAATAGGTTTAGAAGATGGAAGACATTTAGTTGGATGGATAGAAATTTTGGATGCCAATTTGGATTTTTCTTTAGGACTCTGTGCTTCAAGGAGCTTCTTGGGAATCCACATGCTTTTTGATTTTTTATTATTTTGTGGGTCCTTAGAGTACATTGATTTCATAATAGATTTAGGAACCCAAATGGATTTTGACTTTATTTTTTGCTTAATGGACCTTTGTAGCCTTTTGGAATTTTCTTTTAGGATCATATTTTTCTTTTTTTGTGCATGTCAATTATACTGTACATGTTGATCCTTGATAGCATGTGGATTGCTTGATTTGTGGATTTTATTCTTGGCATCCAAATTGCTTGGAAAAGGAATGGGGTTCATGGATGGATAGGAATGATGTGGAGAATTTTTGGATGGGTGGAAGGTTATCAAAGATGTGTGCCTTTGCTGACTTGTATTTTGGAAAGGGTAGCTCGGTTTCAAGCTAGTGGAGGGAGGAATATATGGACCTAGGATGGATGGAAGGGTTGAAGGGGGAGTTGTATGCCTGGATTTGGATTTTGAAGGGATACCAATGCAATGAGATGTAGATTCATTATTAAGACCATGGCCATTAGACATTTCTTGGATACGAGAGGGTTTCAATATACCTTTTGCATGGAGGTTTGACCCTTTACTTGATAATGCTTGCTTTGACTAGTAGGATACTTGCTACAAGATTTGAGTCCATTATTATGAGGTGTGAATGATATAGAAGGACTTATAGGACCCTGAGGTGGACTAGACTCAATAGGACTAGGCAAACCCATTTGAAGTGTAAGGGGTTCATGAAAAACTTGCATAGATGCGCTTGGATCACAAAGGGGATTTGAAGGGATGATGTGATCTTGTGGAGAACATGAAGGTGAAGGGACACCTTGATCTTGGATTGGAAAGGGAGCTTGGGAAGATATGAAAGGGAGATCATGATCTTGCTTGGGAAGTGGGAGGTCAATGGAACTTGGAAGGATATTTTTCTCTTGAGGTAGAAAAGGATCATTTTGGATAGGGGGATAAGGATAGTGGGATCATCATGAGGTTCAATGGAAATGGTGTCTTGGTCAACAATAGGATAGAGTTGGTCATTGAAGGGATCTTGATCTTGATATGTTTTTAGACATGTTTCATCGTGTTTTTTATCATCCTCTTGAGATGAGATATGGATTTGGACATGTAAGGGGGATTCTTGAAAGGGGTCAATGTTTGGACATGAGAGAGATGGAATTTGGATGAGAATCTCATGAATAGGCTTGATTGAAATTGGAGGGCATGGTGGAATTGGTTTAAAGGAACTTTGGATATTCATATGAATAGCTTGGATTACTTCCATGGATAGCCATTGGAAGCTTGCATTATTGGAAGAATCACTTAATGGGGATGGGGGAAATTTCTCTTGTGAAGTTTGTAGGGATGAAGGACTGGAGGGAAACATGGATGTTTCTTGAAGGTTAATTTCTTGAGAGGAAGTAGGTATATCATCCATGTAATTTTTTGGGGATGAGCCATTGCTACACAAGGGTAAATTATTTCTTTCATCCTCTTCATTTATAGGATCCATTTTTTGGCAAAAACCTTTCAAAGTTTTAGATTTGAACTTTCATTGCTTGGTTGATCTTGCTAGTGATACCACATCATTATTTATAAGTTGGAAAGAATCTTTTGATTGAAAATGTTCCACAATAGGTTTTTCATTTATTATGCTTGATCGATGTTCAAAAGGTGGCACATTTGAACTTGTATTTATTTGATAAGACCATGGTGGTGAATTGGAGGACAGAAAAGGTCCTTCATACAATGTTATTGTTTGTGATCTTGGCATTGATTATCTTGTTCGCCTGATTGGCACAAGAGGTTTTGAAATTGTTTGAGATCACTTGGTTGCATTGGAATGAAGACTGGTTCGTAATTTGGTGATGGCCCCATTTGAATTATATCACAGTCATCTTGAAAGGTTTGATTTGGAACTCAAGGTTGAATAATTTATTTGAAATTTGAGCACATGGAGACTGATTTAAAACTTGATTGAATTGAGCATGATCTGGAACTTTGTTGAAAAAAGTTGGCTATTGCACATGATTGAATTGGGCTTTGTTAAATTGTTCATTTGCCTCATTGAGTTGTGAAATGAGTTTTGGTATCTTTGATTTCTCAATGAGAGATTGTGTGTCAATTTCACCAAAAGATTCACTTGGACATCCAAGGAGTTTGGGAATCTCCTTTCTACTCTTTATCATCTTTTCTACACTCCCAAGATTTTCTTTTCTTTATCTAATTTTGCTTGCAACTTTTGAATCATGTTTGCATGGACTTGATGCAATTGATTGTTTGGTTGTGTTGATGTCATTTTAATTGGCTCAAAAGCTTGTTTTTGCAAAGGTATATCTTTTCTTTGATCAAAAGGTAATTGTGAGTTTCCTTGTGATGGAAACATGGGTTGATAAGTTTCATGTTGCCTTTTGGATGCTTGGAACCTGGTGAATATTGACATGACGACTATATGAAAATGCAAGAATTTTTTTGGATTTTTAGAAATGCAATTTTTGAAATGCAGGGATATTATACAAAATGCGATCTAAGGCTTATGCAACTATGTTTTTGATTTTTTGGACTTTAAAAATAAGTCTTTTGAAAGGAGACAAACCTAAGAGCATAACCTCATGAGGTTGAATAAAAATCTTGACTTGAAAAAGGGGATTTTAGGGACAAGGGACAATTTTGATAAAAGGGATTAGGTCAAATCCATCATGACAAAGGTGGAATGTGATTAATTGATAGGGGGTTGGAAATTGGGACAAAGGGACCAATTCAAGATCCTATTTTCAATATCATAAAGAAATTTTCTATGATTTGGATACTTTCTAGGATTTTTTTTGCAAATTTTTTAAAGAGGATCTAAAATGAGCTATGTATGAAAGAGAACTATGATTAGGACCTATGCAAAGAGAATATAATGATGATTATAATGAGACCTATAATTCAAGGGACTTTTTGAAATGAAAATGCAAGGAGATTAGGACATGAATATGCAAGATGAAGACTATCAAGAATGCCAAGAGGTTCCAAGTGAAAAGTTTAAGGCTCCATATGTTTACTCAAAGACAAGGTGTTTGTTGCCACTTGATTGTTTTTGAAGATGTTGGAAAAAGTGTTCTTTAAGGAGAGTTTTTTTATTATGTTGTCATTTTTATTAAAGTTTGAACACCCATGAAAGACACATCATTTAGAATGGTTGTTGTAAAAATGAAAAAAACACACTACTTCCTAAGGATAGCAAGGAGAGTATCTGTTGAATCCCCACTTGAACCAAAGTTCAGTCACGCTTACTAATATAAGACAACCTAGAAGCTTAGAGGCACGGGATCCTCCTTACAATGCACTCACTTCTTAGGCACTCAAAGCTTCAAGTCCCAAGGGTCATCTCTTCCCAAGGGATTTTTTTCTTGACTAATAGCTGCGAAAGTGTGTGGCGTCTTAGTTGGTCTTTGACCTTCTACACAAATAGATAGAATGCTTTAGGCTACTATGACATGGTGTTTAGTAAGGGCATCCATTTGGGTGGTTATACGTTTAGTAGATTATCTCCACTATGGAGGTCTCCCAGCCTAAAAAAGTTGCATTCTGTAGGTTTTAATGCACCACAAGGGTACTGAGGGAGATCTTCTTCCTGATATAATGCATTCAACACCTGTTCATTGTGAGATTAATCAAAATGAAATCTTTTCTATACCAGTTTGGATGGGCTTGGATTTAGCCTATTACTAGTTAGGCATTCACTCTCACTGGGTCTACTAAATCACTTGGGAGGTAGCCACATTAAAGGACTTGCATGGATTTCTCTTACACCCAAGATCGATGAAGGAAAGGGGAGAGGATACATTCATACATTTCCTAGGGTTTACAAACTAAAAGACACTTTCAGACACATGAATAAAATGATTCATTTTAAAAGCACCAAGCTGGGTTATTTTCTAACTACTAAAAACACACATGAAAGTTTCAGAAAACACAAGGTCTTCTACAAATGTCCTACATCAAAATTGTTAGTAGTTTTATGATTCATTCTTCAGCCCATGATTGCCAAAATGTTGCACAAATCATTAGTAACACATAAAAATATCTTATCAAGTGCAAAAATAGGGATAGGAATGAAAAAAACCAAAGAAACCCTCAAAAAATGCAATATTACCACCAACACAGAATGTGATACTACCTGCATAGAATGTGATGCCACCCATGTAGAATGTGATACCGCCTACGTAGAATGTGATGCCACCTGCGCAAAACCTAGCTACCACCTATAGAGTACCTAGCTACCACCTACAAAGAACCTAGCTACCACCTACACAGAACTAAGGTACCACCTATGTAGAAACAAGTTACCACCTATGCAACTTCTGAACACCTACGCAAAACCTGTAACCAAGTGCGCAACAACTGATCAGAAGCTTAAAAAGTAGTGAAAACTTGCAAAATCAGAGGTCTTTTGCACATCTAAGCATGAAATACTATTAGAAACACAACTAGGGTTCATTATTTATTCCATTTAGGTTGATTTTAAAATATTGAAGTCAAATTGACACCCTAATTAGCTTGCCTATGCATCAAAACAGTTTAGGAACACCTTAAAGAGGAAATCTGCATTTGATCCTAAACTAGTTTAAAGTTCATTTTAGGATCCCAAATCAGATGTGCATGTTGATTTTAGGTCCCTTATCAACTTAAGAAACTTGATCTTGCATAAAGTGTTCCATTTCAACCCCTTGTTAGGCTAGATTGCAAGCTTGATTGAAATTTGAAAATTTTTGATTACATGTAACCCTAAACTAGGTTAAGTTCATTTTAGGAGCCCAAATCATATGTGAGAGTTAATTTTAGGCTTGAAAATTCAAATTTCAGGTTCATTAACCAAATTAGGGTTCATTAACTAAGTTTAGGGTTCATTTGAATAGCTTAGGATCCATTTTAACCTTTAATCATATAAAATTTATAAAGAGAAAGAATAAGATGCAGAAAAGCTTCCTAAACATGCAAATAGGGATCCCAAACCCTAAATATGGATATCATGTGACCAACTATGTAGCTAAGAAAGCATCTGCATAGCTCTGGGCTCCAAGTGTGTAGATTTGGGTCCCAACTGCGTAGGACTTAACCACCTACACAGAAACAGTGACCACCTATGCAGGAATAGTGACCACCTATGCAGAATGTGTGACTGCCTACATAGCAAGCGCAAGTGGTATGATCACTTGCACAACTTCAGTAACCACCTGCACAGCTCTCTTCCAGAACCTGAAAAAGACACAAAAACACAAAAATTTTATTAGTTAAGGTTGTTTCATGTCGGGTTTACCAAAAGTAAGAATAGAGAACATCATTAGAGCATATCTAGGAGACCAAAAACCCTAAATAATATGCTAACCTATCTAATCTATCATGAAATTCATTCAAAACAAGAGTTCATAAACAATAAAACATAAGAACACTAAGAAATCCCTTCAAATGTAACTCCCATGTCCTCCTTTCTTCTCCATAATCAGATTTAATATTTTCTCTTTGACAATAACACTATTGCATGAAGATTCAAAAGCCAAGTTTACAAGTGAGAATACTAGGAGAGAGTGATCTAACCTTCAAAGATTGAAATGCCTCTCAATTTATAGAAAATGAGAGTCATTTAGGTGAGATTGCACAAAATCTATGAATAAATGTATATTTTGGTTGGTGACATGTTAGGAAGCATGATATGGGGGAGATAAAAAAAGGAGATATTGAGAATATTCATGAAGCACCTTAATAGGGATGTAAATTAGGTAGGATTAGGAATCATTAAGCCATTTAATAATTCAATATTCTCAATATTCCTCACAAAATCCATAATTAGATTTATGAAATTATGAAAATCTCATAAATTTAAATTAGCCAATTAATTAATTGTTGAGACTTAGGGAAAATGGGAATAAATAAAGTTTATTTATTTATTCAATTAGGACCTAGGGATAAACTATGGGTTATTCATCCCAAGGGGGAAATTAGTGTATTATTGATCAAATTGAAGGTGTTTATGTCTAATTGAAATTATTTTGATGATATTGATAAGGTTTAGGATCAATTTTGAGGGTTCCAGAATAGTTTAGGAAATCATGAGGCATCGATGAGATTTGACAATGCATCCGCGTAATGATGTTTGGAAATGTTTGAAAAGAGCCAATGAAATTTGATGGCATCATAGGATTGAAATTGAAATGGAGAAACATCGATGATCTTGGAAAATGTTCCTAAAATAATAATGATCATAAATAGTATTGACAATCATGAACAACACTATTGAATTGATATTGATAGATTGATAGTGATAACACTGATGAACTTTAACAATGTTATCAAATAGCTGATTAAGGGATATGAAGCATCGATGAACTTGGACAATGCTATTAAAATGATGACAAGATTGATGGAATTGAAAAAGGGTTTTGATCAATTTGGAAATTGGGTTAATTAGGCATCAATGATCTTGGATGATTCCCCAAAATGGTTGGAATAAGTCCAAACAATTCTACAAGTGATTAGGAATAGAGCATAATGGGTTTGAACTATTTTAGGAAGGTTTGGGAAGGTTTAGGATTGAATAGGATTGGTTTAGGATTGAATAGGATTGGTTTAGGGTTGATCAGAATTGATTAGGAAAATGATCAATTTGATAAAGAGAGTAGAAATTTTAGTAATTGATGACATGGAAGAATGAAAAAATATTAGTGAATGATAAAGATCAAACACACAATATAGAAGACATGTTAAAAATGGGGCATATGCAATGAACCATTTTTAGGTTTCTTCACAACCATACACCCTCATTAGTTTGAAATTATTATCATAGTAGAAGTCACCCCAATTGTGGTCTCCTAGATATTTGTCTAGATACTGGCATGGTCTCAATAATTGTATCACTTTGACTGGCATACTAGTCTTGTTAACACCTAGGCATCCAATTTTTGAAAGCACAAAACTCCTACTCCCTTGAGGTATAGTTCCACACTCTCAACCAAAATTGAACAGGGTTAGGTTGGTTGTGGTGAAACCTTTGTGGCCTTAGACATTGACAATTCATGAGTGGGAAGTTGTAGTATAGGATCAAATGCATAAGAACTGAATAATGCATAAACTTGGGATGATCCTTTTTTCTTTGTATGTCCACAAACCCATGGTGCATCTGGTCTATGATGTATTGGATATAATCATAGTTGGAAGTGGTATGGAGGATTTGCATGTCCAACACCATCATTAGAATGTCCAAGGTAATGCTATATGCTCCTGCATCCTTTCCTAGCACTCTACAAAGTGCATATGATATGTACTTCATATAGAAGTTCAAGTCCTTGTAGAAATATGGGGCTACTCTTGGCATGGGTGCTATGTAGGTCTTCATCTTCTTTGGAACATGTCATTCCTTGATCAATTTGGATGCAATACCAGACTCTCTAATATACCTATTTTCTAGGCTCTTCAAGTTTATCTCTGTGGTCATAGGATAGTATATATTGAAGGCCTTCATGAAAGTGTTCCTGTCTAGGGTAAGTAGGGATTTTCCATTTTCCCTCTTAATTTTTTTGGTCAGGGTATCATACCTACTAGCCATTTCCAAGACAAAATTGACATCTACAAAGATATCAGGAACAACTAGCCTAGCCAATCCATAGTTCCAAGGGTTTGAAATTGGCATAGGCTCATCACTATTGTTAAAAAATTAGTTAAATAATGAAGAACCAGATGAGTCTAGGGTTTTTCAATCTCTAATATATGATAGGTCATCAATTAAAACATTGGCACTAACCTTTCTATTTTGGCTTGAGCCTGGTAGCAATGTCAGAAATTCATTTGAATAATTTCTCTTCCCCTTTGTGTCATCCTTAGCATCGTCACTTCTCTCACTAGTGGATGCTAGACTCAATGCTTGGCTCATCTTTTCCTTTCTGTGCTATGATCACACTTTTCTTCACTGACATTGAAACAAATCTTCTCAAAACCCTCGCCACCAACTATGAATTCCTCTATAGATTCAAACTTCTAGTTCACTATAAAAACCACCAATTACACTACTCTCTAAATTCTTAGATCAGAAAATCACTTCTTTGAATCACTTGCTGCTGGAGAATTCAAATTTTCTCAGAAAATACTGAACTCTCTATAAAAACTCTTAGCTCTGAGAATTTGGAAGTTGGTAAGAATGAAAAGACAATGGATATGCATACTTATAACTGAGAAATCAATGCAGACGTCTCTTTGAACTGGTAAAATTACAATTCAGTCAATTCTTCCATTAGTTTACGCACTGTGAGATCAATTTCTGGTTCTAGCTGTGGCATTCAAACTGACAAGTAATCAATTCTTGATGAGTGATTTTTCTTATAAAAACCTTATAAAATTTGAAAAGAGATCAAACTCAAATCTGATTGGCTGTCATTAATCATATTTTGGCTAATTTTCCATCTGTCACAATATCTGGAATCTTATTGGTTAGCAACTGTCCACCATGTTGTCGTAGAAAAGTCATCTTTTAACTCTGGTTTTACTTCTATAAACCTAACAACTATGTAATCTCCTTGTCGCTTGATTTTGTTTCTAACTCTAGTTTGTTATTGAGACTTAGCAACTCTTGTTGGATCAATATTTAAATCAATGGTTTTCTCCATGTTGCTTAATCTTTTAACTTAACCCATCTTCTTATAGAGACATTGCGACCAAGCTTTCTCTCAACTTTTCTTCAACCTTGGGTCACATATGGAGACTCAGCAATTGCTATATCTCTATGTCGCTGAACCAAATCCCTAACTCATGATTTATCCAGAGACCTTGCGACAAATGCCTTTAGTCTTTTTATCACTTAATTATTTCATCTTTATAATTTCCATCTGGAGACAATGTGACTTTCGTTGATCCTCCCTTTCTCTGCATCTGATGGATGTCTCTAAGTCTCCTGATCTTCATTGCAAACCCTAACTTTTCATGAGACTTCATGACTGATGAACACAGTCTTACTTTTCTTTTTTCTCCTGATCGCTAGATATTGTGTGACTTTTCAACCTTATACAGTGACCACATGACTACCATTGATCTGGCTTTGATCCTGTGGTTGTCGCTAAATCTCTTGATTATTAACTTAACTGATCTTCCTTCTCATGACTAAGAGACAACACTATTATTCAAACTAACATTTAACCCAAGTTTATTAGAGACTGTTAAAAATTTATGTCACTTGATGATTTTCAAACTGTAGGGTTAATCTGCAGACTTCCCAACTACCATAAGATTTAATCTCTGATCAACAGTTGTCGCTGAATCTCCTGATCTTAAACTTAACTCACATTTTATTTCAAGACTTGGCGACAACAGTGAAACCTTAACCTTTTGACTAATTCATAACCCTAAAGTTTATTTGGAGATAATGCAACTGAGTAAAATTGAAGTCACCATAAGAAATAACTAACCCTAATCTCATCAAGAGATAACCCAACCACCGTTAAATCATATTTGAGATGAACGGTCTGCGCCAAGTCTCCTGATCTTCTGAAGCATATTCCTTTTATTAGGAGACTACATGACCAATGCATTTTAACAAGTCTCCAAATTGAAAGGAATATTTTCTATTCATCATGAGACTAAGAAACTAAAAAATTAGCACATGCAAATAATTTCAAACTTAAGTCATAAAAAGGTAACATGAAAATAGAACCCATTTGAGAAATTTAGGGATTTTTTCATTCTCGAATAGAAATGACCCTAGGGATTTGGGTTTTTTGGAATTTTGGACTTGGTTTTGGAGTAATACAATATTTGCGGAGGTATACAAGAAATTTAAACCTTGATTTTCAACCTTCTGAGCATAGGTATGATAGGAAACTTCAAGATTTTACAAGGCAAACTAAAAAATTGGAAATACAACCAATAGGTTGAATATAGTGAGAGTCTCATTCGTTCCTTCCTGATAAAGATAAACTAGTTGTGGGACCACATCGGTTCCAAATGAACATAGAAGGCCACTAGGAAGGCGTCTTCAATATCCTATCAACTATTGATGGAGTTGGCCAAAAAGTTGAGGTACCTCTATGACTATATAATCTTTGGCCCTTACTGCTGATGCATCTCTATCTAGGGGAGGTATCAAACCTATTGCAACTGTACTTCCTCACAGACTGGTCTGGAGGGTATGGATGGTCTGGGCCTTCTTAGGCTTCTTAGCCTATTGATTTTGGGCCATCATTTTGGCCAAGGAGAGGGGAGCACTTCCTGCCACTGGGGCCTTTCTTTTTTCGGATTCAACCAGCCATTGTGGTGGTTGGGGTAGTCTTTTTGCTAATGCTTGGGCATTGGGGCCTTCTTTAGGGTCTGGTGGTGTTTCCTTGGTATCCATGCTCTCATCAGACTCTTTCTCTTGTTCCTCGGGGCTTCCTATATCTTCCACCTTGGTGACACCTACATTTGCATCACTAGCATTTTCCCCATCTTTTCTAGCATCTGTGGTCTTAGTATCCACATTTTCGACATTATCCCCTCATCTTGTTTTTGTTGTTCTTCTTCAACACCATCTGTCAGGACATTTCCTCCATGGGTACATATTTTGGAGAGGTCAAAGGTGTCTATCCAAGATCTGACTATTGGGCCGCAAAGACCACCTCATCGAATGTCACACTCTAGGGCCTTTGATCACCCAAAGTAACTAGAGGCACTTGGAGCATGACAACTAGGGATATGGTTGCTCCTGAAGGTCCATCTTTCCCAGCCATTGTTGGCTACTCATCTTATGCTGACATTAGTTCTATCTCGGTACCCTGGACTAGTGTTTCTTCTACATCTTGTGGATTTTCTTGTGTTTCTTCTTTTTCTTTCTCTTTTTCCTTCTCTTGGACCTCTTTTTCTCGGGCCACTTCTTCTTGTGCATCTATCTCCTCCACTGCCTTTACCATATCAGCCTGTAAGTTCACCAGATCTTCTGTTTGAAAGAGATCATCAAAATCATTATGGGGAGGGGAGACTGCCAGAGGATCCTTCGGCTCAGGAGAAGACAGGATGAGTTCCACCTAGAAAATGTTAGGCATCCCAGGGCCAACATTTGTGCTTCGGGGAGGATCCACCCTTTTCTTCTTTCTTCTTAACTATAACGGGGCCCTCACATTTAGGATAGTTGTGGATTCCACCTCATCATTTTTCTTCTAGTTCATAAGTGTTTCTAGTGAAAGGGATCCCACCGGGAGGGGAGACCCACCAGAGTAACTAGAAGACTAAGGGAAAGTTGGGTGCTTAGTTTTTGACTTATCTGTCAGGATGCCTCCAGCTGAATATGAACTTGCTCCAAAATGGGGAGTGGATATGGGGGTGGAAATTGAGCTGGGGTTCTCTCTTTTTATTTCCCTTTATCTTTACTTGGCCTTGCATCCCCGGAGGCTGAAGTAGACCCCACAAAATTGGACCCTTGCAGGTGCTCCTCTTAGACACTGGTTCAAAGTAATCATGACTATTTTGTATGATGCCTTAGTTGACATCTTCAATTGTCAAACTCTCCAGGGTGTCCCAACCCATCGGAGGGAGATCCATCTTTTCAATCCCCTGGGCCTTGTACATTGGGTCCTCTAGATGCCCACTGTCTGAAAAATATTTTAGAAAGTTTTGAAGGCCAAGGCTCTTCATCATCCCTTTGGAAATCCTTGAGTGTTGTCGAGCCCAAATGTTAAAATCATCCTATCAGTCTACCCAAAAATATTCAATGTGAAGCTCATGTGGTGTGGACATGCGGGGCAGTGCTGCACTTATCTTGTTGACTAGATCAAAATTATTTCTTGCTAGGTGGAACTCAGCCAGTGCTAGGATCTTCAACTCATTATCAACTTCATTGGCCACTGCAAGATTGCAAGAATAGTTCCCACAAGTGATTGGGAACAAGATGGCGGTAACCTTCTTTAATGCAAAGAATGCGTGAAGTTCTAGGATTTTACTATAGAACTCCAAAAGAATAATCCTATCCCCACAATGCTTGGGGATTAGGTAGGGATTCTCAAAGAAATCAGTCACCTAAATGAAAGAATGTTTCTAAAATTGAATAAAATAATTGTCCTATGTACTCACCAAGGTCATTTCTTCCTTGGACAGCTGGCACCCAGAATACTGAGTAAGTGTCAAAATGTTGTGGTAAATGAACGTGTCATTTACCTAGAAAAAATTGGGTAAGCTAGGTTCCCATTGGATCTGGGGATAATGTTCCCATAGGGCATTCTAGCCGGGCCTGTTCTCAAGAATGCCCACTGTCTACAAACCCCAGAGAGTAGGTCTCTATTGTTTTAGTGCCAATAATACATATGAAGTCATGTGGAACCTCAAATTTTGACCAACATTCTTCAATTGGAAGTCCACATGATTGTCGATAATTGTCGCCTAGTCAAAGTTTTAACTGTGAGTGGTGATGCGGTATCAGAAATAATACATCCATGATGAAAATTACCTGGCATGTGGTTCTTTGAAGAGCCTACAAAAAAAGATGATCCCCACCTGTACACATTCCTTGAAATCTCTGCGGGGGATCTCCAACTTCATTTTCTTGTAGTCCCTCCTCTGGAACTTTACCCGGTAAGAATTGAGATTCTACTGGGCAAGGTGGGGGAATTTCTCAAAATCCTTCAGTGACGTAGACCAGGATATAACAGTAGCACTTATGAACTGGGAGATCCCCAATCCTGAAGCAAAGGTGGCAGCATCAAGAGTAACAATGGCTGCTCGGTAGTTCAATGGTAGGGAATCAACAAGAAAAACAACTCAGGTGAGTGCATGGTAGTGCTTTGCTAGGTGGAAAATTAGCTCTGACACTTGCACTAAGAAGGGGAAATAGCTATCCTTGATAATGTTAGAGGTGGCCATGTTCTTTTCCATATCATCTTTGGCAGATCACTGTTGGTACATTGTCTAGACAAGGCCCTATAGTCTTGCCCATGGTCTGGCCTCTGTGTTGGTGATATCTTGAAGTTTGGAATCCACTTTGGATCCCACAATGACAGCATCCCTCAGGTATTTGGATGTCAATGTGAGCTTGGCCAACATTTTCTCTACCTTCATCTTAGTGGCCACCCGAGTGGAGGTAGTCGTAAGTTCCAGACTTCCAGGAGGAGTTGTTACTTCAGACATTGTTTTTTGGATAATCTCCAACCTGTAAGATCGGACAACCATTAATACATATGATAAATTATAAATAAATTTTGCAGACTCCAGAGAGTTCACCACCATTTTGCACCTATTGTCAAAAGATGTTATCCCGCATCAAAATCCTAAAAATATAACAACTAATAACTTACATGGAATTTTATCGACACCCGAGGGTTACAGGGTTATTGGTTTACGCAACAAAATGGGATGAAGGCCTGGGGACTTTTCAACACCCTGAGTCTGGAGAAACTAGTTGTTATCAAAGTGACTAGGCAATGAGCCATACTGGGCTGACATGGGTTGTCACATGGTCACGCGATAAACAATGTGATGGAATTAATGGTGTTAGATGTCTGGACACAAATGAATTGAATGCCAGATGGGATGGTTTTGAATTCTCGCACATGGGGTAATTTAATCCCACCATTAATGATGAAGTGACAAAGGAGAGAAAAAACCACCATGGCTTAAACAGGCAAAGTGCTGAGTTCAAACCAGGCAGACCCCAGGTGGGCGAGCCTGAAACTTGGGGTATACAACATAAAGAGTGTGATGATCTTGCCATAGGAAGGGTTGAACATGACAATGTACAGACCAATATACAGACCCAATTTACATGGGAAGCTAGAGAATGGTGAAATTTACAAGAGACGACCCTATCCTACAGACGTTTTACAATTTACAGAGAAGTTAAGACAATTTACATAGAAATTACAACTATTTACAAAATCTATAGGAATATACACTATTTACAGGAAAGAAAACAATGAAAGGAAGGTGGACAACCTTTCTATGGAGCCATCCCACCAATGGGAGGCAAAGACAAACCAAAAGACAAAACAAAAATGGAGGCAAGGCAATACGAGGAAGGGAAAAGCAGAAAGGAAGAAGAAACCAAAGCAAAGAGAAAACTAGAAGAGAGCTGAAGGACCTACCCTGAAACCAAGAAATGTGAAAAGAGGAGCATGAGAAGTTCTCTACAAACCAAGGAGCCTCACTGACCATGAACACTAAAATCTTTGCAAGAAAGCCAAAAGTGCTCACAAGCTTTCGAATGCCAACTTCACCACAACGCACTGTTAAACCTTCCGAAGAAAATCACACTTAACACAAATTCTCTCTAATCACTCTTAATCACTCTGGGTAATCTTGTTCATGGTAAATGTGAAAGTGACAAGTGAAACTGTATTTATACCCCTAGGGTGAATACGTACTGCTTCCTTCTACAAGTCCCAAGAAAAGGAAAACCTATAGACTCTGGGCCCGAGGATCCCATGCAACCACACCCTCTAACAAAAGAGGACCTAGTTATAGAGAATCACAGAGTAAAAAATCTAGTTGGCACAAAGGAAATGAAAACACTCCAAGACCGGGTCCCGGAGGAAGAGAAACCAAAAAGAAAAGAAAATGACGGGCCGCATAAGCAAAGGCCAAAAGAAAACAAAAGGAAAAGGAACAAGACAAAAAGAAAAAAAGGGGGACCCAACATTTTTCCAACAAAATGTAAGGATGGGTATGCAGGGCATAACATGACCCTGTTAGAGGATTTAATCACCCTATAAGGAGTGGCCTTGTTAGAGGTCTTCAAACACTTTAATGTAGAAATCAACTTGTGAGAGGATTTATGAAAGACCATTAAGTCTACTCATTAAAGAGATTTGGATCACTGCTACAATTGTTAGAGAGTAACAATGGATTGACATGTTTGACGAAACAACTATCTTTGCTGATTTAGATCTGTTCTCTAGCTTTAAACTAGGTCCTTACTGATCAAATATTATATTGTAGCTCTTTTTGAATGTTATGTCCTTAATTAGAATTCCATCTCATTTCTCCTTGAATCTTCATATCAAACTCATACTCACATTCATTCCAAAATTGAACTTGTATATATATGATAAACCTTGTCAATTTGGCCTAAATAACCTTCCAAATAAATAATAAAACTTAAGTTTGTTGGCTGCATATAACAAATTAAACATAAACTATAAACTATTGTTAGTCAGCTAACACTAAATATCTAACTCAGTTAACACTGTAATCCTTCAATGCCCGGCTGTTACTGTAATTCTTGAGTGAACTCAGTTAGAAATGAAAATCACTTTGGTCTTCTTCAATGCCTGAGAGAGCTTGGCATATACTGACTATGCTTGATTTAGGTATAGACATTTGTGTAACATCACTACATTTGTGTATACATCAATGACAATACACAATTGAATAATTGTCATCAACTGTTACATGTTATGAAATGTGCATCTTAGAAAATCTATCCACAACAACAAATATGGAATCATACCCTCTTACTATCTTAGGTAATCCGAGAAAAAAATCCATACTAATGTCACTCCAAGGTTTCTCAGAAAAATAAATAGGTGTATACAATCTATTATTCTAACTTACTCCTTTTGCAACTTCAAAAATTCTACAACTCCTTACAAACTTCTTAATATGTCCTTATACATATGTGGCCAGTAATACTTTTCCTTAAGTAAACTCAATGTCTTATCAATTCCAAAATATCCAACCAATCCACCACAATGCTTTTCCTTAATCAAATAAATTATCATGGAACTTCTTGGTACACATAACCAAATTTCTTTGAACAACATACCTTCTTGAATGAAATAATCCTCAAACTTACTTGGTTTTCTTGATATCTTTGGTGCTCTGCACTCTCTTCACACCTCAGAAAAATCAGGGTCCGTATGATACAACTCCTTTATCTCATCAAAACGAAGAACAACAACCTTCATCTTGGTCAACAAAGAACATATTTTACTTAGTGCATCTGTATCTCAGTTAGTAACTCCAATCTTATGATTGATCACAAATGTGAAACTCTGTAAATATTCAACCCACATCATTTATCTCTGATTCAACTTATGTTGACTTCCCAAATACTGTAAATCTTTATGATCAGTATACAACACAAACTCCTTAGGAATAAAATAATGTCTCCACTTCTTCAAAGCTTGAACAATAACATAAAACTCTTGATCATTCATAGAATATCAATAAATTAGTATCAAATAGATAACATAATCACATAAATCATACATTTAAATGTCATTAATATTCTTCTTCATATAACTCTTTGTTTGTATCATCCATCTATATTTGACATTGTACAAGGATTGGTCATATCATCATTATCATCATTGATATCAGTTTTGATAATGTCATCATAAAAATGGATATTATCTTCATAAACATTAACTCCTACATCATCATGATCTAGTTCCTCTTCTTTTAAATCTTCTTCAGGAACATCATCAACTTACTGTTGATTTTGATCATCGTCTACATCATCTTCTAGTTCTTCGGTATCTTCTTCTTCCACCACATTATAATTTATCAACCTTCCTCTTGGATCATGTCTAACAACGAATGACCAACTTGGTTTACCTAGAACCTCTAAGTAAAAGACCTTCTCACATTTCCTTGGAAGAACATAGGGATCATCTCCAACTCACTAAATCAACCTTATATGAACCATGGTAAATCCATTATCATGTTCAATAACAATTCTCTCTCGATCATTTAATTCAATCATAGTTGGTACCATTGGACGATGAACAAAAATAATTTGGAGGACTTAAAGTCACACTCAAGTATATCATCCAAAATCTCATAGTATCAATTTTTTGATACTTTTGGATGTATGTCGCTTCTAAATGAAACATTAGTCACCTAAAAGAATACAATTATCCCAGAATTACAAGTTTTCTTCGTGGCATTCAAATTTTTGATTCAAAATTTATGACCATTGTACCACATAGCCTTCTAGTGTTTCACTTGAAATATGTCAGACATGTAAAAATTATTGCATCGCCATTTTCTAAACATATTTATTCTTTTCCAAATATATGCAAAGAAAAAACTCAATATATATATATATATATAGACACACACACACATCAA
This sequence comes from Thuja plicata, assembly GCA_018584345.1. Taxonomy (NCBI): domain Eukaryota; kingdom Viridiplantae; phylum Streptophyta; class Pinopsida; order Cupressales; family Cupressaceae; genus Thuja; species Thuja plicata. The sequence continues at coordinate 4,085,440 of MU225850.1, forward strand.
TATAATTGAAAATAATTAAATAATATGGGTGATTAATACATTTATACGTACATTTTTATCTCTCAAACCATATACTAAATCAATTTCCCTTGGTGTAAAATTGAAATCTTCATTACAATGAGATTTTTTAACCAATGAAGCCACACCTTCCCATGTTAATGCATGACTAGATTGTTGACATCGTTGAATACATACTATCATCCAATCAAGATTGTTTGCAATATACAAATGTAGTGCATCCCACTCTTGACCAACTGTATAAAAAAAAATTCACAAATGACGTATAATTAGTTAATTACCATGGTATATGACCTTAATTTATAATTATTGTACCTAAAAACCTAACATCCCACTACCAATGATCTTATTATCTTTCTTAAGAAACCTTTGAACTATATGTATCCAAGACCCATTGATCATACATTTCAAATTCAACAGATAGAATTAAATCAAATAAGTATAGGTGAAAAGCATCAGTAGAGGGTAAACTAACAAAAGGAAGATAGAGTAAAGAAAGTAGATAAGGAAAATAGGAGTAATCAAGTAATCAGTAGACTAGTCATTATATTTTAAATATATGCCACTTTGAAGTAGATATTAGAAGAAAAAGAAAGATATATTATTCTATAAAAAGCTTCAAATTGAAGATATAGTTGGAGAATAGGTCTACCTACCTAGGTCCTATAGAGCCTAAAGGGCAGAGGATTTCAACCGTAATTCAATTGTTCATGTTCGTTGGCCAAGTCACTTGGAGAGTTTGAGCACAAATCTTGGCATAATTTGAGAGCTTTCCAATCTGTTTGTTGGAACCTCAAAATTTCAACATAATTTTTACCTTATATATGAACTATAAATTTTTTTTCTAGTGAACCATGTTAGTCATCACCAAGATTTTGTAAAGTTACTGAAGTTTTCTTATGAAGCTTTACCACAACAGTAGCCCAAATAGAATGCCTATCTTTTCCCAAAAGATTTACATAAATTAGAATATGAATGATGTGAAGCATATTTATTCCAATATCAGATTATAGGTTTTATAAAATAACTTATAAAGTGTAGAGGAAAATACCTAGCATAAAGCTTCCATGATACATAAAAAAACCAAGAGAGGTACATATAACCTTGGTTTATACATTGTTCACTGTTTCGCAAAGACAAAAAACAAGGGTTGTGAAATAGTGAAGCCATCACTATTTTCCAAAGATAGAAAAATGAGTTGAAAAATAGTGAAGCCATTGTTGTTTCACAAAGATAGAAAATATGGGTTATGAAATAGCCAACCCATCGTTGTTTTGGAAAGACAGAAAAAAAGAGCTGCAAAATAGTGAACCCGTCTTTGTTTTGCAAAGGACATAAAGTAAAGGTTGCAAAATGGAGAATTCATCACCATTTCACAAAAGAATGTAAGAAGGGGTTGTGAGTCGAGAACCTAGCACTATTTCACAAAGAATATATTTTCCACTTGAAAATTGGCAAAATTATTTCTATTTCATAGATATGAATAAAAGGCATTTATGAGGTAGCGAAAGAGGTACTAAAATGAGTTGGTTGTCATTTTCCCAGAGTGATAGAACACACATGTGGAAGTGCAATGGGAATTAAATGCTTATGAGCTCAGAATTAAAAGAGTCAATACATGAATTAAAAAAACACAAGTGATAATAGAAGTGTGAGGATTTTCTGAGATGAAAGAGAAGTGGTGAGAAGAAGTCCATCGTCAATTGCAGAAGGCTTGGAAGAAATCAGTAAGTTAACCTTTCTACTTGCAACTCAAATTTTATTTTTTAATATGCATAAGAGAAAGGTTAAAGAGAAATAAAAGGGTGAGGTACATAAATTCCCTTTACTAAAATCCCTCCTAGATGTGTTTCATGTGTCTGTTGATACTGCAAAAAAATTTATTTTCCATGGTTTCTGGTCTGAATGTAAAGATGCTAATATACCACATACCGTTAGGTCCCTATTTTTGTAATTCTACAATAATAGGGATGAGAAAGTGCCTAGGTCTAACCCCTAGAATCTTTACCTAGAACAAATTATTGTGCCAAATGTGTTCATAGATGTTTATCTTATCGATCTATTGGCCCTTAATTACAAACAAGAAACTAGAACGGTCAGAGGGGTAGACAAAAACCCAATTCTTGTTGTTTATAAATTATGTATCATTGAATGTTTTGGTTTGAACAATAAAGAACTTACCAGAATTGACAAGGAGGGGTACCCAATGGTCTATGACATCGTAAGGAGTATGGGGATGTAGGAGGTAGCCTATTTCAGGAAGAGGGGGCATAATAACAAACCAATGATGGTGATTGGTAAGGCTCCATTTACTACACTGAAATTTATGGATTTATTTCACAAAACATATCACGGGTGGTGCTAGTTTTATGGTGATGATCATAGAGGAAGAATGCCAGATAGATTTTATGTATTTTTCAACGAAATTCAGAATCCCAAAGTCAACCTAGAATTTGATATTGCTCCTGAGATTAAAATGATTTTACACAACTAGTTAGTCTACTGGAAGACTAGTAGAACTTTTAAAAATTATTCTTTGTTCTGCCATCTAATCCAGTCCCAAAATAGAAATGTGTTCAAACAATTCATGAAATTGACCATGGTATATCATCAATGAGGAAGAATCCCAGTTCGGCTATGGTGTAGGGTGTGGGATAAGAATAGTAGAGATTGTATTTACAACACTTTTCATGATTCATTTGTTGTGTGGATATTGAGGGAATTTTGCCTGCAGATGGAATTTTGAGACCATTGGAACATAATCCTGAGAAGGGTTACACCCATAATTTTGCTAACTATATTTATAAGAGTGATCACACTCTTATAAGAGTTTATGGGTGCAAGAAGGCCCCTCATAAACTACTAGTTTTTGTTTCTGATAGAGTTTCTTTTCTAGAGTTTATTTAGAAGTTTATGTGTTTGAAAGGGAAGTAAATGGACCAAGGAAAAAAGGAACTTGCATTCCCCTTTTGGTTAGATTTGTAGGGTTCTCTACTAGTTCTAGGTCTATTGAATAAGTTCAAAGTCATTTAAAGGGAGGATATCAATTTAAAAATGGAAAAGAAAGGGCCTATGACCCTAAAAGTCACATTAAGTCCTTCATCAAATAATTTAAACATAAAATAGACATAATTGAAGATATTTCCTGAACTTGTATGAATCCTTCAAATGTCATACAAAAATGAAAAAAAATGGAACACATTGAAGAAGTTAGAAGATGAAAGACAACAAAAGGGATTTCCATGGTTTCACCATGATCAGACCAATGATATAATAAGAATGGAATTGTATTTGAGATATTTTTAAAATTTATTTGGAAAACCTAAAAGCGATGTTCCACTATAGGTTAAGCCTTCTACTCCTAAAAGGCATAAAAATTTAATTATTCATAATTCAGATTATGATGATGCAACAAATTTTCCTCCTCCTAATATAAAAAGAAAGAATAAGTGGCACCTATTGTGCCCCATGATGGCTCACAAGGAGGAGATACTAAAGAGGCTTTAGTGCACTCAGTGCACTTGGTAATGATGTAGAAGTGGAAAGGCCTATTTCTCCATTGGTATTTTAGGAGGAATTTCATGGTTATAATGCTCAACTTTGGGAAGAAGAGGAACCTACTAATTTCATAGTTGATAGGGAAGTTATATCAACAAGATTTATTGAGGATGAAAATTTTATTGAAACTCACAAGTTCAAGGATTTTTGGATACAAATGAAAATGAAAATGAAAAGTTTTAAAGAAAGGAATAAATTAAATCTGATGGGAGTGGAAGAGTCAAAGCATGAGGAATTCATTCAAAAAATACTCAAGGAGCTTAATCTTGATGAGATAAATTACGTCTTGGAGGAGGCCAAAGATATGGTAAACAATAGTGACATGTTGATTGTTCCAGGACTTACCCTTCAAACTTTATATCTTTTAGACAGAGTCAGAAAACAAGATGACCCCACATTTGTCTCTGAATTTGATACCGATGAAAAGATAGCTAGATCAAGGTATAATATAAAGACTGATACTTTAGAAATGTGGGTGAGTTTAAAGGGCCCTTGTAAGCCCAAACTTCTTGACATTGTGAAATAAAATGATGGAATGGAAACAATTAAAATAATAGAGAACAATAATCCCTTGGTACCTACTTCAAAGTTAATGCATAGGTAAATATTTAAGAAAGATAAGGTCAAGAACATGTTGATAGTATAGGTCTAATTAATGAGAGGGGAGGGGTGAATCAATAATTCACAAATTCACCTAATTCAACTTCTTTAAACTCTATGCACCAACACATTTAATAACAACTAATAGAAGAAAGAATTTCAATGCATTCATCCACAAGTAATCAAACACATAATGTAAACACCATATTTATCTTGTAGAAACCTAAATGGGAAAAAAAACATGGTGACAGACGATACCCACAAAATTTGTTCTCTTCTGGAATACGCCCTGTTAAGATCTTACAATGTTAAAGGTTTACAAAACACTGTTAGGTGTTACCCGGTTAAGGGATTTGTCTTTAGATCTATTAGGATATTTTCTCTGTTAGGAGTATCCTTTTTAGAATACTTAAAACATTCAATTAGAATTTCACCTTCTTAGAGGATTTACAATAAATATTTGTTAGGATCTACCCTGTTAAGGGATTTCACTGTTACAATGATTCAAAAGAAATAGATAAAATGATTTACATAATTTGCACTACCTCTGCATAATAAAATCGTATTAAGATCTAAAATAAATCTTCATACTATATACTCTTCCCTTTCTTGATCGCACTTGATTCCTTCACTTTCTTTGTCACCAAATCCTTCTACAATTCATAATCAACAAATAAATTCTTCTTCAACTTTCCAATATATAGATTTACTTCCACCAACTTGAAATAAACCCTACATCTGAGATATGAATGATCTACATCATATTAGGTAAGATACAATGTATCTAGTCACTCATAAGAAATTTTCCTCTGACCGCATCAGCTTACACATATATTTTACCTTGATAGTTAATATTTTTCAAAAATTCATTTAACCAAAAGAAACGTATTAAAGAATCCTACTCAAATGCATACCTCAATCAATGTGATGTCAAGTACATCCAAAAAATCACATAAATAGCTTACTACTTTATGAAAATCATCATCAATCCTTATGCCACATCAAATTCCTTCAGCAATCTACAAATCTTAAAAGCATTTCAAGAACTCTGTCTTGTTTACCTGTTCATTCTATTAGCACCACTTCCAGTCAATTAAGATAGTTGCATCGATTAAAATTATTAGACACATTGGAAAACATAGTATCTTGAAATTTTTCACAATCATATCCTATAACCACTCCACCAAATGCTTTACTGATTTGAGATAACATTCAAATTACTTACAGTCCATCACTGATTGTATTAACGATTTCCATGTTTGATTCCAATCAAACATAACCAACTCAATTATTCATATCAATAGTCACGATATAAAAGTTAACATCACCACACATGACATATACTTCCATTAGAATAGAAACTTCAAAAGCATATTTCAACTCATGATTCAATTACACAATATCAGGTAACATATTGAAAACACTAAATCAAACAGTTGACATCAATGATAACCAAATAACTTATTCACTTGTCATCAAATCTATACCAAGCTTCATAAATTTATCACTTAGCATCATTGAATTAGTTATGTTAACACTCTCCCCTTTTGGCATTGATGGTAAGATTTTTATCTTCTCATCTTTTTATTTATCAATCCTGTCACTGACTTCTACAAAAACTTTCCACTTCTATCTTTACCTCTAATCATACATCTACTCAATCTATCATGCTAATTCAACATCTTCATATACTCCCCCTTTCATCTTTATCTTTTATGTTCTTCTCATACTTGCATACATATTCTCCTTGTTGGAACTGTCTTTTTTTGTAGTTTTTGGCATTCATGTATTGCCACTGATGTCAACTATTATTTTTCCATACCAAATGATGGTTTACTAAGAGGAGGGATGAATTATAAAATATTGAAAATTAAAACTTTAAAACTAAACCTCTGATTCAACTCGGAAACTCAAAGAAAAAAAAAAACCAAAACTTGTAAACACTTAAAAAACTTGATAAACAACATATAACATAAGAAAATTATATCCATAGTTATCAAGCATCACATTAAACACTAGATTTAATGAGGAAACCTAATTTGGGAAAAACCTCCTTGGGAATTGTCACCCACAAAAAGAAATACTCTTCTGAAGTATGCTCGATTAAGAGCCAATCTAGTTAAACATTAGTATGCAAATTTGTTAGATGTGACCCTATTAGAGGATTTACCTTAGATCTGTTATTATATTCACCCTGTTAGGAGTGGCCCGGTCAGAGTGCTTAAAAATTCATACTAGAATGTCACCTTTCATGAGGATTTATGAAAAGACTTGTCAGGTCCACTTGGTTAAGAGATTTTATGTTACAAAAACTAGTAAGAAATAATGTAATGAATTGATCTATGATTCTGCAACTACCTTTTTCTTTATTAGATCCATTGTGCCTCTCTAAAACTACTAGCATTAACAACTCATCAGTCTCTTCTCTGGAATGGATCTCCATGTCTTTCTCTACTCTGTTCGGTAGCACTTCAACTCTTCAACTCACCAGCATCTCTATATAAACATATAGACTAAAAAATATATAGCCCTTTGTTTTTCCTCTTAATCTCATTGATTATATATTCCTTCAATTGCCCTCAGCTGTCAGATCATCTCTTATGAACTGATTCAATGTATCTAAAACTCGGTTAAACGGTTAACTTCACCTTGGAAATTGCATTTTCTCGGAACTCACAACTTTCCTTTTGTCGCTTAATCTTCATCTCAGATATTGAACTTGAATATTCATGACTGTAGGTCTCTATAATAGACTTCATCTTCATCCTTAGAATATTTGATCTCCATGGCTTCACATTAAATGCGTTATGATCCTTGAATTCAATCTCTATTTAAACTCTATTCCCTATTCTGTGACTAGGTGTTTGGTGTGGAGCCTGATCAGTCTCCAAGTGGGAGGTTATTGATATTGTGGCGACTGATCATGTAGTGGGTGTTGATACAGTATCCCTAAAACGTATGTTATAAGCGACTGAGATGCATAATGCATTGTAATGTTGGTGTACTATTTTTATGGATAATAAGAAAGGTTGGACGACTGTGTAGGTGGATGTAGCCCAGGTTTTGGGTGAACCACATTAAATCTTTGTGTAATCTATGTTAATTTTTATTCTTCTTTTTTTTTCTACATATAACTGTTTATTCTTATATTTTTCTAGATCTGTCAAACCCTAACACTAGGTGACTATCTTCACTCCGTGTCTAACTTCACTTGGTTACCAACCTTTCTCATTAACTGACCTCTACTTAGTTTTCAACTTCGCTCGGTGCCTAACTTTCCTCTGCTCAGTCGACTAACAACACACATTACCAATAAACTTCTCACTACTTGGTAACAAGGCTTGTTCTGACTTGACCTTTCTTCTTTACTGACTTAACAACATCAAATGTTAAGTAAAAACAATTCTATCAATAGTACCTCATTATTGTCTAATCTTTATTATCTTCCTAATTGTAATGACCCCAACTAGGGACTTCCTTAATTTTCTCTAAAATTTCCAATTAGGGTTTGGATTACATTAATTTAGAACAATCTCTGATTCATAATACATACTTAAGTCCTAGTTTCTCACTTCACTCCTAATTACTAGTCTTAAGAAGGATGGTAGAATTACTGTGCAAAGGGCGTGTGAACCATTCTATAAGAGGACTTCCTCAAGGCTTAACCCCATCTTGGGACCTATCCATCCTATGACCGAAACTACCCCAGCTTTCCCTTCCACACACTCCCTATCTTACATGAGCATTAATAAGAGATAAATATCAGATTCTTACAAGTGTAGTTGGATTCTTAGACCTAAGAATATAGTTTTAATCTTCAAGAATTTCTCTTATTACTATTAACAATATATTAATTTAATATAATTCTCAATTGTATAACCTCAACATATATATATATATATATATATATATATATA
>MU225850.1:4094357-4136342 GCA_018584345.1 Thuja plicata
TATATATATATATATATATATTGATGTTACATTGATTAATTATAATTATCAATCATTATTTGATTAATTATTCTTAACATAAATAATTATGGTTAAGAAGGAATATACAATATTAAAATACTAGAATAGGTTGTATAAAAATATATTTGTATATATATTTATAATATTATTTAAATTATATATTATATTATTATACATCATACCATTATATTAATGATATATATAATTATATAATTATATTAATAATCAATCAATTTATATTTTAATTATTATCATTTATTGAGCATTATTATTAATTTTATTATCATAATTTAATTAATAATATATTATTATTTAATTCTTATTTAAATTCTATTTGAACGGGGTCATGACAGTCTCCCGTCCAAAATTTGCTTGTCCTCAAGCAACACAATTTTCATTTTATCTCAACTCGTAAATTTTGAATCCCATAACTCGGACTCAAGAATTACAATGTTTATGATCTTAAGCTAGTTTTTCTCTCTCTGATTTGAGAGAAAGGAAAAGGCCTTATCATCATATTGACTTGATAAACCCGATATATATAATAGTTTTTATCCATTTACAATCTCCAATATAAAACCAAAGAACAACCACACATACACTTGAGAATATGGGATATACACATGTATATATGAATACACAAGGCATAAATATTGATGCATGAAGACTTGGAGCATACAAAGAGTAGAAACATTAATGCATGAAGAAACAGGGCATACACAATGTATACACATAATGTAAGCTTTGATAAAGCCCTATAATTCAATAAGTTAGGGTTAGGAAAATTTATTCCATCATTATGCCCTTGACTCCAAAATCCTACAACAAGTTGAACACACATTAGTATAAATATATATTCCCTATCTAAATAGCTTTCTTAGATTCCTGAAAAATTAGAAATATATCAATTAGAATAAGATATAATTATTTATCTATTTATGGGTTTCATTATTAAGTGATTTTTTTGGATAAAGTTTTTGGATGGTTAGCGGAAAAGGCCAACAAGACCCAAAGGAGCCCTTAGGAAGAACCTTGATCACATTCCAATAATTCCCCTTAACTGTAACTCCCGTGGGCCTAACACACCCTTATATATTATTAAAGGAAGATGTGTCTTGCAGCAGGGCTCTTTGGCTCGATAAGTCCAAATCCTAGGTATACATATCCTACGTAGTTTGGAGACCAGCCCTATTCCCCGTGTCGTGCAATGGGGATTTTTGGCTTGATAAGTCCAAACCCTAGGTATACATATCCTACGTAGTTTAGAGACCAGCCCTATTCCATCTTAACTGCCCAAATCATCTTTCCCATTAAAGTTGTGCTCTTAAATTATTATTTACTTAGTAGATGCGTATACATTATTTGTATGGGTTAGACATCTTAGGGTTGGCCAAGGAGACCTCACTAAGACAATGGGAAGAACCATGTCCCCTTGTCTAGTGACTTCCCCTAATGTGACTTCAATGGGTGATTTCCATCCTTAACAATACCTCAACCTTTAAATAACTATCTCATTACAAAGAAATGACAGGACATTGTAGTGGGGTTCTTTGGCTCGATTGGTCTAAGCCCAAGAATGGAATGTATCTGTCTTGCCTTAGCGATTAACCATATACCCTCTTACCTGTTTGGTCCTCTCTCTAACTATGATGAAGTAAATTGATAGTTCATTATGTGATCAAAATAATATTCAAAAGAATATGGCCATCTTATTAGGCTTAATCATTAGGCATCTATTTTGTATTGATTGATAAGTTTATTCAAGTAATGCATCAGTTAGAAATTATCTTAATCATCGTATTTACTGATGCGTACATGTTTCTTGATTCTTACCTCATCTTTGTAATCAATATTTGTTCTTAGATGTGGATCACTATTTTATCTTTACCCTGCAGGACGACAAGATCATGCTCTGATACCACTGCAATGACCCCAACTAGGGCCTTAATTTTCTCTAAAATTTCCAATTAGGGTTTGGATTACATTAAATTAGAACAATCCCTGATTCACAATATATACTTAAGTCCTAATTTCTCACTTCACTCCTAATTACTAGTCTTAAGAAGGATGGTAGAATTACTATGCAAAGGGTGCATGAAACAATCTATAAGAGGACTCCCTCAAGGCTTAACCCCATCTTGGGACCTATCCATTCTATGACTGAAATTACCCCACCTTTCCCTTCCACACACTCCCTATCTTACATGAGAATTAATAAGAGATAAGGACCAGATTCTTACAAGTGTAGTTAGATTCTTAGACCTAAGAATATAATTTTAATCTTTAAGCATTTGTCGTATTACTATTAACAATATATTAATTTAATATAATTCTCATTATTGTAAACACTTATTAATTAATTCATATTACTATAATTCTCAATTGTATAACATCAACATATAATATATATCTCTATCTATATTTACAAACAATGAAATATGTATATATTTATTTATCTCAGGACTATTTACTATTTTCATATTTCATAATATAAATTTATAAATTCCTAATAGTACAATTATATTTCATATTCACTATATATTAAAATAGACCAAGTTTAATTCATGTCTTATAAAGTCTTAGAAATATATCCAAAGAAGATTAATCACATACCTTTTATGTAAGGAAAATTAATTATGTTGGGTTAAATATATTTGTACTTCCTATTTCCTCTCCTTGATTTTCTCTTCCTTTTATTTATTTATTTTTCTCCATTTACCGTATTCTTCATGTTTTCTCTTTTATTATATTTTCCTTACTTTTTGGGTGGTTACGACATATAATGCCCATCTTATTATATATCTTGTTTTCTTCATGGATGTGACTCCCCATTTAAAACGGTGCAAATTAGGTTTAATTTATTTTATTCTTTTTCTTAATATAATTTGCTAATAATAATAATATTATTTTTTACATTAATTATAATTTTATTATTATTAATTTATTATTTATTTCTATTCTTAATAATTATTGACATTGATATTTAATTAATACTATTGGTATTACTAATAGTATTGGTTATTCTATTGATTAATTATTGTTACTTCTAATAATAATATTATTAGTATTTTCCCTTAGGCTAGATACTATTGCAATGAGTTTTTCTTAACTAGTTATTAAAACAAGTCATTTCAACCAATTACAGTTCAGTATTTTTTATTTTTTCAAAACTTATAAATTTTTTTAAAGGATACATTTGAAATATTTAATTTATAAGATAATGAAAATTATTTTTCTTCACGCTTATTGGCTAATAAGTTTGGGGTCTTATACACGAATTTCCCACGAACACTATTTCCATAATGCAATTTTTTCATAATGCAATTTTTTCCACACACTACCCACGTTTAAATAAATTTATATTTATTTTCACCTTATTGAGTAAATAAAATTAAAAAAAATATAAAACTTATTTAACATATACTTTATATAATAAATATACAAATATTTATGTAGATTATTTTAAATATGATAAATGATATTAAATTTAAAAAACCCATAATTTATTTTAAAAATAAGAATTTTAACATAATAATTTTTTTATATTATTGTCTCATACATTATACAAATTTTATATTAAATAATTATTTTAAAATAATATATGAAATTGACTAAAAATTATTACATAAATAATTAATTTTTTTTTAAATTTTCTTATAAAAATTATGGGTCACAAAATTGAAAAATATTATACTTAATTAAATTATATCAATATTATACCAATAGTTAATTATAGGCAAATACTTAGTCACTACGTGGCACTTGTTTATATATTAATTAATTATATATATTGATTAATAATATTGACATTACATTGATTAATAATAATATCAATTAATTATATTAATTAATTATAATGATCACTTATTAATTGATTAATTATTCTTAACATAATTAATTATGGTTAAGAAGGAATATACAATATTACAATACTGAAATAGATTGTATAAAAATATATGTCTATATATATTTATAATATTTTATATTATTATTTTAATCATATATTATATTATTATACATCATACCATTATATATATACACACACACAGAGAGATATATATATATATATATATATATATATATATATATATATATATATATATACACACACACACACACACACACATACACATATATATATACATATACATATATATATATACATATATATACATATATATAATCAATCAATTTATATTTTGATTATTATCATTTATTTAGTATTATTATTAATTTTATTATCATTATTTAATTAATAATATTTTATTATTTAATTCTTATTTAAATTCTGTTTGAACAGGAACATGATACTAATTAAGTTCCTATCTAAATGATATGGAAACTTAATATAAATTATAAATCAATTGCTTGACATCAATGACAAAATAACAACTGATCTAACCATTCTACTTGCTTGTATAATACTGAACTTAGTCTTCATCATCATTACCATCATTTGGTTAACAATCCCCCTCTTTGGCATTGATCGCAATACTATCAATTGATGATGGTATACTCTGATCTCTCTTTACTATTTTTTCTCTTTCTTAGCTTGTTCTTCCTCTTTTCCTTCAATCACATTCTCCCTCTTACATGTAGTCTCCTTCACTTGTGTATTCATCACTTACTTCTCCCTCTTTGAAAATAATGCCAAAGATCCATACTCTTGAAGTCTTGTCTAGGCAGTGAATCATACCTTGCATGCATATATTTATCTTTGCATAGATAAATGCATTCACAACTTCAGGCATCACCTAAAGTGTGATCACTATCATCAACTCAAAATTCAGATATTCTAATGTGTCCTAGAATTGATGCAACGTGCTTCTTACATTCATGAATTTTGGATAGGGGTAGGAACCCTAATTTACCTCTAAGATACTCAAAATTGTCCTTTGGTAGTGGCTTGGTGAAAATGTCAACTATCTTCTCTTTCAAATTTACATATTCAACATTACATGGTTGTCTTGTACTTTCTCTCTCAAGTAATGATACTTGATAGCTATGTGCTTTGTCTTTGAGTGCATTAATGGATTCTTTAATATGTTTATACCACATGTGTTGTCACAATATATAGTGACTGGATTGGTGATATCCTCTTGCATACCTTCTAGTAGTTGTTTGATCCATACAATATTTGTACAATTCATAGCTGCAGCAACATACTTAGCCTCGGTAGTAGACTGTGATATACAACTTTGTTTCTTTCTTAGCCATGTAACTAGTATTTCTCCTAGACATAAATCTCCACCACTTGTACTCTTTCTATCATCAATGTTTCCAACCCAATCAACATCAATGTAGACTTTCAAGTCAAAGTCTCATCCTTTCTTTTATAGTAGGATGAAATCCTTAGTTCCTTTTAGATATCTAAAAATTCTCTTCACTACATACATATGTGTTTCCTTCAAATTAGAAGAAAACCTTGCAAAAATCCCTACCGCATGAGCAATATCAGGTCTTCTATGTACTACATATGGAAACTTACCAATCATTGATCAGTAGAGTGACTCATTTACTTCTTTTGTTTCCTCTTTTTTAGATAACTTGCAGCCAGTCACCATCGGTGTTGTGATGTATAAATGTTGTACCTACAAGAATGTTGCACACAACCACTCAATAACTCATTATATCATTGGTTAGTAAAATTAATTCCTTGAAATCAACATAAAACCACATGAAATCGAATTATTGCTTCCTAGTCATGAAGATTGTAATCTAATTGAATTTTCTCTAAGAATTAAGAATGTTAGATCATTGAATTGACAATCATGAAATGGAAGATTCAATTGAAAATGCCTAAAATGCATCAAAACATGTTCAATTATGCATTATTTGGATCAAATATATGAAATTGAACTAGATTAGCTTGCTAAAGATGAACTAGATTAATTATAGAATGAAATTGACATTATTTAGACTTAGAGAATCAAAGAGATAAAGATTATGTTTTAAGTAATGCATAAAATACAAGCATTCACTATGTGACTTCAATCACCAACGGCTAGTGGAACCCGACGGACAGAGCTAACCAAAAGTCAAGTCACAGTGATGCCTGAGAAAGAACACCGATGAGTAGAATCATGTGCATAACCGATGGCCATAATCATAGTGTAAACCGATGGAGAAGCCCAAGGAGAATTGAAATGTTGACCAAAGCTATCAAAGTGTTAAAACACCAAAAGTTAACTTGAGTTCAGAAATAACAAAAATATCTAACTGGCAGAGCTAAATATAGACTTAACTAGTAGTTATAATTGTTTTCATCGACAAGATAAAGTAGAGATAAGTAAAGGATTTAAAGTTGTTTTGTCCAGTTGGCAAGAAGATCTCTGTGAGATAAAATAGGAGTTTTTCTTTAAATCAGATTGGCTGAGATTGCAGATCACACCAAGATAAAGACAATTAAGAACCTAACAATGGTGATATCATGTCTATAAAGAGACAACTTAATTCATTATGAAAAGAGGGGATTGAATAGAAAAGAGGATGTTGGAGAGAAACTAATGAAGAACAAATTCATATAGTCCTGATCAATCAAGATGAGGAAAGAGATAAAGTTTTCTACAGACACTGAGCAACAGAGCATAGCATCACTGAATAGAACAAAAGTGGAGCAAAGGTATTAAAAGGATATATTGATCAGATTGATTTTATGAGCCTACAATAAATCTGAAAATATGTAAGTATAAGTCATAAATGTGAACAGATCATACTATTTCATTTTAACCATTGATTCAGAAAGTCTCTTTACCGAGCAAGATTTAAAGAACCTTTCTATATTGAGATACATCCCAAGGAGTATCAAAAAGTTTGATCATGAAGATAGCATGAGATGTTAGATACCATTTGATAAACTAGAAGAGTTTGGACAAGGAAGGTAGAATATAAATTCTCAATATCAAGTGACAAACTAATCTTTTAAATCCTCTAACAAGGTCACACTTAACAGTGTGTCTGTAACCTTTAACAGGGTTGGCTCTTCACCGAGCTCATTTCACAAGAGTGAAAATTTTGGGTTACCGGTCCCAAGTGGTTAACCCTTATAAGGGTTTCCATGTTAAAAATCCATGTTTCAATGTGTTTATGAGTCATTAATTTAGTGTTTTGCATTACACATAGCTAATCTAGATTGATCGGTATAATCTAAGTAATTTACTATTTTTTGGTAAATTAACAGACTATACTATTCGGTAAACATACATAATAAGGTTTAACAAAGCATTTTGAGAAGTAATTTTATAAGTATATTTGAAGGCATCCATCTTATAGGACTGAAGATATCTAGAGGCTTAATATAGTGGTACTAAGTTTTTGGGTTGATTAATTAGAATATCACAAGATGAACAGACGAGATGTGCCCAAGTTGAATAAAGACAACTTTGCATCATGGAAAAGAAGAATAATACTCCACCTATCAGATATTGGAAATTATGTTACTCTATACCTTGATACTTAATATGTGTTTCCTATAGGACCTCACACTCTTGAGCAATTAAGAGTAAAGCATGAGAATAATTGCATGATGATAGAACTTGCCTCATCACTCTCTGATGTTGAGTTTGAAGATGTCAAAACCTGCACCTCTACAAAGAAAATGTGGGATAAGTTGAAGTTGGTACATGGAGGAGATGCTAATGTACTAAGAGCCAAGGAAGAAAGCCTAAGAGGGAGGTTTGATCACCTAAGAATGAAAGAAGGAGAAAATATCACTCAGTATAGCTGTAGAATCAAAGAGGTAGTCAATGTTATTCGAGGAGTTGGAGGTGTACTTGAAGAGGAGACAATGGTAAGTAAAATATTAAGAACCTTACTGCCTATATATGCTATTAGATTTTATGCTATTGAAGAAATGAGAGTAGTTTCAAACAATACAGTTACTCTAGATAGTCTGATTGGTAGACTAATTTAATTTGAGATGAATAACTTTGATAATATTGTCTTACCATCTATAGAATCTTCATTCAAATCTTCTCTAAGATAAGTAATTAAAGTCATAGACATGCTATTAGAAATGATAGTGAAAGTTATAATGAGGATCAAGGACTTGATGAGATTGAAGAACTAATGGCAAGAAGATTGCAGAGAGGCAAAGGTAGATACAAAGGTAAATTACCACTTGTATGTTTCAATTGTAAAGAGTTTGGACACTTTGATGCAAGATGTCCAAATAGAAGAAAAGATGACAGAGATAAGGACAAATCATATGAGAAGAAGTTTGATAGAGGTGATAACAGAGATTACCAAAGAAATTGACAATCAAACAAAAGAGATACCCGAGACTACAAGGATAGAGGGAAGAAAGCTTGTTACCTAGCTGAGAACAAAGCTAATGAAACTGACACCGAATCAGAAGATGACATTGAGATGGTATTTGTAGCCATGAAGGATGATTCAGATGAAGAAGAAGAAAGGTATGTAGAAACTACACTCATATCTAAAGTTAGTAAGAATGATGTCTGGATCATAGATAGTGGCTGCACTCATCATATGACTGGTGATCAACAGAAGTTTGAAACTTTTGAATACTATAATGATGGTTCATTAAGAATGGGAAATGATACACCTTGTCTAGTTGAAGGTAAAGGAACTACAATGTTGAATAACCTGATCAAATGTGAAAATGCTTACTGGGTAAAAGGACTGAATTATAATCTATTAAGTGCTTCATAACTGAACAATACAAGTCACCAAGTGGCATTTGAAATAAGGCAAAGATCTTTAATGAATCAAGAAGGTTTATCGAAACTGGTGAGAAAACAAAAGGTAACCTTTTCTATCTTGATGACACTAACACCACTTGTTTAATGGCTAGAAATGAAGACATATGGTTGTGGCACAAAAGATTGTGTTATGTGAATTTTGACAACATGATAAAAATAAGAAACAAAAGGAATGTTAGAGGCTCACTGAGCATGACTAAGATTGAGCATATCATGTGCAAGAATTGTCAAAAAGGTAAGATGACAAAGTCTAGATTCAAGAGTAAAACCCATACATCTAATGCAATTCTAGAATTATTCCATATGATCTATGTAGACCCATGAGGATTATTCTAGAACTATTACAGTTGTTTTCTTAAAAGATAAATCAGAAGCATTCAAGATGTTTAAATGGTATAAGGCTATGGTAGAAAAACAAAGTGAAAATAAATTGAAATGCTTATGGTCAAATAGAGGAGGGGAATTTACTTCATAGGAATTCACTAACTATTACAATGAACATGGAATTAAAAGATAGGTTTCTGCACCAAGAACATTGATGATTGAGAAGAGCATCACTCAAACTTTCTGGAGGGAAGTTGTCAGTACTAGTGTCTACACATTGAACAGAGTACAATTGAAGAAGGACACAAAGAAGACATCCTATGAGCTTTAGTATGGTCATACACCCAATGTAAGTTACTTTAAAATATTTTGTAGTGAATGTTATATTTTGAAGGATGATAGAAATGGAAAACTTGACTCCAAAAGTGAAGAAGGCATCTTTCTAGGGTATTCAACTAAAATCAAGGCTTATAAATATCTTAACAAGTCATCTAACAAATCATTAAAAGTGCAAATGTAAAAATAGATGAATTTGTAGAAAAGAATGATAAGGAAAGAAAAAAAGAGCCAGGGGACTACAATAGGTTTTTTTATACAAAACCTTACACTCTACCCAAGAAATAGTGTATCACTCCTGAGAAATAGAACATTGCACCCAAGCATCAGGCTACAATTACCGAAAATCAAGAAAATCCTCAAGATGATGTTCCAAGAGATGGAGATCAGAACGAAGGTGAAGAAGATGATCAGAATGATGAACACAGAGATGAATTGAAAATTTTCAAGTATGTCAAAAGACATCATCCACAGAATCAAATCATAGGAGATAAGAAGGCTGGAATGAGAACAAGAAGTAAGTCACTAAACACTAGATGTTTACTTTGTTATTTTGAGCCTAAATCTATTAATATTGCACTTGAGAATGAAGAATGGGTTAGTGTTATGAATGAAGAAATAGAACAGATTGAGAAGAACAATACATGGACACTAGTACCGAGACCAAATGAAAAGAATGTCATCAGTGCCAAATGGATATTCAAAAACAAGATGAATGAGAATGGAGAAGTCACAAGAAACAAATCAAGGTTAGTATGCAAGGGATACATGCACAAGAAGAAGGTATTGATTATGGAGAAATCTTTGCACCCATTGCTAGACTAGAAGGAGTTAGAATCTTACTTTATTATGTTGAATTCAAAGGATTCAAGGTATACCATATGGATGTCAAATCTGCATTCCTAAATGGAATACTGGAAGAAGAGGTATACATTGAACAACCAGAAGGGTTTGTTGATCCAGACAAGAGAAACATGGTATGTAGACTACATAAATCCTTGTATGGATTGAAAAAAGCATCTAGAGCATGGTATGAAAGACTTTATTCCTATCTCATTAGCATAAAATTTGTTAGAACAAGTGAAAATAGAAATATGTACTTAAAGAAGATACTGATGGTAATATTCTGATTGCTAAATTTTTTGTTGATGATATCATTTTTGGGGGAAATGAATTGTTATGCAAATCCTTTGCTAATGAAATAAGCAAAGAATTTGAAATGTCTATGTTTGGGGAGATCAAATTATTTCTTGGTCTATAGATTCTTCAAAAAAATGTAGGCATATATATCACTCAGTCCAAATACATCAAGGAAGTGCTAAAGATATTCAAGATGGAAGATTCCAAACCAGTTGGAACACCTATAGCTACCAGATGTAAGCTGACAAAAGAAGACAAATAAAATGAGGTAAATCAAACCTTGTATAGATCAATGATTGGAAAACTAATGCATGTTGTTCACACCAGACCATATATAAAACATGCAGTTGGAATAGTTGCAAAATTCTCTGCTAGTCCCAAAGAATCACATATGACTACTGTCAAGAGAATTCTGAGATATCTGAAGAACACGGAGGACTATGGCTTATGGTATAAAAGAGAGGGAAAATTTGAGCTACAAGTCTATCAGATGTTGATTGGGCTAGAAAAATTGATGACTGAAAGAGAACAACTAGAGGAGAATTGTTCATGGGTGACAAAATTGTCACATGGATCAGAAAGAAGCAAGGATGCATCTCTCAGTCTACTCCAGAAGTAGAGTATGTGGCTGCTGCTACAAATTTCTCCAATACTGCATGGATCAAACAGTTGCTGGAGGGTATGAATATGAAGATTATTGAATCAGTAATTATCTATTGTCATAATACGAGTGCAATTAACATTTCTAAGAATCTAGTCATGCATGCTAAGACTAAGCATATTGCTATCAAGTATTACTATTTGAGAGAAAAAGTGAGAGAAAAGGAGGTGATACTAGAATATGCTCAATCTAAGGAACAATTACCTAATATATTCACCAAGCCATTATTGAAAGATACATTTGTGTACCTGATATAGAGACTAGGGGTCCAACCCTCTTCTATCGGTTAGTAAGCTGACTAGGAGGATGCATCACCCTACACACAATCTAAAGATCATTCACGTTTATGTACCGAACACCAGAGACAATGCATTTTTGATGGATAGGGAAATTCAAGGAATATATTATATAAAGAAATGGAAGATGATATAAAAAATGGTTTTTGTTTGGCATTGTTGTCAAAGGAAGAGATTATCTCATTGATAAGAAAAGATTATATCATTATTCATGAAGTGAAGTTCTTGAGAATCACAAGGAAGAGTTAATCAATATTTAAAGGGAGAGAAATTGATTACATATGAAATATCCATCTAAGGGAGAGAAGTAACAAAGGGAGAGAGTACATACAAAGAGAAGAGATTACTATCAAAAAGAAAAGGAGATTATCAAGAAGAAGATCAGTCAAGGAAGAGCACATATCAGAACAAAGATAGAAGATGCTACATCTATCCAGTGAAGGGATTAAAGATTGAAGAAACCATTCTACAAGAAAAAAAATCTAAGCTATTTGAGCTTACCGAAAGCCAGATGACATGTAATTGATTGAATGTTTGAAGATATTAAGTTTATCACCAAAATGAAGAAAGATAATGCAAGACATTAAATCAATTAATGGATTGTATTGTCATTCATGTCAACTTGATATAATCTAATCGATTATAATCAAAGTGTCAAAGACTTCAGAGAATCAAAGAGATAAAGATTATCTTTTCAGTAATGAATAAAAGAGAAGCATTCACTATGTGACTTTAATCACTGACGGCTAATGGAATCCGACAGACAGAGATAACCGAAAGTCAAGTCACAGTGATGCCCGAGAAAGAACACCAACAAGAATTACCGATGAGTAGAATAACATGCATAACCAACGACCAAAATCATATTGTAAATCGACACAGAAGACTGAGGAGAACTGGAGTGTTGATTGAAGCTATCAAAGTGTTAAAACATCGAAAGTTAACTTGAGTTCAGAAATGACAAAATATGTAGCTAGCAGAGCTAAATATAGACATAACTGGAAGTTATCATTTTTTTCATCGACAAGATAAAGCCAAAGATAAGTAAATGATTTAAAGCTTTTTTGTCTAGTTGGCAAGAAGATCTCTGAGAGATAAAACATGAGTTTTTATTTAAATTAGATTGGCTAAGATTGTGGATCACACAAAGATCAAGAAAATCAAGAACCTAATGATGGTGATATCATGTCTATAAAGAGAAAACTTAATTTATTACGAAAAGAGGGGATTGAATGAGAAAGAGGATGCTAGAGAGAAACTGGTGAAGAACAACTTCATACAGTCCTAATCAATCAAGCTGAAGAAAGAGCTAAAGGTTTTTGCAGACACTGAGCAACAAAGCATAGCATCACTGAGTAGAACAAAAGTGGAACAAAGGTATTAAATGGGTATATTGATCAGATTGATTTTATGAGATTACAATAGATCTAAAAAATTTCAAGCATAAGTTGTATATGTGAACAAATCATACTATTTCAGTTTAACCATTGATTTAGAAAGTCTCTTAACCAAGCAGGATTTAAATATTCTTTCTATATTGAGATACAACCCAAGGAGTATCAACAAGTTTGATCATGAAGATAGCATGAGATGCCAGATACCATTTGAAAAACCAGAAGAGTTTGGACAAGGAAGGTAGCATATAAATTCTTGATATCAAGTGACAAACTAATCTTGTAAATCCTCTAACAAGGTCACACCTAACAGTGTGTTTGCAACCTTTAACAGGGTTGGCTCTTCACTGAGCTTATTTTAGAAGAGTGAAAATTTTGGGTTACCAGTCCCAAGTGGATTTTCCCTTAATAGGGTTTCCACATAAAAAATCCATGTGTCAATGTGTTTATGAGTCATTAATTTAGTGTTTTTCATTACACATAGCTAATCTAGATTGATCGGTATACTCTAAGTAATTTACTATTTTTCAGTAAATTAACAGACTACTATTTGGTAAAAATACATAATAAGGTTTAACAAAGTATTCCGAGCAGTAGTAATTTGATAAGTATATTTGAAGGCATTCATCTTCTAGGACTAAAGATAACTAGAGGCTTAATATTGTGGTACTAAGTTTTTTGGTTGATTAATTGGAATGTTTTTTAGGTCACTGATTCACCCCCCCCCTCTCCATTATTACTAACAACATTATACACTATGGACTAGGATATCTATTAGATATGCTTGAGTATATGATAAACCAAGGTTTACTGACTGCTTTGATAGAGAGATGGAATTCTGACCATAACACCTTTCATCTTTCGACTAGAAAAATCTCTATGACATCGGAGGATGTATGGAGGATTCTCTACATACCAGTTATGGGAGAGTTTCCTTATTACAATTTGAATGGAAGAGCTCACATAGATGCTTGTGTTAGAGTATTTCAGGATCCCTTGATAGTAGAGCACCAAATTACTTGGGAGAAATTAGAGATATAGGGTCTTGCGCTATCAAGCATGCTAGCAGGATTGATTGGTGGCTTCCTTGTTCTTGATAGGAGTGTATAGGGTTTTTCTATTGGATGGGGTAGATTATTTGAGGATTTATTGTAGAGTCCTCACCATTTAGCTTGGGGTACATATCTCCTAGATCACCTATATCATGATATGCATCAAGTGGTCTATCGGCATGATAGATCATTTTATGTTGGTCTGGTAGTGTTACAAATATGGGCATGGGAGCATATCCTAGTCACACGTCTTGTAGTAGCCTGATCATGTCATCCAGGTTCTCCATATGTATATATTTATGGTGGAGATATGGTTTAGCCCCTCCTAGGCAATTTGGAGTACTAGAAATAATAACTAGATGATATGATGGTCGTGATCTAGTGACCGTACTTAGACTGTGAGGAGTGGAGGAGCGATAGGTGAGAGATATCTTTTATTTTCACAGAGCATTACCTGATTGGATGCACTCCTTACATTGTTGAGAGATTCATGGTGACACTTGTCTTATCCCAGTATGGTATAGCATAGCCTATGCCCCAGGACATGACATCTTATGCTCAGACCTGGGATGAGGAGGCACAATGGGGCCCTAGATTGAGATATAAGACTACCTTTATTGAGCATCAGTAGTTAGTACTTGTGTGATGGGATGTTTCTCCTGATATCATAGATGTTGGAATGACTCCAGATTTTTTAGCATATTTTGCATAGAATCCATTTCTGTGGTTGACCTCTCCTAATGAGGTAATGCTAGTGATGGTAGATGAGGCTAATGATGGTGGTGATGATGATAGAGGTTGTGGAGCCATCAAGGCTACTTCTCGTAGACACTCGAGTAGTAGTGATGAGAGCAGTGGTAGGGGTCATTGTGGTCAGCCTAGATAGGTCAAAGTTTGGGTCATAGGTCTGACACAACCAATGGCTACTCAGGTACCATCTTCCTCATAGATTCCTGATGTAGTAAAAATTCCTTCTACTCAGGTTCCTTCTTTCTCACAGGTTCCTTCCACACAAGTTCCTTCCACACAGGTTCCAAATTCAAGACAAATGTCTTTGGCTAATCGTGTTACAACATCCACAAAGACTCATCCACAGGTGAGAGTGGTGAGGACCACACTCACAAGGATTCATCTAGATGTTTAGATTGGATCTCAGATAGGTACCCCACCTCTATATCCAAGTACATGATAGACAGGTCCCACAGGTGTACAGGTACTAGGTCCTAGCCAAAATAGGGTATAGGTGATGCAACATTGATTACATGGCTCTAGAGAGAGAGAGAGAGAGAGAGAGAGAGAAGTTACAAACCATGATAGCAGTATTACGGTCTTAGTTAGCTGACAAAGATAGGTCTTTGGATATTTCACAGAGAGATGTTTCCTTGTTGTGCATCAATGCATCATATTATTAGGCCACATACTTTTTAGCACTACCATATCCTACTGCTAGAGTTACACCTTTTTCTCGAGCATCAACACAGTTAGAGGGAACCATACCTAGCATATCTGATGTTCCCTCACAAGGACCACCACTAGGGGATGATACAAGTAGTCAGTCATGATTGATTTGAGCTATTATCTGCATTTTTTATGATGATGTATTGATATTTATGTGATTTAGCACCATTTTTCTCAATTTGGACTATGTATCTCATGGACATTATTCAATATATGATGACTTTCTCATGTTTTGATTTCATTATATCTTTGTCATTGATATGTTATGCTTTATGAGATGATTATGATTATACTTTGAGCACTTTCTTCATTTCCTTATGCTATGGATGCATTTGTTTTTGTATGTATAGATATGATGTTAGGTTAATGCTATGGATGCATATGTATGGATTTTAATGATAGTAAACTAAATGCAATGAACATGATTATGCAAAGGATGATTTTTATTTTAGTGACTAAAGATACTGAATTATAAGAGAAATGATATCTTGTTGAATGTTTTTAAGTCTTCTTTTCCCTCTTTAAATGTAATGTTATTACAACCTTTCACAGTGGAATTTCCTAGAAAAGCTATGCAACTCCTAGAATGTAATGCAACACTAGAATGCAAATGCAACTTCCATTTTCATATCTTTCATTTTATTTCTTGTTTCATCATCGAGATTTTTGCAGACCCCATTTTTGATACAACCAACACTGATATGCAAATAATCATGCTAGTATAAATATCACCATTCTCAAATAAAAGTACATAAAATCATCACTAGTGCTTAAGTGACTATGAAAATATGAATATGACTTGCATAATATATTTTAATTTAGTACAACCACCATGAATAATTGCTTTATTATGATGATATGAATACTAATGAGTTAAGTTTTGATATTGCATTTTGACAAATGCGTCAAGATATAACAGATCATGAAGTCCTAAGGATCAATTGCGTCAAAAAACACACAAAAAACAAAGAAAATATCATATACCTTCCTTTATGTTCTAGTACAATGACTCATGGAATATCTCCAGAGATATGATAATCAACAATCGATAAAGATAGAAATCCAGTGTAAGATAGGTGTTTGCTTTGGTCTTAGAATCAGAGCCTTCATGTAGCTTTAGCTTTGTCATCATAGACCTTGTAAAAAAACCAATGCAGATCAAAAGTATAAATCAAATAAAATTTCATGCCCCCTATCCCTATATTTCTAGCATGCATAGCATTGTCAAAACACTCAGGAGATATGATAAGCGAAAAACTGATAAAGAAAAAACAATCATACAAAGAAAAATATCTCAACTCCTTCCTTGTTTCTCTGGAATGGACACATCATAGAGTCACTTAGAAGTTAGAATTCATGCAATCATATGATGGGACTGATAATTTATGTACTTGTGTTTCTAATTGATAGATTAAATATGATAATGTTGATGATAGGATGAGTGTTTAAGAAACATTCTTCTCTTTGTTGATATGAGATGTGACTTGATCGGTGGTATTGAGAAATACATTTTCTTGGTTGGTTGGTTGATTGGTGTGATGTGGTATTGAAGAAATAATGTTGGTTTATTGATTTGGGTGGTATTGAAAAATACATTTGTTGAATTTATTGCCTTGAAGCAGATTGAAATTGTGAATTCACAAGAAAGATAAGATTGGATTCCAAACCATGGTGATGATAGAGAAATGATCTAGTAATCAACTAGGAATACGTTCTTGCTTGCACTGGCTCAAAGGTTTTGAAGTGATTTGTAAAGAGCTATCCAAGATTTTATAGACGAAGCATTGAGCTAACAAATGATGCCTATTTACTAGGCTTTCACCACTTTTGGAATGCTATTTTTTCTACCAAGGCATCTGTTTATCAGGTTTTCACCAAGGCACGATTTTTTTGTTTTTCAATTGTTTTTCTCTTTTCGCTTTTCCTCTTTTTTTGTATTTTTGAGATTTTTTATTGTTTTGATGTTATCCAAGTGCTAGTTTGCCAGGTTTTCACCAAGACAATCATTTTTTAGCTTCTTTTTAGGATTTTTTCAGGACTTTTTCCACTATTTTTGAAATTTTTAGAATTTTTTCCACTGTACATAGCTATAGAAAACATCTTAGGCATAGAACCAATTTAGATGATTGGTTTTGATTGGATCAGGAAGTGTGTCTCCTTCTGTGGTAGCTAACTAATAAGCCCCAGAACCAAATATTGTTGTGATAATGAAAGGCCCTAACCAGGTAGGTTCAAACTTTCCCTTCTTTTCTCTATGTTGTTGATTTTTAGTATTTTCTCATAGCACTAGATCTCCCACCTGGAACTCACAAGGTTTGACCTTATTATTGTATCCTTTTTCCATTCTCTTCTGGTATCCTTGTAGATGTTCAAAATAATCTTGAAATCTTTTAGCCAATAGTTCAAGGTGTTGTAACTGTGAAACCTTGTAGTCATCATCTATGATTAACCCTCTTAAAGATACTCTCAAGGATGGAAGCTCTACCGCAATTGGAAGAACTAATTCAACACCATAAACCAAAGAATAAGGAGTAGCTCCTGTTGGGGTTCTGATACTTTTTTGATAGACCCACAAAGCCAGATTGATTTGAACATGCCAATCCCAACCAAAAACATTGACAGTTCAGATTATAATCTTGAGGATGTTCTTATTGCTGGCCTCTTCCTATCCATTTCCCTAAGGGTAATAGATAGAGGATAAATGTCGGGTGATTTGAAACTTGTTGCAAAGATCTATCACTTCCTTGTTTTTGAATTATTGACAATTTTCTATCACAATTGATGAGGGAAGACCGTACCAACAAATGATGTAGTTGAGGATAAACAGTGAGATTTGTTTTCCTGTTTCCGTGATCAAGGGTGTAGCTTCAACCCATTTGGTAAAGTATTTAGTTTATGTAATGATAAACTTGTGACCATTAGAGGATGATGGATAATTCTTTCCATTGAGATCAAAAGCCGACTGCTAAAAAGGCCAGTGTGTGATAAAGGGTAACAATTCTCGTGTTGGTACATGTATAAGATTTCCATGTATCTGACACTTTTTGCAAGATTTTAAAAATTTAATAGCATCTTTCTCCACTGTAGGCAAATAGTATCCAATACATAATAGTTTCTTAGCCAGAGTAAGACCATTCAAATGTGATCCAAAAATACCTTCATGGACTTCATGTAAAGCGTTGTTTGATTCTTCAAGATCTAAACATCTTAGTAAGGTACCATCAAAACCTCTTCGATACAAATCGTCTATGATGATCACATGTTTGGAAGCTTGATGAATAAGATTACATTTTTGGTTCTTTGATATAGCCTCAGGTAAAGCATTGGTTTCAAGATAAGTACAGATAAGTCCATAACAAGGGGAATCACAACCTACAATTTGGAAAACTAGCTTGGAGTCAAGACAGTTATAGGAAGGATAAGGTAACTCATCCACTAGAAATTCATACCACGCTTGATTATTAGATAATTCTATAAGAGACATGAGATTAGCCATTTCATTGGCCACTTGATTGTTCAATCTAGGAATCTATTCAAATGTTATTCTGATAAAATACCGCTTCATGTCATCCACTATTTTTTTGTATGGCACAAGATTATCATCCTTAATTTGATAGTCATTAGTGATCTGATTTATGACAATATGGGAATCACCATAGACATGTAGCATTGTTATCTACCACTCTATTTTCATCTTTAGTCCATTTACCAAAGCTTCATATTTCACAATATTGTTAGTACACGAGAATAAAATCTTGTAGGCCTTAAGTATAGTGTATCCTTGAGGAGATATAAACATGATACCTGCTCCAAATCCATGCTGTGTGAATGATCCATCAAAATACATCTTCTAGAAGTGCTCTATAATTATTAGGATTGATTCATCTGGGAAATGAATAGTTAAAGGAATATCCCCTGATAGTGGTGCATCTGCTAATTGATCTGCAATGACTTATCCTTTAATAGCTTTCCTTTCAACATATTCTATATCAAACTTGCTTAGTATCATTACCCACTTAACCAATCTACAAGTTAAGGTTGCTTTGTTCATGAGATATTTCAATGAGTCAATCTTGGCCAACAACTTAATTGAATGTGCCATCATATAATGCCAAAATTTTTGAGATGCAAACACTACGGCTAGAACTAATTTTTCAATTGGTGTGTAGTTAAGCTCATATTGCACCAATATTTTGTTGATGTAATAAATTGCACATTCTTTTCCAGTTTTGTCTTGTTGTGTCAATAGTACCCCCAATGAGGTATAGTTTCTAAAACATACAATAGCAATGGTTTTCCTACGATTGGAGCCATCTGGATAGGTGGATTTACCAGCTATTGCTTTAGTTGATTGAATTATATTTCACATGCTTCATCCCACTTATGTGTGATACCTTTGTGCATAATCTTGGTGAATGGTTGAGCATTCACTACTACATTTGGGGAAAAATTTAAATGGCTACTTCCGACAGATGAATTTTTTTTGTAATTTTGGGTTTTTTTTATTAATGGTTCTCGATGGTCGGATGGGTTTTAAATAGACCATCGTAATTCTGACAGTTGTGGGCTATACATGAAAAAAAAGTGAAACAACCAAATCATTTTTATTTTTTATGCCGAAGAGATTAGAAAAGGAGCAGGAGGAAGAGAATTTGAGGTCAAACCTGCACATGAAGATAGTGTAACTGGTTGGGGTGTAATTTCTTGTAGCTCCACTTTCTTCATATTGATCTGTGATTCATTTCAAAGGTATGTGATTTGTAGACATTATGGTTTATTTTTTAGCTGTGAATGTTAACAATTGCAGTGATTATGATATGTCCATTTCTTTTCACTTGATGTTCATTTCCTTCATTCATTTCATGTATTTATTTATACACCCATGCCCTCTAATCTATATTGTTTCTCAGAGAATTAGTATTTCTATCTGCTCATGAAACTATAGGCAGATGCCCTATTATAGTTTAGGAAGCAAAAGCCAAAAACAAACTGAAAGGTCTAAGCATGAAACTACTACATTGATCCCTCGTTATGTGTATGAAAAGTTTTTTGTATGATTGATTTCTCATAGCGATTTCTCTTTCTGGTGCATCTAGTTTTGACAAGTTATTCCCCGCAAGAAGAAGCTAGTTTTCATTCCCATGGTGTGAGATCGATTGAAAAGGAATTTTTGGAATGAATGTTCAATATCGACATAGATTCTTATCAGTCACAGGAGCTTAGGATTGATATCTATCTACCCTCGACTAAAGCTATACCCTCTAATCCGATCATGAAAGTGTTTATTTTTCTTTCTCTTTGAAAGGAACCCTTGGTGCTTTACTTTTAATCAATTCTCTTTGTATTTCATTCACTCACCATTAGAAATGGTGCGTATAAAAGGTATAAAAACTTGAGAGAACCACTCAAAATATCTATAGCATTGTTATCATGGTCAACATCAGTGATTTCCATTGTCAAGAATTCTTATTTCAACACCATCCATTCATATTTTTTTAATCATTTTTTATCAGTGTTTCTTCATTGATTTATTTATCTAAGATAGTCAACATCTTGATACACATAAAATTATTGATTTTTAAATTTATGATTCATATCACTTTCATCTTGTTTTCTTTTAGACTTATTGGGATATGCTTCTATATTTTATTTCCTTCTTACTGTATATCATGGATTGATCTTATTCAGGGTCACTTCATTTTTATTTCAATGTCTTTCACCATATTATATGATATTAATCTCAGAGTCTTGACTCTCTACCATGCTTAATCTCATGCAAATACCCGCCCTCTACTTTTTTCCATAGTTGGGCCTCTATCATTGCATTTCATTCACTATTCTTAGGCTTCTTCATAATGTTTTCTTCATGGACTTTTCAAAACATTCCATGATAATACTATAGTCTATTGGCACACTGTAGCTCCTACACTAATGTTATTTACGCATTGCCACTCTTCTTGCCTTTTCAACTATTTCTTTGACTCATGTTATTGAAGGATTTCTGCATGCTCACTTCATTGATGCATTGTTTCAATGTTTTCTGACCCCTATGAATAATTCTTGTCTTTATCTATGGTACATGAAATTAGGCATTGTAGCCTCTTCTTCTACCATATCTATTTCTCCATGGGACCCTATTGATTCGGATACTTCTATTAATTGATAGATCTAGATACCCTTTTGTCTTTGAGCTATTAAATGTCATTGCACATTGTCTTACTTGCTACAAATAGCTTCCTTTCAATATTCAACAAAGACTACTATGTGTGTATGTATGCATATGTATGTATATGTGTGTTTGTGTATGTATGCATATGTATATATATGTGTGTACGGTAAAATCTTCAATCTGTTGGGAGCAAGCTCAGACATGAGAAGTTAGTGGGTTAGCACATATAATCCATAAACTGAACAAAGAAACCAACAAGACCTCATCATAACATCAGATTGAGCTAAAAACAAGTTAATTTGCACCCTATTCTACTTGTTTGATTTTATCTTTTTGACATATTGTGCATGTGCTCTCTCAAACACAAATGAAGTAAATCCCCAATACAATGAAACTATGAAATGCAAGATTGGGACAATGAAGAGATTTAAGAACTAGTATGAGGAACTAGTCTCAAATCCTCCAAAAAAATGATCTTGAACTATGAAATTGATATGAAACATGCAAGATAACAACTATGATTCAACTATGATTCATTTTAGTGAAAGAAACCTAGCATGTAATATCTATGTTTTTTAAACAAGAAACTAAGAGAAAACAACTATGAAATCTAGAGCTATGTTAGCATGATAACAATGCAAATATGAGAGATGAAAATGTAAGAGGAGAAGGCATCTATTTATAGATTTTTGGGATAGAAGAGGAGGGGTTGAATGAGGTGGCATCTATGTGGCATCCACATAAGAGCCACATAAGGGACACATAGGCTTTAAGGGATGGCTAATTTGAAGTCAAATATAGAAATAAATATTGAGTGGCTCAAGAATTCCAAGTGGGGGACAAAGGAGTAAAGAGCCTTAAAGAGGAATGGGTGCCCATTTTGGAGAGAATTCTCACATATGGGTGAGAATTCCATTAGCCTTAAAAGGGTTAGGAATCACCTCTTTAAGTATGATCAGAGGGTGATTAGGTAGGGAAGTATGCTTAGGAAATGAGGTGATGCGAGTAGGGTAGGAATAGGGTAGGCTTAGGGTAGGTCTCTAGATTGGATTAATAGGTTTCTAGCTAGGGTTTAGATTATAATTCAAATTAGATTTGAATAATCATAGTTTAGAAGAATTAGGAATATGGAGGAATTTTAGTAAATATGAATTTATTAAAAAGGATAATTTTGTGAGACAAATGTATTTAAATAAAATAGATTAGAATAATATTTGACCATTAATAAATACCAACTATGAAACTATTTAATTGATTAAATTAAATAGTTAGATGAAAAAGGGAAATTAATATTAATAATAATATTAATATTTTTGGACGTCTACATTTTGCCCCTCTTTGATGTGGCATCACAAGTGACGTGGCATCAAAGATAAGAAAATAAATTTCCCCAGAGGAAGAGGGTTTTTAGGATTCATGCCAAAGCGACGACGGTATAGGGTTGTGCCACCTTGAGAAAAGAACACTACAAGGACAATGTTGTGAAATTTTCTCAAAAAAGGATGCAATGGGAAGGAGGAAGGGAGAGGAGGCAATAAATAGAAACCTTCTAAAATGAAACTAAGAATGCAACTAAGAATGCAAATGTAATGATGAGATCAAATGTAGCTAACGAGCCTTGGGGATCTATTTGTGTGAAAAATATGGAGAGCACATCCGATTTTCATATTGCAAAAGAAGGTATGCATCAGGTGTTAGAAAACATAGATGACAAGATTCCTTTGTGTGGACTAGATGCTCAAACAAAACCACACTACAAAAGACACATGTATCAGTAGCCACCAGGCACAACGCACTAAGATATAGCAGATCGAGGTAGTGGTGAGTAGGTTTAAACTGACAAAAAAAGATAAAATCAATAAAGAAGGCCTCATGACCAAGAAATCATTTAGTCCAAAGTTCTTACCATGAACAGGAGTGATATGATGAAGGATTTGATAAGCCGATGCTAGAAGGATGCATCCTAACAGGAAAGGATTGGATTTGATGTGATTGATAGATAGTTGTTGGCAAAAGCTGTGAACATGATGAGATACAAGGATAGTCGGTCACAAAACTGATTTGGTGAAGAACATGATCGTAGTCGTAGGAGTCAAAATGTCACTGAAAAAGAAAAACTAAATGATGCGGAAAGAAACAAATGTTTATTGCAAGATTTTGGAGAGTTTTTTTTTTTTTGAATTTTTTGCAATTGTTTCAATTTTTTTGAAAGTTTCAAAATTTTAAATGTTTTTGGATTTTCTATGCATTGAGGTTGTACAATGGGACAAATAATACAAAAATATACAAGTAGGGGAAGAAAATGGGGGGGGAGGAATTCTGGCAAAAATGGGGGCTATAAGAGGGGCAGGAGGGCTTAAAGAAGGTCATTGTGAATAGTGATTGGAAGTGAAAAGAGCTCTAGAGAGAAAACATAGCTGACAAGAGGATGAAGGGGTAGTTAAGAGAGCGTGTTTGGACCCACGAGAGACTTGTGGAGTGGCTAGTACCAGTGAGTAACTCAAATGATACCTTGATTTACCTTTTTCTAAGTTTTTTGAACACTTTTGGGTGGGTTATGGGTCATTAATGAGGGTAGAAAGGGCAGTGAACCAGAGACACCGATTCCTGAATCAGCATCTGCGAAGCCGTCGATCCCTGATCAACATCTTTGCAGACACTGATCCCCGAACCTGCATCTTTGAGGACGTCAGTGTCGAACTAGTGTCTTCAAAGACACCAGACTCGGATCCACATCTTTGAAGATGGGGGTCTGGGGGAGAAACATGTGGAGACGCTGGTGTAAGAACTAGTGTCTCCGACTGAACTGGCATTTGTGCCAAAAGGGGCAAACACCGAGGGGGAGGGAAATAGAGGGACCTAGCAGGGATGGGGATGGGTCAAAAAAGGACCTAGGGATGGAATGCCCCATTTTGGGAGGGGTTAGGTTTGAAAAAGAAGAAATATGGGTTGACATGGTGGATTTTAGATTTTGCAGGAGCAGTTCCCACCATTGGGATCTTGGGAGCACTGGCCGCCGATGATGGAGCTGGAGGCCTAGCTGATAGATGTGGAATGGGGGTTGTTAGTAGTGGTTAGATTAGAATATGTGAACCAATGGCCTAGGCTACAAGCACACAATGAGATGATGACTTCGTTGATCGAGCGGTGGCACAACGACACCACTACATTTCATCTACCGACTGGGGAGGCCAATATTATTCTTAAGGATGTGTGGAGGATTCTATGAATACTGATCTAAGGGTCGGTGTTGTAGTATAGATTGGAGGATAGCAATCATTACATGGAGATTGCATTCAGGAGGCCAATCAGGAGGATACCCACATACATGATGTGGATGCCCTAGTAGGCAGCGGTTGATAGAAGACTAAGGTGGATAACACTATATTTGGCTGGATTGATTGGTGGGTGGATGTTAGTGGACTTGACCTATCATGGTTTTGGGATGGGGTGGTCTCAAACACTGGCAGGGATGCTTGAGGAGGGGATGACCTACTGCTCAGGATATGTTGTCCTGGGATAGTTATATCATGATCTACACATGGCTGCGTACCGCAGGGTGTGCAACATGGGGACTGGGGTTACTTTGCTACTAGTATGGGCCTAGGAAAAAATTATGGTGTTCTGATCGATGTGAGTATGGGAGGTGCGGAAGCTAGGAGAGCCCTATGCATGTAGATATAGGTTGTCGCTGAGATACATTTCTGTTGGTTAGACTAGATACTGGCGATGGCTATTAGATGAGGTTCAGGTTTTCTGCTGGACCCCATAGAGTCTCTATGAGCCCTGGGGAACTATGGATTGGGAGGCAGGAGTAGAATATGGCTTCAAGGATTTTTAATATTTGTCCTATGTACAGATAGATTTCTTTCTTCTAGGGAGGGCCATCCACCAGATAGAGAGGTATAGGTAATCTAGGGTCATGAGATAGTTTAGACTGTAGTAGGGGGTGGTGGTAGAGGATGGTTTACATCCTTATGTCAATAGGGAGGTCAGATTTTGGGGGTGGTACACTAACACACTGATAGTGAGAGTGACCTAGAGGATGATGGCGAGGATAGACTTCGTGGCTAGGTGAGATGTCCTAGATGCTGGGATGACTGTAGAGTATATAGCATGGTGGGTCGTGCACACACATTTATGCCTCATAGACCCAGTTTAGGTAGTGGCCCATGAGAAGTTGATAGGGGATATGGAGTTTGATGAAATAATAGCTATAGGAGATTCCCGTGAGACCTCGGCAGCAGGGCAGAGCAGAAGACCACAATAGAGATAGGTTTGGCCCTAGACAGAGGCACAGGCAAAGGGTGGATAGGATCAGGGGTCATAGAGGCCACCAGGAGATGGACATGATTAGGCACCTTAGGTGTTGATACAAGGATAGGTTCAGGGCCCAAAGGTGCAGGCACCACAGGGGCCACATGGGCTATAGGGGCCATCAACAGGATACATGGCGTAGCACACACATGATATTGTTATTGTAGAGAAAGATAGTCTCTAGACTAAGTGTGCTCAGCTACGGGGACTCTTAGGGATGGAAGAGGTGTTAGAGTCCAGCCTACAGACTAAGATGACCTAGGTACAAGGTTTACTAGTTGCAGAGACAACACAGGTAGAGAGGGACAAGGGTGCACTTGACACCCTATACGTAGAGTAAACTCGGGAGAGTTTTTGATGGTGGACCTGACTTAGGATGCTGCAGAGTTATGGAAGGAGATAGGGACACTAACAGGTTAGTTGGGAACCCTTACTGAGTAGATGGATCAGGTGACAAAGTAGATCATAGCATTGACCTTAGAGAGGGATGTAGCACAAAGGTGGGTCGAGGCCTACAGGACTGAGCGAGATATCACTAGATAGGTGGCCGGTGTAGGTGAGTCAGGACTGGTGGTAGGAGAGGCTTTTGCAGCTCATAGGGATGCAGCCAGTGTAGGTAGAGAGGTAGACCATTATTGATCATTGTACCATCAGCTAGTTCCCAGGGGATAGAGACAGGTATACTCAGAGAGGTCCTGATCGCAAACCACAGGTTGGGCATCAGCTTGTCAAGGATCAGTGGGGATTCCACCATGGGTACCACCAGGAGGGGGATCATAGCCACCAGCATGATTCCTTTAGAGGATTTTTGTGACACATATTTTTGTATTTTGAGATGTACATGTATATCAGCACCTAGGTGCACGGGGATGTATTTATTAATGACATACATTGTACTTATGATTCTATATATATATGATAATCGATCGATGACTCGTATGACTCTATGATGTATGATTCTCATGCTTTGATTTATATGATACTATGATGCCTATGCTTATATGAGTACTGACATTGATGCTTGTAGGATGTGATGTTTTATAATTATGTATATGAGATATTTAGATGTATGTACCTAGATGTATGTCTATGTATTGAATGTATATTGTGGTACTTGTGATATAATGCAATGGATTTATTTAATATGTTTATGAATTTTTTTTATGATGTGATGTATGTAAATGAAATTATCCTAATGTAAATGCAAGGATGATATGAAAATGTAGGTATAGAGCTGATGCAACAGATGCAATGGGACTCATGTTTTTGGTGTGTGTCACAATCAACTGATGAACCAGCCAAGAAGACTATGAAGGACCAGGCAGGGATGGTTAGCATGATGATGGCTCAAAGTGTTAGCGTGATGGTGAGAGGACTGGATATGTCACAAATATACAGGGACCAAACTGAATGATAATTACAAGTGATTAATTAAAAGCGATTATGTACAAAGGTGACTGTCAAGACTTGATTGGATCTTGTTGTTTGATGTGTG
This sequence comes from Thuja plicata, assembly GCA_018584345.1. Taxonomy (NCBI): domain Eukaryota; kingdom Viridiplantae; phylum Streptophyta; class Pinopsida; order Cupressales; family Cupressaceae; genus Thuja; species Thuja plicata. Next base: position 4,121,744 of record MU225850.1, read on the forward strand.
TGATAGTGTTGGAACACCCAAGGAATATGGGAAATGCTGAGGTTCATGGAGATGTGATGATGGTGATGGAGGGGAGCAAGATTTTGATAGATAATGGGATGGTCCATTACGTGTGATGCCTGTTGCTAGGTTTGCATCACCCGTACTTGTCCAAGGCGCCTAATTGCCAAGTTTTCACCATTGGACAAAAATTTTCTCTTGTCTCTTCTTTTTTGTTTGTTGATTTTTTTTTATGTTATCCAAGTGCTTATTTTCCAGGTTTTTGCCAGGACAACCTTTTTTTTAGCTTCATTTTTCTACTTTTTTTGAGATTTTTTAGGACTTTTTATACTTTTTATGGATTTTTTAGATAACTGGAATGAATAACCAGCCATTAGGCATAGAAATGCCTAAGATGAATGATGTTGATGGGATCAATAAAGGGTTCTTATTTAGGAGTAGAGAGTTGATATGCCCCAGAACTGAAGCATGCAGTGACAATGTATGGGCCTTGCCAGGTAACTTTGTATTTACCTTTCTTTTCTGAATCAGTACCCACTTTCTAATTTTCCTTTAGCATAAGGTCCCCCACCTGGAACTAGCATGGGTGGACTTTCTTGTTATAGTTCTGCTTGAGTATATTTTGATAGACAATCAAGTGATCATAGGATTTTTGGCACTTTTCATCTAGTAGATCAAGCTGTGTGAGTTGTACTACTCGGTAATCTTCATCATCAACCAAGCCTCTCGGTTATACTCGAAGGGATGGTAGTTTGGCCTCAATTGGTAAGACAACTTCAACACCATATACTAGCGAATTAGGAGTAGTGCCTGTAGGAGTATGGTAGGAAGTGCGATATTCCTAGAGAGAGGGGTTGATCAGGAGATGTCAGTCACAACCAGTATCATTGACAACTTTCTTGAGGATTTTTAGAAGGGTCTTGTTAGTTTCTTCAGCTTGGCCATTACCTTGAGGGAAATATGGACTGGAGAAACGGTGATGAATATGGAGGTGAGCACACAGATCACTGACATGTTGATTGTAAAATGGTGTTCTGTGATCTATGAAGATAGTGGGGGGTATGTCGAAGTAGCAGAAAATGTGATAGATGATGAGTTTAGATATTTGGACACCTATAGTGAGGGTGAGTGGAATTGCGTCAACCCACTTTAAAAATTACTCTGTTGCTATGATTATGTATTTGTGGCCTTCAGAAGAGAGGGGGGTGATCTTACCAATGAGGTCAAAACCCCAATAAGAGAAGGGCCAAGGGGGCACAATAGGTCTAAGTTCCTGTGAAGGAGCATGGATCAGATTAGCATGTTGTTGGAAAGGTAGACACTTCTTGACAAAATCAAAAGCATCATATTCCATTGTAGGCCAATAGTACCCTATATGTAAAATTTTCTTGGCTAGGACCATGCAAGTTGTGTGGGCACTATAGATTCTAGCATGTACCTCTTGTAGAGCCTGGGCGGCTTCATTTTCATCTAAACATATAGAGAGGAAGTTGTGATAGCCTTGACAATAGAGAGTTTTGGCTATGAGGGTGTAGTGGGAAGCTCTATGAATAAAGTTTTGGCATTGGGTTGAGGTAAGATGAGGGGATATGATACCATTTTGTAGATAAGCCTAGATATTATGGTACCACAGGGATTGGAGGCCAACCAAGACACATACACAATTTGATTCAACATTCTCGTAAGTGGGACCATGAAGTTTCTCAACTAAGAATTCATATTGTGTAGATTCATGAGGAATCTCTAAGAGGGAGCCAATTGTGGCCATTGCATTAGCAGCCTTGTTTTGCAAGAATGGTATTTGTGTTATCTGTAAGTGGAGGAAATGCTCTTTCATCTTGTCAACCACATGCTTATATGGCATCTCTTTTTCATCTTTGGTTTGATACTCATCCAGGACTTGTTTGATGATGAGTTGGGAATCACCAAAGACATGTATATCTATGCTGTTCCATTCTATAGCCATCCGGAGCCCTGTGATTAGTGCCTCATAACCTGCAATATTGTTCATGCAGAGAAATCCCAATTTGAATGACATAGGGATGTAGTCGCCTTGAGGTTTGACAAAAAGTATTCTTGCCCCTACACCATGAGCTATGTAGGATCCATAAAAGTAGAGTTGTCAAGTAAGTTCCTCTTCTATCATGCACAAATGCTCATCTGGAAATTTTGTGATCAAAGGATATGCGTCCACCAATGGCACCTCTGCTAGCTAATCAGCGATGACTTTCCCTTTAATGGATTTTCTATCTATATATTGAATATCAAACTTGCTTAATAACATAACCCATTTTTCCATTCATCCTGTGAGATTAGTCTTAGAGAATAGGTATTTGAGAGGGTCCAATTTTGAAATGAGCTTGGTTGTATGACTAAGCATATAGTGGCAAAGTTTTTGAGTGGTGAAGACCACTGCCAGACATGCTTTTTCCATAGGGAAATAATTGAGCTCATAACCCACTAAGGTCTGACTGATGTAATAAATGGCTCTTTCTTTTCCTTTATCGAACTGAGCAAGGAGTTCCCCCAGTGTTTTTGTAGTAGCATAAATATAGAGGATGAGTGGTCAGTTGGGTACAGGTGGTACCAAGATGGGTGGATTAGGAAATTATTCTTTGATTTTGTCAAAACTCTTCTGACACTGAGGATCCCATTTGAAGGTGTTATATTTTCGTAGGAGATGAGTGAATGGTTGGCACTTGTCTACTAACTAAGAGATAAAATGGTGCACATATTGTAGCTTTCCTTGGAGGCTATGTAGTTGTCAAAGTGTTTTTGGTGGAGGCATTTCTATGATAGCTTACACCTTCTTTGGATCTATTTCAATGCCTCTTCTAGATACGATGAACCTAAGGAGTTTACCTAATGTGACCTTGAAGACACACTTCATAGGGTTGAGCATTAGGTACTAGTGTCCAATCCTATCAAAGACACATTGCAAAACATCTAGGTGATCTTCCCTTTTAACTAATTTTGCCAAGATATTATCTACATGGCCTTCAAGGATCTTGTGAATCATGTCATGAAAAATGACTTTCATGGCCCTGTGATAGGTTTCCCCAATGTTATTTAAGACAAATGGCATCATATTATAGAAGAAGGTGCCCTAGGGGGTTGTGAATGCTATCTTGTGTTGATCTTCTTCTACAATATGAATCTAATTATATCTAGAAAATCCATCCATGAGTGACAACATCTCATGTCCTACTGTGAGATCTACTATCATGTCTATATTTGGCAATGGGAAATCATCCTTGAGACATGCCTTGTTGAGATCTAGAAATTCAGTACATATCCTGATTGATTTATCATGTTTAGACACTGGCACCATGTTAGAAATCCAGTTACAGTAGTCAATGGCATGGATGATCTTGGCTTGGAGTAAATTCTCTAGCTCTACTTTGACAAGTACTGCCACTTTAGGGTGCATTTTTCTAAGATTTTGTTTGACAGGTTTGATGTTTGGGACCACTGCTAGATGGTGAACCACCAAGTTGGGGTCTAATCCTAACATGTGGGAGTAAAACCATGCAAACTTATTTATGGATTCCTTCAAGAGAGTGATAATGTCTCGTTCTTCTGCTTCAGGTAGAGATGCTTCTATGTATGTGATAGCAGGATTCTCTTTGGTGCCTAGGTTGACTATTTTTTTCTTCGATGATAATTGATGACTATTTAGTCATGTAATCATAGATTAGAGGAAGAGGAGAATCTTCATCCTCTGGTGCCTCAGGGAGATTTTCGCCAGTGGATACGCCTTTTTTTTTACTTTTTGTGATTAGATAGCGGCCTAGAGGGGTTTTTGCTAGGGGATTGATTTTTCTCTTTTTTATTTTTGTTTTCAACTTCATTTTTGTGGCTGAAGTTCTTCTCTTCCCAAAAGTATGCCTTTGGATCCAGCTTGTAGACATGTGCTAAATTTTTTCCCAGTTATTTCTCTGTTCAATTGCTCCCATAAATCTTAGGAGTGCATCTTCACTTTGGAACTCGTCAATGTGTATGATACTTTCTTGGTCCCAATCTATGAGTTCTAGATGGTGGAGGGGAAGGTCAATGAAGAGAATGGAAAGCTGGCATAGGACAGAATTTCCCAGGAAGGTTTCATCGTCAAAGACATCATTATAGGCTCTCGCAACTTTCTCTTTCGAGACATCTTCGATGTCAACAATTTTGCCTAGGGAAGGATAAGAGGCATAAATGTTCTCATTGGTGCCCTCATTTGTGTCAAAGTCCATGCCAAGGCCTAGGTGCCTTTCTTGCTTGGTAGGTACAATAGGATCCTTCATTCCTTTCCCTTCATAACTGAGGCCACCTCCTTGGTAGCTCCATTTTTTTGTCACCATCTTGTGAGTTTCAGGGTACTTAACTTTGAACTAATTGAGGTGACTTGTGTCCTTGGGTGGTGGATCCTTATAGAGCCATTGGTTAATGTTTGGTTTCATTTCTTGGCTATAGAAAATACCATTTGAGATAAAAGTGGTAGGACCCAATTGTAGGGGCTTGGTTGTTTTTGGTTCTATCTTTCTTGGATTAGGTTGGCGACCTTGAGTGTGTGGATCAACTGGCAGTTCTCCAACTACGAAGGCATTAGATAAATGGTATTAATTACCACAACCTTTGTTGTTGATCTTGACCGTGGAAAGGGTGGAAGAGAGGATTGTTTCTGGTTCTGAATGGGTTTGAGATGAACTGGCGATAGAGGTGCCAATGTCAATCTTGGGACAGTGATTGGAATGTGGGAAAGAGGTTTCCAACGCATTATCGTATGCAAAGGGCTTGGGATCTATGTGGATGGTGATCTCAATGTCATTATATGGGAATTTGATGCACTGACGGTAGGTGGAGGGGACGGATTTCATATAATGAATCCATGGGAATGCAAGGAGGATGTTGAAGGGAAGATTAAGATCAACAACATGACATACCGTATCCTAGATAATAGGGCCCACTTTGATGGGTAATGAAATGGGTCCTTCAGAAGTGCATTCTAAATTTTCATATGCTTTGATTGTTATGAAATCATTTGTTATATCAGCTTCAGTGTAACCCAACTATTTTATGAATTTTAGAGTACATAGATTTAGGGCCGAACCATTATCTATCATGACCCACTTCATAGAAAAAGCTTTAACCATGACAACAATATTGAGTGGAAGATTATGATCAGGTTCTTTTGAGGGTACCTATACTGGTTTAAAGGAGACCTCACAAGATGCAGACAAGTGGTCGATAAGGTTCTAGAAATCAGAGAGGTGGATGTCGCTGGGAACATGGGATTCTTGTAGGAATTTATTGAGGAACTCTTGATAGGTGGGTGAGGTGCGAAGGAGATCTAGGATGGAAATTTGGGAAGGAGTATTTCCTAGGTGTTCCAAAATCTTGCATTGGGTACTAGCAGATGGAGTGGTACTTGCACTGACAACTATTATTCTACCTCGATGAGTGGTGACTGCGCATTGGTTATCGACACCCTTGACATGGATGACATTGATGGATGACTGGACTTGGGATATGCATCCAATGAGATTATCATAGTTGATACATGAATTTTTATAATATTTTCTGTCAGCATTTTCTCCTTGCTTACCCTTCCCTTGGTCAGAGGATTGAGTGGGATTGCCTGGCCCTTTGCCTAAGGTGTGTTTAGCGAATGCATTTTGATAGATTTTAAGGCCTGCATTTGGCAATGGTTGGGTAGGAGAGTCCACTTTGATCTCTTTGTGGTCAATGAGATCTTGGATGTAATGTTTTAGTTTCATGCATTTGAAGGTGGTGTGTCACTTAACACGATGGTAATCATAGTACTTGTTGTCTTTATACCAGGAAGGCTTAGGTGTTGAGTCATCAAATGTCTATGTTTTTGGGTACATGACTTGATTGGCTTGGACCATTTTGTGGAAGATGACATCTATGGGCTCAACCAAGGGGGTAAACGTGTGTTGTGGCACATTCTGAGCTTGAGGCCTTTGCTGTCCATGTGGGACTGATATAGCATTTGTTTGGTTCATAGGATCTTGGTAGTTGGGTTGATATGATGTCCTTGGAGGGGGATAGACAGTCAGGCCTTGAGGGTGTATATTATGCTAGTATGTTGGTTGGGGATACATGAGAGTAGGCTGTTGATACATGGGAGGAGGTTGTGGATATACTGGCGGTGCTTTCTAATAAGTTTGGGTAGGTGCATTAGGACTGGCCACCACAACCTGAATGTGTTTGGTGTCAGTGGCTCCGTCAGTTACTGTGTTCTTGTTCTTTTTCTAGTACCATGATTGATCATTATTATGTTTGTCAGGTTGGGATTCCTTGTAGTGCTTGATGACACCATCTTTTATGAGACATCGTTTGAGATCCATGCCTTTGATTCTGATGTCTTGATAAATTTGTATACAATTTATGTGCATATGATAGGTAAGCTTAGGATGGAGGTTGTTGATGATGATTTTGATAATATGTTTCTTAGGGGGTTAATAGGACAACCTTGTAGTAAGCCCTTGTCAGAACTTAAGGTAATCAGCCAAGATCTCTCCTCCCTTCTGTTTCGAATTACATAGATCAAGGAGTGAGAGTTCATTTTTGATGTTATGTGCATATTGGGCCACAAAATTTTTGGATAGTTCAATGAAAGTAGAGAGTGTTCCATAGGGGCTTTTTTGAACCACTTGAGAGTGGTTCCTCCTAAGCTCTTGGGAAATAGTCTCATGAGGAAATTATCAATATAGGATACTTCTTGACATGACATATAGAATTCTTTCATGTGGCTTATAGGATCTCTCTTCCCCTAATATTTATCAAATTTGGGTGTTTCAAAGTGTTTGGGGAAGGGTATGGTAGTGATATATTGATTAAATAGGTAAGGACACACCTCTTCAAACTTGATTGTTTTAGCCTTGGTCCCTACTTTTATCTCTTTGAGAGCATTCTTCATTTCCTCTCATTCATGATTGATTTGTTGGGGAGGGTTATTAACCCCGATTGCATTGGTTACCTGAATCTTATATGGACCAACTGGTGAATATAAGGGATTGGTTGGGGGATATTATGGTGTTTAATATGATGGTTGTTGGTTAGTGTATATGGGATATTGTGGTGGGAGCTGCGGCTGAGGGGAATATTGCAGTGGAGGAGGTGACGATGTTGGATAGGGTTGTTGCAACTGCTATAAGTATGCTTGTATTTTCTGAGGCATTGGATAAGTGGGCTGAGCCTATTATGCACTGGCATAGGGTGGAGGATAGGTGTTGTGTGGTAGAATGCCCCCAGTGGCTGTAGCAAGGTAATTGGTGTTACTAGAAATACTGAATTGTTGTGGAGGTGGAATGGTTTGTGATGTAGCAGAAGGTGGCATGGTTAGGTAGTTGGTGGGATGAGTTTTCTATTGTTGCATGGGTTGAATGAAAGGATTAACAAACTATTACAGTGATTGTGCCATGAAAGGATTTTCCCCCTATGTTTGTGGTTGCGAGTCCTATGTAGCTTGGATGATGGACTGTGCAACTGCAAAGGGGTTGGTTTGTTGTTGGTGTGCTTGGGATGTGATTAGGTTGACAGTTTTCTGCTATGGTTGTTGGTGTTGGGATGGTTACTAGATAGGTCACAGTTGCTATTGGATTTGTTGTTGCTGTTGGATAGGTTGTTAATGCTGGATGGGTTGTTGTTGCTAGATGGGTTGTTGCTACAGGATAGGTTGTTGTTGTTGGATGGGTTGTTGTTTTTGGATGGGAATTTGGGGTATGGTGAAGGGATTCATAGATGGTTGTTGTATGGGAAGATTTGGGTTGATGTGCATTTGATGCAAAACTACTAGCATACATTGTGATTGTGTTTCTAGTGGAGTGGGGAAGGTGGACCCCTAAGGAAATATGGGTTGGTTATAAATGTTGGTAGGTGGCATGCATGTGGTGAAGTATGTTTTCTGCTGTGGGTATGCAATGGAAGAGAAAGGAAAAAGAGGCATGCAAATTTGGGTGCTTTGATGCTGTGAACTAGTTGTTTCACTTTGAATGGGCTGAGTAGGGATGGGTGGAATGGTGGTTTTCTTGGTGATGACTGGTGGTGGTGGGAATTGTGCTACAAATGTTGGTAAGCTTGTGAAAGTGGAGTGGCTGTGGATTGTGGAGGTGCAAGTGCTTGTGTAGTGATAGGAGGTATTGGTTGTGTTGCTGATGTTGGATCAAGATGTCATGCTCCTAAGGTAGATGAAGGTGTCATGTGCATGATGGAGAGTGGGATGGAAGGTTGGACTACCTGTGCAATAAGGTTTCCCACCTATAGAGCTCGCTGAAGTGGATCAAAAACTTTGTTTCTAGTGGGATGATGACATTCTCCTGGAAGTGCCATAGGTCATGTGACAAGTGTGGGTATAATCCAAGGTGGGATTTGAAGTCCTTGTTGATAAATTTCCAAGGGTACCTAACTACTATTATGTCCACTCATGGAATTCACCATGTGGATATGCCCTAAATGATTGATAAATGTTTCTATGGTACTCATAGTGGGAGTCTCATTAGTATCTACCAAGATATGCTTAATTTGTTTGTTGGGTTGAGGTGCATAGGTAACCATGGTGTTAGTATTGTCAACCGCAAGATTAGATGAACTAGCGACAAGATTAGGGTCCATGTTCCTCCTCTTCTTAGTGGATCATGTAATAGGTGGCATGAAATGACTACCTTAAGGTAAAATGAGATGCGAGATGTAATGCAAGGATGTGACTAGGAAGCTAAGGATGATGGTGCTAGGACTAGGATGCATCTAGGATGATGAATATGCTCCTATGGACTAAGGATGACTTGATGTATGCAAAGATTCAGAGTTACTTTCCCTAGTGTAAGATCAAGTGGATGTGATTGTCTCCCTAAGATAGACTTGTAGTCTTTGGCAGATAGGATTCTCTATTAATGTGAGCCAAACTTTGGATCATGGTGATGAGGTTGCAAAGGCAAAGGGTATTATCCTAAAAAATGCTTAGTTTAAGGACAATCAAGGGTGGGGTTTTTTATTAAGATGTAGGTTCTAAGAAACTCAAAAGAAGATGCAATACCAAGTGAAGGATGTGATTAAGATTGTTGTGGATGATGATTAGGATGATGTTAGGTTGACTAGGATTGGATTGGATTGTGCTGGATTATGCTAGGATGAGTGTGTGATGTGCTTCTAAAGATGAAAACCTAAGGGAGGTCCTAGAGATGCAAGCTAAGTGAGATTAAGAACAGGAAGAATGTGTGTTTTTTGTGGGAGACCAGCAAGTCATGTTGTTCAAATCTAACTAAAGTAGCGTTTAGATGATATTTGACCATGAAGTGAGAAACCTTGTTGTTGTATATCACTTTGTCGAATTGTTCTCATTTATGAGTTTATTTCTTGATGGAATCAACTATGATGGTACTTGGTAGCCTCTCGGGTTGTATTATTCTATTCTCTATGCATGGGAGGCAATGGATTTTTTACCTTCTTGTGCTTCTTGGAATCGGTCATGTCCTATGGTGAAAAGTTTTGTTTTCAGATGAGAAATTGGAGTTCTTAGGACATATCTCATTAAAGGTCAAATTTTGAAGATGTTGGCAAATTTTGAATCTTACAACAGTCTAAAAAAGGATGTTGTTTTGATGATCTAGCAAAGGCTTGATTTCTTTCTGATTTTCAGTATGTTTTGTTCCATGGCAAGAATCAATGTCAACACAATCAAATTAGAAAATAACATGCATGGGTCTAAAAACAATCCAACAAGGGACAAAGAAACCTTGAAGGAAACAAACAAGTGACAAATTTTGTTCATTGGGTATTTTGTTCATGTTTTGGATTCGTCAATGTTCTTCACACACTTCAAGAAAAAGTCTACCTAAGGAGTTGGCTTCGCATGAAATACTATAGGCCCATTTCTTGGTAGTCCTTCAGCTCACATAGAAGTGTCACCCCCGAAAGGGCGCCTTTATTTTTTCCTTTTTCTAGGTATTATTGCCATGCTACGAAGATCTCTTTCGCAACACAATACCTTGGGACACATATGATGGGAATCTTGGGGGGAGATTCTTCCCTCCCCTTGCACTATAATAAATCACCATTTGGAGGTGAATTGGGTAGCTTCTATGCTTAGAGTGTCTAGTAATGATCTTCTTTTGATTGTACCCTCTATGTCTGTGCAAGCACGATTCAAGCGTATAGCCCCGTAGAGAATCTTGACAAAAGTCATCACGTAAACGTGATAGAGACCGTGAGGCCGCACTTAAGTTTGATGAGAGCCAATTATAAGCTCAAATGCCAATTGACTCCAGAGGATTTAACCCCAAGGAGTAAATTTTATTAACGTGAGTTAGAGTGGTGTGGCTTAAACCTCATTCTCATTTGGGTCATTCCTAGGAGATTTTTTCCTCAACTGACAGGCCCATCTAAAGGATTAACTTGTTAAAGCAAATTGGATTGGCGAAAAAAAAGAGTCTGGATTTCTAATTTCCCACAAGGGGAAAAGAGCATACTCTCCTATCTAGTATCATTTTCTCCACAAACATGCAAGACAAGTTTGTTCATTCCCCAAAGATTTATTTGTTTAACACAAAGCAACTACATCTAGGTTTTTGATCTTCCCAAAAGGAAAGAGAGCATAATCCCCTAACACTTTCTTCTGATTAGACAAAAGATCTTCCTAATTATTATAGGTGCCTAAAAAAGATTATAGAAAACATGATTGTTTGGTCTATGTTGATTTGAGGCAACCTGCAAGACACACATGAGTAGTTTTTGAATTGTTTTCTTTGACTAGCGGTGCTACAAGACAACTCGTTAGTAGCTTCAAAATCTTTAGCCTTTGACAAGAATTATAACAAATCCACTAAAAAATTGTTAGAAAAATGATCAATACAGGTCTGTTAGAGTGCAGACATCAATTCAAGGCGTAGAAACTGGTTCTGTGTTTTAGTTCCAAAAATGACAAAATGTAGGAAGTATGCCAGAAAACACAGAAAATTAGGAAACTGTTATACTAGTCAGAGATGCTAATTTGTGCAACATAGACGTCGATCGATGATTGTTCTAAACTAGCATTTGTGCAAATGTCAAAACCAGAACTTAAATTTCCACAAACACTATTGTATCTACAAGGTTAAAAAACACAATAAAAACACCAAACAAAGTTATTTTTCCTTCTTTCCTAGTCATCAAATTGATCAAATTTAGCCATTTTGAGATTATCCAAAAATTTAAAAGCTAGTGTTCTTTAATGATTTATAAAGATCTTATTCCCTTAATAAAATTTTGATATTATAACTTCTTGTAAGATTGATCTCTACTAGCAAAGAGAATGCTTAAATTCCAAAAAAGTAGAGGGAAAGACAATAAATCTTGAAAAATGAAAAACTATGTTTGGAAAATCTTAAATAATCAGTGTTAAGCGGAGACGCTGATGCAGGGCGTAGACAGTGAATGACAGTTCATAGAGAACTAAAATTTTCTCAGACACCCCTATGTAAATTGTAGACTCTGATCCACGTGTTTGACGAAATTGAAAGAAGAAGACAAGAAAATTAGAAGTTTAGGGATGTGGGTCCCACCGGGCATGCCAGAATGTGTACGGTGAAATCTTCAATCTATTGGGAGCAATCTTAAAAATGAGAAGTTAGTGGGTTAGCACATATAATCCATAAAATGAATAAAAAAACCAACAAGACCTCATCATAACATTATATTGAGCTAAAAACAAGTTAATTTTCACCCTATTCTATTTGTTTGATTTTCTCTTTTTGATAGTGTAACATAAGAAATGTAACATTTGAATTAAGTTCATTTGAAATAAGTGGGGGAAAGATAAGATATTCGTCTTCTATCCCAAGATGTACAAATGAACAATCCAAATTGATTAACCCCAAGAGAAGGATCAATGCACAAATGAATCAATCATTTGGAAATGAGAGCAAAGAGGAAAGTCTTAAATTCCTGTTTTATGGAAAGGAATGTATGATAGATTTAGAAAGATTGAAATTAATATAAGAAAAGTACTAACCTTTAGATATGGCAGATCTGAAGAATGATTTTTTCTAAGGTCTGTACTTTATTTCTAGAAAATTTGAAGTATGACTCAGAATAGAAACACAGAGACGAACAAAACCTAGAAATCATTTTCCGATCTGACACTGTCTGGATAAAAATCTCGACCTTGACCTCAAAATGTCACCGTTGACCCCAAAATGTTGACCTTGACCCCAAAATTTCACCGTTGACTCCAAAATCTTGACCTTGACCCAAAAATGTCACCCTTGACCCCAAAATGTCAACCTTGACTGATGGGGAGGTCACCTAACTCTCTGAAATTCCTACTCTCTTCTAGGAATCTCACCTGGAATCCTATTCGATTCAGGATTCTCTAGACTCACTCTTAAGTCTCTTAGGGCTACTCTCAGACCCTAACCAGAAGGACTTTTCTGATCCCTCTCTCCTAGGTTCCCTACCCACCGAAATGTATTACTCCTCACTGTATCTCATTCTTCATGACTGAATTCATTACAGTCATGCACCTTCTTACTTATCTATCTCTTCTACAAGTCTCTCTAGCCGGACCATAGGCTCGCCTAGGACTTGTTTGCAAACTTGACTAGCTTCTCATCTAACATAAATATAGAAACAAACATAATATACAAGGTGGATGCTTCTTGATTGTCACAATCCATGGAACAGATTATCAGAGTCAAGAAGCACCCATATTATCTAACATACACAAAACAGCACTTTACAGAAATCTACTCAGAACAACAAAACACATAAAATATAGACAGACTTCTCTTTATTGATTATTCAGAAGATTACAACTCTCTGCTAGTCTATTCTCTGCAACTAACTAACTCACTGAACTGACTGAACTGAACTATCTGAACCCTTTTCACAGATTCTTCTTCTCTATTTATCTCTGGCTTCTCCTCGATTCTGTAACCCTGGTGGTTACCTGTCGATCTCAGTTCTCCAGCTATTCTCTGTTCTCCATTCTCGTCTGTAATCTGTCATCACCTTCTCTGCATGTTCGACACTCTGGTCATCTCTTTTCCTTCGTGTCATTATCTTTTTTGTTTGGCGGTTAAGACTTTTCAATGTCTTCTCCTTCTGAAACGTCATCATATTTGACCATTTGACTGTTTCTATTTTCCATCGCGTAGTCGCGAGCTGAAATAACCTTTTACATTTTTCTCTGCGATTGAGCGATGACCTGCTCGTCGCGCTCCTGCAATGCATTTACATGACTTGGCTTTTACCTCGTGACTGAGCGATGACTCTTTATCGCGCACCCGCAATGCATTTACCCGAGCTGTGTTTTACGTTGTGACTGAGCGATGAGCTCAAGTCGCGCACCTGCATTGCTTTTTCCCTAACTGCTTCTTTCTTTGCGAGTGTGCGATGCACATTAGTCGCGCACTCGCTGCACTTCAATCCGAGCTGGCCATATCTCAGGGACTGAGCGATGAGCTCAAGTCGCACACTCGCCGTGTTATAACCCGAGCTATTCATTCCTTTGTGACTGAGTGATACGATCAGTCGTGCACTCGCTATGTTTCTACTCGAGCTGTTATCTACTCTGCGACTAAGCGATGAGCTCAGTGTCGCGCTATCGCACTATCTGGAGATGAGCTGCCTTTTCTTCTGCGACCTAGCGATGCATTGGGTGTCACTCACTCGCACACCATGACTTAACTATTTGTCTTCATGACTGAGTGATTGATCACCCATCGCACACTCGCTACGCGCTTCCCCGAGCTGACTTTTGCCTGGCGACTGAGTGATCCAAGGCTCGTCACATTATCGCGCACTATTTTTCCCTGCTAGCCATCTGTGACTGAGCGACTAGGTCCTCATCGCGCACTCGCTCACTAATAGACTTAACTCATGACTAGCTCGCGAGTGTGCGATGCATTCCTTTTGCTGCTCTCTGTTGGTTTCGCGACTGAGCGACTAGGAAAAACATGACTTGCTCGTTGAAAGACTTGTATCAAAATTGTTATCTAAATGTTGGGGCTAGGTTTTTGAGCTAACCCTAGGGTGCTCTGCACCATACTCCCCCCCTCTCTGAGACGGAAAAATTCAGCTTGAACTAGTCGGCAGCAATGCCGAACTAATTCCATATCTCCTGCATTCTGATTCATCCAACTAGGTAGCTTCTGCCTCTGGTAACCCTGACCACTTTACTAGGTATTCTCTATATACCCGACGCCTGGTTGTCTTCTGAATCCTGGAATCTAGAATTTTCTCTGCCTGCAACTTGGATTTAGGCTGAACCTGGATGTCTTGGACATCTTTTCCCATCTCCCTCTGCTGAATGTTCTCAGGTATCACTGGTCCTTTGTATGGAATCAAATCCTGCACATTAAAAATAGGTGATATATCCAAATGGTTAGGTAAATCAATTTTATAGGCATTCTGCCCATATTTTTCCAAAATTTTGCAGGGACCTATTCTCCTCATTTGCAACTTAGTAGGTATCCCCTTCTGTAATCTGGATTTGTTCAGATGTACCATTACTAGATCTCCAATCTGAAATTGGACTTCTCTCCTTCCTTCATCTACTTTTTCTTTCAATTTCTGATTTGACTCAATCAGACTCTTCTTTACTTGATCATGTATCTCC
>MU225850.1:4151888-4190362 GCA_018584345.1 Thuja plicata
AAGTGTCAAATGACACACACAACATTTACACATCACTAGGCCATGTCATATCCACTTAGGCAAAACTCACAAAGAATTTAGAAATACATAAAAAGATTACACTACCACAATCATCCAAATACATTTACGAATAAAATTACGAAACAACGAGGTCTTGTCTTTCATTAGATGCAACCTTGGCTCAAACTGAGTTCACATTTCCGTTTGTTTGGTTCTCTAGATAAAATACCATGGTTTCTTACCTATACACTCAATTCAAATATCAGTAGTCCGTGGAAATAAATATACATCATAAGAAATAAACAATATTTAGAATTCAATGAGAACATCAACACACTTATTTTATTACTAAATATCACAAGACTACATAATACTCATTATAAGCATTTATCATAAGGTAAAATTCACATTGCAAGAAATCAAAATTCAATATCTATATCAACTGGTCCTATCCTGTCCAATATCTCAAATGGTCCCACAAATTGAGGTGCAAGCTTAGAACCCTTTTTGAAATGGATTGGACTCTTGTGAGGTCGCACTCTCAAGAAGACTCTATCTTCGGCCATGTAAACCTGACCTGTCCTCTTTACATCAGCATATTTCTTTTGTCAATCCTACACCTCTAGGAGATGTTGCCTAATTAAGGCTACCTATTGTTCCATCTCTAGGACTAGCTGTGGTCCAATGGTAACTCTGTCCTCAATCCTATCCCAACTCAAAGTTGTCCTGCAAGGTCTACCATAAAGTGCCCGATACGCTGGCATACTCAAAGATGAATGATGCCCATTATTATAGGAAAACTCTACTAAGTGCAAATATTCTTCCCACTTGACCTGATGATCCATAAAATACACACAAATCATATCCTTGAGAACCTGATTCACTCTCTCAATTTGACCATCTATCTCTGGGTGATAAGCGGTGCTAAAGTTGAGCCTGGTGCCTAAAGCTTCCTATAATTCTCTCCAAAAATATGATGTGAAGAGAGAATCCCTATTAGAAATGATCTTCTGAGGAATGCCATGCAGTCTGACTATATCCCTCAAGAAGACCTGAGCCACTGCTGGGGCTGTAAATGTGGTATAAAAGGGTGAAAAGTGGGCCACCTTGGTCAACTTGTCAATTGTCACCAAGATAGCATCATGGCATCGAGATGACATAGGGAGACCAACAATAAAATCCATAGATATAACATCCCACTTCCACATAGGTACCTCGTGGGGATGAAGGAGCCCTCGAGGATGACCATGCTCGACCTTAACCTTCTGGCATTCAAGACACTAGGCTACTAACTCTGAAATGTGTTGTCTCATACTCGGCCAATGATAGAGCTGTCTTAAATTAGCATGCATCTTCTTATCTCCAGGATGTGCCACATAAGGGGCTCTATGAGCCTCTAGCATGATGATATTACACAAATCCCCAGAAGAAGGTACATAGTTGCATCCTCTATGACATAATAGTCCATCAGACTCCAAGGAATACTCTGAAATTCTACCCACAAGGAGTCTCTGAGATCGAATCAACTGACAAACCTCTAAATATAAGGCATCCTCCTACAAATGGTGTATTATATGATCTCTCAAGTTTGTACCAGTGATCATGGAAGATAACTCATGTCGCCTCCTACTCAAGGCATTAGTGACCACAATCTCTTTTCCTTTGATATAATGGACATCAAAGTCATACTCACATAAGAACTCCATCCACCTCCTCTACCTAGCATTAAGGTTCGGCTGAGTGAATAAATACTGCAAACTCTGATGGTCTGAATGAAGCTCAAATCGATGTCCCAAGAGAAAGTATCACCATTGCACTAAAGCATGCACTATTGCCACAAGCTCAAGGTCATGGGTAGGGTAATTGAGCTTGTGAGTCTTAAGTTTCCTAGACTTGTATGCTTTGGCTCGCCCATCCTGCATAAGAACTGCCCCCAAACCATCCAAGGAAGCATCTATGCAGACTAAAAAGTCCACTATAGGCTCTGGCACTGCTAAAATAGGTGCACTGGTAAGTGTTTTCTTGAGCTCCTAAAAGACCCTCTCACACTTCTTTATCCAATCAAACTTCTTTCCCTCTCACTGAAGGGAGGTGATAGGATGAGCTACTCTAGAGAAACCCTGTACAAACCACCTGTAATATCCTGCGAGACCCATGAAACTTCTGACCTCGGTCACAAAAGTAGGTGCTGGCCAACTCATAGTGGCATCAATCTTAGATGGGTCCACTGAGATCCCATGACCTGAAATAACATGGCCTAAATATCGAACCTCTATTCTGAAGAAGGCACATTTTGACAAACTGCCATACAACTGGTTATCCCTCAAGCACTGTAACACCTGTCTTAAATGCTCCTCATGTTCCTTCTCATTATGAGAATATATCAATTTGTCATCCATGAACACAACCACAAATCTATCAAGGAAAGTGTGGAATACCCCATTCATGAGGCTCATGAACATAGCAGGGGCATTCGTAAGACCAAAAGGCACAACAGTGAACTCATAATGTCTGTATCTAGTCCGGAAAGCTGTCTTGTGGATATCACTTTCCATGATTCTCAACTGGTGGTACCCTAATTTAATATTTATCTTGGAGAACACATGGGCACCCTGCAACTGATCGAACAAGTCATCAATCCTAGGCAGTGGGTATCAATTCTTAATGGTTAACTTGTTTAACTGCCTGTAATCCATACATAGTCTAAGTGACCCATCCTTATTTTTGACAAAGATAACTAGTGCACCCCAAGGAGAGACACTAGGTCGTATGTGCCCCTTCTCAAGGAGCTCCTCAAGCTAAATCTTGAGCTCATTAAGCTCATTATGAGACATTCTATAAGGTTCCTTAGACATTGGTGCAGCACCTAGCACAAGGTCTATATGGAAATCAACTGCTCTATGGGGAGGCATACCGGGTAATTATGAAGGAAACACATCTACAAATTCCTGTAACATGGGATGATCATCAAGAGTAGTTTCCTTTTCTGCTTCCTCATCCCTATCACTGATCATAATGGAAAATAACTAGCACCCTTTTCGCATGCACCGCTTAAGCTGCATAGCAGAAATCATACAAATGGATACTGCCCTCTGAACCCCTAGAATTACTATAGCATTACCATTGTAATGTAAACAGTCTACCTTCTTTTGCCGACAATCTAGCTTGGCCTTGTGTGCATAAAGCCAATCCATGCCAAGTACTATCCCATAGGATCCAAGAGGAGTGATACAAAGATCTGAAATGGTGGTCATGGAACCAATCTAAATCTGGCAATCCTTAACTAAGGAAGTGATGGGTACTCTAGAACTTGAGGCTAACTCTACCTCCCAACTAACTTCTTGTCTAGCTGCCACTAGCTCGCAATGCTCCACAACCGATGGAGAAATAAAAGAATCTGTAGCACCTGAATCAAATAGAATAGTAACTCTGTTACCTCCAATCATACCTGTAGTCTCAATCACAGTAGCCTGATGTTCTGCCTGGCAGTTGTCAACCACTGCAAAAACTCTGTGGGATCTACCCATATCACCAACAGTGGGCTTTGATGCTGCAATGCGCTTACCACCCCTTTGAGGGAAATCTCAAGCCAAGTACCCCATGGCACCACAAGAATAATATGGCCCTTGAGTATGAAACTGGGTACCCTGGGGTCTAGAATACTGTGAGCTCCCTGTCCTACTAGAACCACTATAACCACCACTGGAGGACTACTGAGTCCTAGGTGGGGGTGCTGATGATGCCTGTGACCTCTGGTCCTTACTAGGAGTGTGTGACTGCCACTGTTTGGGTTTGGAGCCCTATTGCCCTTGAGGGGCCTTCTATTTCTGTCCCTGATATCACATCTGGTGAGATGGAGGGGATTTGTAAGATCCTAAGGAATGCCTATTATTGTTCTGATTTTTTTTGTTATTCCCTTTCCAGTGTGTTTTCTGATACCCTAAATTTTGTGATGTGGTGTTTTGGTTCTGTGACCGATCTCATGTATCCTATCCCCTACCCTGAATCTCCTCAGCATTCAAGGCCTTTTCCATGGCCTCTCGAAGGTTCCTTGGTGCTACCATGCACACTAAACCTGATATGGATGCATTCAACCCTCTAACAAAATGGTTGACCTTGATCTTATCATCTCTCATATAGTCAACATAAGGTAGAAGTTCCAAGAACTTAAACTCATACTATGTGATAGTGAGCCCTCTCTACTGAAGGTCATGAAACTCATCAATTCATCACTGCCTATAGTGCTCAGATAGGTAACGATCCCTGAATCTCTCTGGAAAGGTGTCCCAAGTGAGGGTATCCATAGATAGATTACCCTTTAACTCTTCTATCCTCCACCAAATGGTTGTGGATCCTCTCAACAAGTGGGTAGAAAAGCGTTCCCTCGTATTGCTCCCATAAGGGTGCAATCCAAAACATCTCTCAAGGCTCAAAAGGAAAGCCTCAGCCTCACTCCCACCTATGGCTCCTGAAAAGGGTGGTGGGTTAAGGCAAATAAGTTCCTTTATGTGGTTCCCTATATCACGGGGTACCCTCTCAAATGATGGAACAACTGATTTTGGAGGTGGCATATGTACTGACTCATCCTCGTGGTCAGCCTGGTCCTCCACAATTCTAGGTGGGGGACTCCTACTGCGCTCACATGCTACACCCCTGAGTCCTACGTGCTGATTGTCCTGTGGTATCCTGTCTAAAATAATCCTGACAAGATTCTGAAGGGCATTCAATATTTCCTGATTGGGGTTGGGGGGTTTCTTAGGAGGAGGCCTCTGCTTCTCATCATTACCCCCTACATTCTACTCCAACTGAACTCATGCTGAAGGGGCACATCTACGGTTTCTCCCACAGGCGTGAGCTTGTCGCGTTACTAGAGGCATCCTACACACATAGGAAGGTGGTATAAGTTGAAGGTAGTATCTTGATTTGAAATGAATATGTTGAAAGTTGTTGCGCAAATTTTCTACTAAGTTTGATCTTTCGTAAATGTTAAATTAAATGTTTTAAAGTTTTAAGAAACAACTTTTTTTTTGAAGGTGAAATTAAAGTCAAGAGGGTTTAAGGGGAATCATGACTAAGTGTCAACCTCCATTAACCCTAGTCATCTTCTAAAGTTACAGACGCACAAGGTCACCCTTAATTATAAGTTTGAATAGAATTAATATTAGGATAATGTTCAAAGGATAAACAAGGTGACATTATAAGGATTCGCATGACATCCACTAAATTTATCAATAGAGTTTGATGATTTGGAGAAAGAGAGAGAGAGACTCCCCGTTCTCTTTCTCCAGGGTCGTTCAAAAAATCTGGTATGTTATTAGCTTAATGAATTTCTATGTTTAATTAACCCTCTAGGGTATGACACTCCCATAATACTATTTTTATAATAGTTAGTATACTGGCCACATATATTGACCACATAAAAATAACATTAAGGGTCCCTAAGATTTATTTTAAAAAAAAACTTCAATTAAGTTCTCCCCTTTAAAATATTTTTCAATTAAATCTTCCTCTTTAGTATCTCAATTTTAATTTAATTAATTATCGTATTATTAATGCCAAGTCAGATATAACAATTCGAAGATATGTTTCTCAAACTTAAATATTTATTTAAACTTAATAATATGTTGCTATTTCATTTCGTAAATTCACTACGAGTGGATAATATTATTGTTATAGAGAAATTGTTTTTTATTTCATTACATTTTCCTCAGATAATAAAAATAATGATATTAAATTCTTCATTTTAATCAATCCTTTCATCCATAAAATGATTTACATTAAATCCCATTCTATATTTTTTTTTATTGCCAATTTAGTAAATTATAAAGGGATGTAAACTTTCCCTTTTTAAAGGAAAGACAAAAAAAATAAAGCTAAAAGACTAAATACCTTAAAGAAGTTGCTTCCCACTCAAAAAATTTTATACCCTCTCAATTTTGAAATCCTAACCCTAATTTCAAAATTAGGGTTAGGATTCCAAAATGAGGTAACAAATTTTCTTTTTTTTTTTGTTTGCAACCCATTATTTTCTCTTTTCCCTTCAAACCTAATTTTTTTCTTATTTTCATTTTGGGATGTGCAGGTCTGCAACATCTTTGTGAGGTTATCATAGGAGAACTGTGTATATCTATCTTAATATATATATATACACTTACATTTTAGTGCAAGTATATATATATATATATATATATTTTATCACACAAAAAAAATTATACAGCGAAGGTGCAGGTTTCATGGTGGCCATTTTATTCACCGTCGTTGCCACGAGAAAGATGGAGGGTCGCGAGTTATTTGTTTAAGACTACGTTTTTTTTTTTTGTTAGTGGTGGTGGGGGGTTTTGGCCTGGCCGATCCGTGGGTAGCGCCACACCCACAACCCACCACAATGGTGGCAAGACCACCGACTATGGTGCAGTTGTGGTGGCTGCGCCCACCATGGGCTACCCACATACCTTAATAGTGCTGCGAGGGTTGGGTGGCTACGCCCCCCCCAAATCTGAAATTGTTTTGTTTTGTTTAAATTTTTCTTTATAAAAAACACGCCGGCTGCCAAAATGGGTATGCTCGGGTTATTAAATATGTTTTTTTTTACAATAGGTATATGCAGATTTATATTTACAGTTATTTAATTACATGTTTCTTATTCCTACTAACTTTCTTAGAAGTCATAACAGCAATGAGAAATCATAACAGAAAATAAACATTGTGGTTATAGAAATTAATATACACTTGTAAGAAAACTTATTTCTTTTAACTATATAGAGTTCACAATAAATTAACAAGATAAGTAAATTTATGTTAAGAATATAGATGAATCTAGTTTTCAGATTTCCTATTTAGATATAAAGAGCATACATTTAGGAGAAACAAATTTCTTTTCTTTCTTTGGTAACAATAATAAACCTAAAAATACTAGATTTACTCCGTAAAAAAATCTTAGCATAAAAGAACTTTTATTTAGTCATGAGAATATTACAAGACAAAATGAAATGACAACACTAATATATTTTTAATTTTTTTTACAAATTTTTTCAATGATGCTTAAAGACAACCACATGGCTTTTACAATATCTTTCTTTTTCAAGTTGTTCACTAACATATATCATATGGCTTTTACAAAAAGGTAACATGATGTTGAGAACTCCATTACTACATTTTCTTTTCTTCCAAGCACACTCCAACTTTCAAGTAGCTTCAATCTTCAAATCTGCATTACAAAACTAAAAATAAGGGAAAACTTGAAACCATGGGGCTTCTCTCCACCCAACCTAGGCCTCTTATGAGGCCACCCCCCAGCTTGGAGAACCAAATAAATGTGGGACAACACTCATACAACATCAAAAAACAAGGAACATGCAAAATTTACATAAAACTCCCATTCCAAAGGCTTTTACAAAGGATCATTCAAGGATCCTACTTGGGGTGAAGTGGACCAAGTACCCAAGGGGGAAGGCCAACCCATAACTCAAAAATCACAGCCATCACATGACTATCTAAAAATACATACTTTCACATTTTCTACTCAAATAAATTCATACCCTTATGACCCCCAATGAAGCAACAATGAGGGAGGCTTCATGGAGCCCATACTCCATACTTTTTCCCTCTCCTCCTTGAGGAGAGACTCTACACCAAGGGTTGTCATAACACCTCCACCCCTAAGACTACTCTTCCCTCCCAAGGGTGAGTGAGTCTTGATACTCCCATAAACATAACATACAAGAAGAACAAAATGAAAGGAAAAGCTTTACAACAACATCAAACATTACAATAACAACAAGATCCATGACTTTCAACAAGCCCATAAACATAACAAAAATCCTATAGCATGAGCACATGAGATTACAAGAGAGAGAGAGAGAGAGTTGCACAAAATCCACCAACCTAAAATCCAAGTTTAAGGAAGAAAGTTGTAGAAGAGCTCCCTTTTTAGCCAAATCCTTCCTTCCAAGATCACCAACTTTAGCTATGTCCCTAAGTTATGGAGTGTGTGTTCAAACTCTCCAACTTGGAGAGTTCCCACTAAAAATCCCCTAGAAAGCTCATGGGGAGAATAAAAGTTCTCTAATTGGTCCCTCTTCCCTAAACTCTTACACCTTACCAAAAATGGAACTAAAGAAGGAAGCTTCAAAAAGGTGAATTATGTCTTAACACAAATATGGAATGGTGTTCTATCCAAGTCAAGCCTCACAAGAATTGATTTTCGTCCAACTTGGGAAATCAACTTTTTCGAAGGGTCACATGGTCAACTATAGGCTATCCTAGGGTTAAAATGGCCCTTAACTATTGGTATAACAAGTGGGATACCTAAAAATGACCCCAACACACCCCTGGACACTTCACTACCCCTCTAAAAGTCCATTCTAAGAGTAATTTCGAAATTTCAATGAGGTGACCACACTCCCATCTCCCAACCCAAGGTATGCATATGGGGATTCACTAATGTACTAATCTAGGTAGGTGGAAAACCATTCCCAAGTTGGCATGTCATGGTCTTAAGTACAAATCACAAGTGTCAAATGACACACACAACATTTACACATCACTAGGCCATGTCATATCCACTTAGGCAAAACTCACAAAGAATTTAGAAATACATAAAAAGATTACACTACCACAATCATCCAAATACATTTATGAATAATATGACAAAATAATGAGGTCTTGTTTTTCATTAGATGCAACCTTGGCTCAAACTGAGTTCACATTTCCCTTTGTTTGGTTCCCCGGATAAAATACCATGGTTTCTTACCTGCACACTCAATTCAAATATCAGTAGTCTGAGGAAATAAATATACATCATAAGAAATAAATAATATTCAGAATTCAATGAGAACATCAACACACTTAGTTTATTACTAAAGATCACAAGACTACATAATTCTCGTTATAAGCATTTATCATAAGGTAAAATTCACATTGCAAGAAATCAAAATTCAATATCTATATCAAACGACCATAACATATTCATAATGAGTTTCCAAATCAATAGTCTCAGAAGAAATGTCCATAATAGAAAACATAATATAGTCCATAAGGTACATCATAAAGCATCATGTTTCCATACATCCAAAATAATCAAATCGGTGGCATAAAGCATAATGTCCATAATGTCTATAGTGCATCAAAAGTGAAGTATCATATGCTAAATCTATCATAAGCAGAAAACTAGAAAAGTACGATGGGGTTCGGGGTGAGGCCTCA
Organism: Thuja plicata; assembly: GCA_018584345.1. Lineage (NCBI taxonomy): Eukaryota > Viridiplantae > Streptophyta > Pinopsida > Cupressales > Cupressaceae > Thuja > Thuja plicata. The sequence continues at coordinate 4,161,093 of MU225850.1, forward strand.
CAGATTGTGACCTAGGTTAAGGTCAAGGTTTACCTTTACCTAGGTCAAGGGTAAGGTCAACCTTAACCTAGGTCAAGGGTGAGGTCAACCTTTACCCAAAAAGGTCAATTTTGACCCTGAGGTCAAAAATCTCAGTTTTTAATTTTGGATGTCAGAAATAGGGCTGAAAAAGTGGGAAATGGGAAAGAATAGGAGAAAAACCTAGATCCAAGTTAGAGACCCATTCAAGGTGCTTGACATGACCCCAAACCACTTAATCAAAAGGCTAAACTAGTCTACAATGAAAGTGCTTCCATTTTCTGACTATACAGATAGATTGTGCATGTGCTCTCTCAAACACAAATGAAGTAAATCCCCAATACAATGCAACTATGAAATGCAAGATTGGAACAATGAAGAGATTTAAGAACTAGTATGAGGAACTAGTCTCAAATCATCCAAAAATATGATCTTGAACTATGAAATTGATATGAAACATGCAAGATAACAACTATGATTCATTTTAGCGAAAGAAATCTAGCATATAATATCTATGTGATTTAAACAAGAAACTAAGAGCAAACAACTATGAAATCTAGAGCTATGTTATCATGATAAAAATGCAAATATTAGAGATGAAAATTTAAGAGGAGAAGGCCTCTATTTATATATAAGGGGAAGGCCTCTATACATAAGGGACACATAGGCTTGAAGGGATGGCTAATTTCAAGTCAAATATATAAATAAATATTGAGTGGCTCAATAATTCCAAGTGGGGGACAAAGTATTAAAGAGCCTTAAAGAGGAATGGGTGCCCATTTTGGAGATAATTCTCACACATGGGTGAGCATTCCATTAGCCTTAAAAGGGTTAGGAATCACCTCTTTAAGTATGATTAGAGGGTGATTAGGTAGGGAAGTATGCTTAGAAAATGAGGTGATGGGAGTAGAGTAGGAATAGGGTAGGATTAGGGTAGGTCTCTAGATTGGATTAATAGGTTTCTAGATAGGGTTTAGATCATAATTCAAATTAGATTTAAATAAATCATAGTTTAGAAGAATTAGGAATATGGAGGAATTTTAGTAAATATGAATTTATTAAAAAGGGGAATTTTGTGAGACAAATGTATTTAAACAAAATACATTAGAATAGTATTTGATCATTGATAAATACCAACTATGAAACTATTTAATTTATTAAATTATATAGTTAGATGAAAAAGGGAAATTAATATTACTAATAATATTAATATTTTTGAACGTCTAGAATATGCAGCAAGAAATAAGTTCTATTGACTTTGTAATTTTGTGTGGGAATTAATATGATGGGTTAGTTCTTTCTTTATTCCTAAAAAAATTGGACTCGGATCTAAAAATTACCAAGATATCTCTTGGAACACTGGGATAAATCTCTAAAATTAGCTTTACATTGTAGCATATGTTCAAATGCTCATTTTTATCCAGTGTGAAAGATGATAATAAACTTAAAAAAGCTGAGAGTTTTCTCACCGAAAATGAATATTTCCAACATCTTTACTTTTCCACATCTATTATTTTTCTTCTTCATGTAGGGACTTGGAGCATTTGTCAGTGACCATCTGATTCTGTATATTTTCAAGCTTAGAACTAATCTCATTGTTCTATGTGAAAATGCCAGCACAAGTAGATATATTCTATACTTTAACCCTCTTTTTTATTATGTTATGCTTTTGAGAGACTTACATAGTTGACCCTTGGAAAGGGGTATTCTACTAGCTTTGGAGACATGCTTTAAATCAAATATGCAGTTCCATACATCTCTGCATATTTATATCTTATGTTCATCTTTGGTAAAAATGTGGTCATTATTATACAATTCAAAGTCGTTTTTACAAGTTCATGGCCATTTTTATTAAAATATTACTCATTTTTGTTCTTTCAGTAGTTAATTTTTATTATATCAGCCCATCCCATTCAGTATTCTAAGAAAATGATATATCAATGCAGTTTTGTTTTCTTTGTGAACTTTTTGACTCATTGCTTGACTAGGTAGTTATATGTTCTGACATTTGCGATTATTATTTATAGATCATTTAGTTAATACATAGTTGTTTCTAACATTTTCTTTTCTCTCAAAATAAAAGCATTTAAAATTTAAATCATATGCCTTTAGATACTAGCGAAGGATGACTTCTCATTCTTGTACTAACTACTCCACAATTGTAAACAAAATAATTTAATGCATTCTTTGCCATACATCCACTTTGCATTGGGTCATAGGAAGAAGATCCAGTGTTTATAATGGAAATTATATGTATAAAAGGTATATAAACTTGAGAGAACCGCTTAAAATATCTATAGCATTGTTATCATGGTCAACATCAGTGATTTCCATTGTCAAGAATGATTGTTTCAACATCATCCATTCATATTGTTTTAATAATTTTTTATCAGTGTTTCTTCATTGATTTATTTAGCTAAGATAGTCAACATCTTGATACACATGAAATTATTGCTTTTTAAATTTATGATTCGTATCACTTTCATCTTGTTTTCTTTTAGACTTGTTGGGATATGCTTCTATATTTTATTTCCTTCTTACTGTATATCATGGATTGATCTTATTGAGGGTCACTTCATTTTTTATTTCAATTTATTTCACCATATTATATGCTATTAATCTCAGCGTTTTGACTCTCTACCATTCTTAATCTCATGCAAATATCCACCCTCTACTTTTGTACATAGTTGGGTCTCTATCATTGCATTTCATTCACTATTCTTAGGCTTCTTCATAATGTATTCTTCATGGACTTGTCAAAAAATTTCATGATAATACTATACTCTATTGGCACATTGTAGCTCCTACACTAATTTTATTCACACATTGCCACTCTTCTTTTCTTTTCAACCATTTCTTTGACTCATGTTATTCAAGGATTTCTCCATGGTCACTTCATTGATGCATTGTTTCAATGCTTTCTTACCCCTGTGACTGATTATTGTCTTTAGCTATGGTCCATGACATTATTCATTGTCGCCTCTTTTTATACCATATACATTTCTCCATGGGACCCTATTGATTGGGATACTTCTATTAATTGACAGATCTAGATAATCTTTTGTCTTTGAGCCATTAAATGTCGTTGCACATTGTCTTGTTTGCTACGAATAGCTTCCTTTCAATATTCAACAAAGACTACTGTGTGTGTGTATGTATGCATATGTATGTAAATGTATGTATGCATACATATGTATGTATATGTGTGTGTGTGTATGTATGCATATGTATATATATGCAGCAACAAATAATTTATAGTCTTTTTTATTTTGTGTGGGAATTAATATGATGGGTTAGTTCTTTCTGTACTCCTAACGAAATTGGACTCAGATCTAAAAATTACCAAGATATCACTTGGAACACTGGGATAAATCTCTAAACTTAGCTTCACATTGTAGCCTATGTTCAAATGCTCATTTCTATCTTGTGTGAAAGATGATAATAAACTTAAAAAAGATGAGAGTTTTCTTATAGAAAATGAATATTTCCAGCCTCTTTCCATTTCCACCTCCATTATTTTTCTTCTTCATGTAGGGAACTGGATCATTTTTTAGCAACCATCAGATTCTATATATTTTCAAGCTTAGAACTAATCTCCTTGTTCTATGTGAAAATGCCACCAAAAATAGATATATTCTATCCTTTAACCTTCCTTTTTATTATGTTCTACTTCTGAGAGACTTACATAGTTGACCCTTGGATAGGGGTACTCTACCAGCTTTGGAGACATGCTTTATATCAAATATACAGCTCCACACATCTCTGCATTTTTATATCTTATGATCATTTTTGGTGAAAAATGTGGTCATTTTTGTACAATTCAAAGTCATTTTTACAAGTTCATGGCCATTTTCCTTAAAATCTTACTCATTTTTTTTCTTTCAATAGTCAATTTTTATTATATTAGCCCATCCCATTCAATATTCTAAGAAAATGATATATCAATGCAGTTTTGTTTTGTTTGTGAACTTTTTGACTCGTGGGTTGACTAGGTAGTTATATGTTCATACATTTGTGTTCATTCTTTATAGATCATTTAGTTAATACATAGTTGTTTCTAACATTTTTTCTCTCAAAATAAAAGCATTAAATAATTAAATTATATGCCTTTGGATACCAGCAAAGGACAACTTCTCGTCCTTGTACTAACTACTCCATAGTAGTAAACAAAATACTTTTATGCCTTCTTTGCCATACTTCCACTTTGCATTGGGTCATAGAAAGGAGATCCAATGTTTATAATGGAAAATATATGTATAAAAGGTATAGAAACTTGAGAGAACCACTCAAAATATCTATAGCATTGTTATCATGGTCAATATCAGTGATTTCCATTGTCAAGAATGATTTTTCAACACCATCCATTTATATTGTTTTAACCATTTTTTAACAGTGTTTATCATTGAATTATTTAGCTAAGATAGTCAACATCTTGATACACATAAAATTATTGCTTTTTAAATTTATGATTCATATCACTTTCATCTTGTTTTCTTTTAGACTCATTGGGATACGCTTCTATATTTTATTTCCTTCTTATTATATATCATGGATTGATCTTATTGAGGGTCACTTCATTTTTATTTCAATATCTTTCACCATATTATAAGCTATTCATCTCAGATTTTTGACTCTCTACCATGCTTAATCTCATGCAAATACCCACCCTCTACTTTTGTCCATAGTTGGGTCTCTGTCATTGCATTTCATTCACTATTCTTAGGCTTCTTCATAATGTATTCTTCATGGACTTGTCAAAACATTCCATGATAATACTATACTCTATTGGCACATTGTAGCTCCTACACCAATGATATTCATACATTTCGACTCTTCTTGCCATTTCAACCATTGCTTTGACTCATGTTATTCAAGGATTTGTGCATGGTCACTAAATTGATGAATTATTTCAATGTTTTCTGACCCTTGTGACTGATTATTGTCTTTAGGTATGGTACATGACATTAGTCATTGTAGCCTCTTCTTCTACCATATATATTTCTCCATATGACCCTATTGATTTGGATACTTCTATTAATTGAAAGATCTAGATACCCTTTTGTCTTTGAGCCATTAAATGTCTTTGCACATTGTCTTGTTTGCTACAAATAGCTTCCTTTCAATATTCAACAAAGACTATTGTGTGTGTATGTATGTATGCATAAGTATTTATATGTGTGTGTGTGTGTGTGTGTGTGTGTGTGTGTGTGTGTGCAGCAAATAGGTCCTATTGACTTTGTTGTATTTTGAATAACATATTGGGTAAATACAAAACTGTGTAATTCTACAGGGAAGTCAACACAAAATTGAAGCATCAAACAAGACTTGATCAAGTTGCAGGTGGAACGTGCACTAGAATAGTAAGTAATGTAGAATAAAAAAATAAGTAATCTGTCATGTCTACATTTTTTTATTTAGTAAGGGTCGTTAATTATTTTTTCAACTATCCTAAAAGGAAAAATTGTAATAGTCCTAACTCGCAAAGATTTTTTATTCAAAGATGATACTTGATATTTATAATACAATGGTATGTAGTATAATCTATACATTTGTGAGATGTGATTAATTTGAGTTGTATGATGTTTTGGGATTAAATTGGTGTGTTTGTATACTTTCTCCATTTTAAACTAACCTATGACTTCAAAGGAGGAATTATGAAATGTAGTTGTAGGTTGTTATCTCTTCTATAATGATGGAGGAGTCAAAGGTAATGATCAATGAGGTTGTTGATATTAGATCATACATTAATACACTTACTATTTTGAATTTGAGCTCAGGCATCATGCAATGTTATTATTTTCATTGCATTCTTGTTGTTGTTGTGCACCATATCTTGTTTTATACACTATTTATTTCATTGAGATCATGAGCTTGGCATTTGTAATGTATTTTCTGTTATTGGATCAATGGTATTTTCCCACTTATTCATTATGTTGGCATACTTATTCATTATTTTTATTATTGTTACTTTGTTTTAGGTCTTCTCAATGGATAGAATGTTTTTTATTGAATGTTGTCATTTGGAGTCCTTGGAAAAATAGTGCTCCCGATTATTTAATGTTTGTGATGATGACGTCAAACATGCTATTGTCTACCTTCTGAAACATAATATTGTTGGCTTGCATGTACATGATGGGGTGATATATAAACTAGTTTTTTCTACTCTCTTTTAAGTTACCGGTTAGTTAGAATGGGTCTTGAAGTTGGCTAAGCATGTGGTTGTTTCTGACAATTCGAAAAAAGTTGTGCAAGGGATTCAAACCATCAATCCAAACATTATCTCTGGCAGGCTTGGCTCAATTTTTGATAATAGAGATGGCTCTGAAAATAAAATGGAGGCATGGGAGGTGTTCAAGCTATCTTACGCTAATGATGACGACATTGCTATGAGTATCTTCCATGGTCACAATGGAGATTTTTTCACTTGTGACAATAAGAATGTTATGATGGACTGCTTCTTTGGAGTTGGCATTTTTGTCAACAAACAAGGTCATCTTTAGATCAAATGTAGACATGATGTCTGGAATACTCTTCTTTGTAAATGTTTTTTTGATACATACTCAGATATCACTTATTTGAAAAATGGTGGCTCCATTATATCTTCTTTGAGATTACTGTCATACATTGTAATTTAAGTCTTTTACTATATTTGTAACTATAATTGTTCCTCTTTCTTACCATTGTTGACTACTAATCATTGGTTTCTCTTTCTACCTTGGGAATGCTTTTCAGGTAGAAATGGTAGGATACCATCTATCTTTCTTGAAGACTCTTTATCAAAAGGGGATCAATGTCCTTTATATTCAATCGAATAAGGGGTGCAGAAGGTTGCTTTGCATACAATGGGTATAGAAATTGAGTGGTATACCCAAACAATGCAAAGCATCTTCTGTACCCTCGATTCCAATGAAGAGAGAAATGACATTGATAACCCTTGGATAAAGAGGCTTCAGAACATAAATATGATATCCTACCACTACTACCTGAAAAGCATTTCTAAGGGATCATAGATCCTCTACCATACTTCCACTTTGTACATTGAAAAAGTACCATATCTCTATCTTCAAGGGTGGGTTATTCACTGCACCCTCAATCAACAACTTGCACATGCAACATATACAAAATGTACAACCTTCACATGTATATAAGAGTTCATTAGAGAAGATATATGCACAGTTGATGACCATGCAGATTTGCCTAAGCACTACTGGGAGCTTACCCACCAACAAATGTACTATTGTAATAAATGTGTTTGCAATTGTTTTAGAAATTTTATGAATGCTATGAGAATATTTAGAGGATTTAGTGAATTTCATAATGGAATGAAGTGAAAAGATAGTTTAGGTTTTTCTCCAATAGAACTTATGCTACTATTTCTATTTTGCAATGATTTTTTCTTTTTGGATCAAATAACAGAGCTTGCTATTAGATTTGTACTTAATTTGGAGTACAAGTATAAAATCAAAATTGAGCATCATCTGAAGCTTTGAAGGTATCGTCGCAAACTCAATCTTATATGATTATATCATCTTTTTATTTTTTGAGATTACATCCATATTCTATATTCCCTCAAGTTGCCTCCATTTGATGTTCCTTGCACCCTAAAAAAGTATTAGATAGGCATATTTATCATTTTAAGATCAAAGATAAAGTCCCCCTTTGTTTATCCATGCACACACACACACACACACACACACACACACACACACACACAACAACAACAACAACAATAACAACAACAACATATACAATATATACAACCTTCACCACATAGATTTTCCTAAGCCCTATTGGGACCTTACCCTACAAAAAATGTACATATGTAGGTACCCAAACCCCTTTCACAAGCATCCCACACCGTCTCATGGATGGACAAGTATAAGTCAATACACCCTATAGAGATTAATGTATTTCACAATTTGAAAAATATGTCACATAATTGCTATCTCTCTCATTTGATGGAGTGAAGGTAGCAAAAAATAAGTATTTCTCAGATGTGTCTTCCTCAAGAAAAGGAAATATAGGAATGGAAGAAGAAAGTGAGTCATGTAGTATGTCTAAATTAGGAAGATCAACAATATTGTCCATGCTAATCACTGCTTTTATTATTCTCTAACAATCTTATTCTTTATCACAAGTGAATGATCATTTACTATCACTGCCTCGTATGATGATAGGCTTAGTTGTAATGCCTACTGTAATTTTGGTAACATGTAGCATGGCCACAGATGCCATGACACTGCATACTCGTACGCAGATTTTATTTTCTCTGTCATTATATATATGTTTATTTCCCTTGAAGTATTCTTTCTTAGGGGCATTTCATAATGGATTCAATTTATGCAACATAATATGCATCACATGATGATGAATAATTTCATGGATGTACTCATATTCCTAGTACGAGAATGGTTAAGTATTACATATTTCTTGTTAGCGACAAAGGAGTTCCCTTGAAATTAGCAAAATTTCCAGGTACTTTAAAGATTGGAAATTTCTTTTACTATACAATCGTATGTTAATTACACCTTGCATTCAATATGAGAAGATTACATCTATTGTATTCTTATTTTATACAACTATATCCTTTGAATAATGATCCCATGATTATTTTGTAGAGAATGATCTTTTTTATGATAAACTTAATGACGAGTGTTTGCGGATATTCGAGCCCACCATCTGTACATGGTGGAACATCATATCCGAACTAAAACCCCAATCCACTAATTTGATTTCATATCACTGCTAGGATAGTTATCATTACATCCATTTCTTAAACTATATTAAAGACAAGTTCACTTGATTTTTGATTCTAATAGTGTTTTTTTTCTTAAAAGGTGGAAAGTCCAAGATATAAAGTTAAAGGATGCTCTCGTAGAGAGTATGAGAAACTTATTTGGACCTGGTGTATTTACAAATAATATGCTCCTTCAGAAAGCTGGGTTATGTTTGATGTATATTAGGGACCACTATAGGTGTACATTATCAAAAAACCCAAAGTATCAGTGCCCCCCTTGCATTCCCGATTTAGAGTGGAAACGTCTTATTATGGATATGAACGAGAAAAATGAAATAAAAAAAGGAATTACACCACTAGACAACAAAAGAAGGTATGTGATACTATTAAGAATGTAATTTTGTACTAAATACTCTTCATATTTATATGAAATAACATATTTCAATCTCTTCATAGATTTCCTGACACATCAAAGGCAACAAAGGCAAGACTACAAAAGCACGGGAAACACAAGCTAGGCTTTGGTGGTTATTCTAAACTTGCTGCACAAGTTGTAAGTGTTAATATTATCAGATTTATATGAGGAAAAATACAATCTGTAGATGGCTTTTAACACTAAAAATAATAATTTGATCTTTATAATATTTATTTATATTTTGCAATCTTTTTTGTTTTTATGAAACAATAAAATAAAATATGATGATACCAAGAAAAAAAGTAGGGCACGGAGTTCAATATAAGTCTCACAAAAGAGGAAAATATAATTGGCTTCCAACAAGGTTATAAAGCCGTGACAGAAAGAATAAGAAGTGCACAAGGTTCTACTAATGGATCGGTCATGGTAAGTAAGCTAAATGATGATTATTTCAAATTTAATTATTTACCAATTAGTTTATTTGATGTTATGTTCCAACATAAAGTGAGTATATTTGTTTTAAGTAAGAAAACAATGATAACATGAATGTGTATGAAATTGGAATGCAGGATGCCAATTCTAGTACACAACTTGTGCGTGATGATGTTTGTTCAGATGCGCATCACAGTGATGGAGATATACATTTGCTATTCAAGTTTTTATATGTAATTATTAATACAATCTAGTAAACATCTTAAATTGATTGGTTTCATAATACAAATTTAATTTCAATAGGTGTTTGGATTAATGTAACAATTTGTATTGCAGTTGTAGAGAGTGTAGAGGTTGTTGTTAATGAGTAGGTTGAGGTTGAGGCTGAGGCCAGACAAACTAATCTTGAAGTTGATGATATGACTAGATCAGGTAAAGAGCTATACTATTATGTACTTTAAAGTACTGAAATACTTGTAACAAATTATAATAAAATACTTTTAATTTAGCCCTTTTATATGTTATTGCAGATGGCCTCCTTTTGCATCAATAAAGAACTAGGCCCGCACTGAGATTTGATGATAGGGGAGACATTGATTCTCCTCTTAGCGATTTCTTCTCAAAACTGAGAAAACCAAAGAAAAAAAAGAAATGATAATGATAGGGGAGACATCTATGCACCATAATTGATAATGACTGATTTTTATGTGCTAATGAATTTTATTATGTGTTATTGAATGTTCATAAATTTTATAATGTGTTAATGAATGTTAATGAATGTTATCATGTGATAATGAATGAATGTTACTTAGATGTTAATGGGAAATTTAGAGTGATGTTAGGGGGATGGGGCCAAATGAGCTTCGACCTTCATGTGGTTGGCCCTGTTTAGTACATAATATAAAACTATTCTCGAAAAAAAGTGAAGCTCAATAAGCATGTTCCTTATCTAGCGTCTCAAATGTAGCCTTTATCCCACTCTCAAAATTGCAAGGCTTCAAGTGGTATTCTAAGATTGGTTTCTCCATCTCCCACTGACATCTTGTATTTCTATTGAGAAATCTTACCGAGCTCTGATACTACTTGATGTAAAGCTTATAGCTTCACTTGTCCTCTAGGACTGTATCTCTCACTTTTCAAGTAGATCTTTTACTATAGGCTCTACACCTTTGAAAACTATAGGCTCTACAACCTTTGAAAACAACTTCTAACTTATATATAGCATCCAAACTTGATGATTCAAGTTCCTATTTTGAGTTGATTTGGAAAATCACTCCCAAGGAACCTACTTGGGTACACCAACTATTAATGGTAAAACACAAGAGGCTATGGAAAATTAAGCATTGATCATATGGTTGTCTTGAATGCATTTCTTGTTTATGATGATAAATTAGCAACTATAGTATGCAAAGATGATCTCGATGGAAAAAAAGTAATAACATTAGATAATTTAATGTAATCATACTTCCTTTGTCTTAATCAAAGTGTTTGTGATCCTCTTTTATGTTCTCGATACCTTGTGGCAGTTACTAGACCTAATTATGACCTTATCTAGGATTTTGGACCTTGAAAACATCATGTTTATGAATTTTTAGTCCTTTATGAAATTGAGCATTGATCATATCATTGACTTGATGCTTACAGTCAGTTGAAACAAGGTAGGTTGTGGAGGAATACTAGTATAATATCGACTAATATTCCACTCATTTTGATACATTTCTTGCTAGGTTATTTCAGTGCATTGGTCCTCATGAAGTCGTTGCTCTTTGCCTTCTAGTTGTGTGAGAACTTTCTATTCAAGATTTAAGGAAATTTTCTTTATGGTTGATTAATACAAGCACATTCTGGGCAACTAATTTCATTGTAGTTGTTAATTTTATGGATTGCTGAAGAAAATTTCTTAGGTCAGAAGTTTAAACAATAATTCTTTGTTAATGCTGTAATAGGAGTTGAAAATAAAGACTAATTCATGTTTTTTTTGTTTATTATTCTATATATGATTATGAGTTTCATTTCAAAGTATCATATGGTATATAAATCATCCAAAATAAGGCTATAATAGGGTTTAGTTTAGAAGTCCTCCTGAATCAGCGTTTTGGGAGGACTGTAGAAGAAAATAGTAAGTGAAGAAGGTTTAGTCTCTTTGCTAATCGAGAATGAAAGTTTTAGTAGATCAAACTCCGGACACACCAGCATCCAACGTACATTGAGATTCCTTATCAAAATTCAAATCTTAGACCTAAACTTGGTAAGACAAATTGAAGTTAATGAGCAATAAATCACCATTATAATTCAAGAAACATGAATCCCCATATTTTACTCTTTTTTCTTCAAAATAGAACAAAATTTTAAATTTTTCTTACTAAGATATTAATCACAATTCAAATTTTGGAAGTATAGTTATCATTAAGTTCTTGGCCTGCAAATATGAATGAATACTTCACTCTTTCAAAGCATAACTAAAGTAAAGTTTGTAATCTAGAATATAAATATTGGACTTTCACTCTTCCAAAGCACAACCATGGTAAAAGTTCTTGAACTGAAAATGAAAATCTTGGGAAGTAAAATAATAATTAAAATTCTCAAACCAGATTATTTAATATTAGCTGTCCACTTTGCAATAAGCACCTACAGGTGTATTCTCCAATTCTACGTTGGACTTACACTCTTCTTTGTTTATGATGAAATTATAAATTTGTTGTGTAGATAGGGTTTTTAGCTCTTCTTGTCCAATAGAGCATGTATATGAGGAAGGGAAAAAAGATGTGGCTTTATCTGTGCTGAACGACATCAATGGTGAGTTATTTAGGCTCTTTATTATGTAAATGTTCTACACTGTCAACATAAGTTTAGGATTTTATCTATTGTTTGATTATTTTGTTTCTCTTTGTTTTTCTCTGCCTTTTAATATTGCTCTCTATCATCATATTCAAGAGAGCACTAAAATCTTTGCAAGGATTGTTGGATTGTTGCAAGTCTTGTTGGATCATAAATGGTTTAATAGCAGCCTCTTTTTAAGATTTATCTAGCGGAGAATGGTTTGAGAGATTTGGAGGGCTCACTATTAAACTAAAATGCAGAAGATATGCACTTCACAATGCATAAATAATAGGGTTTACTATCCCATAGGCTTCTTTTTTCTTGTGGACGTTGATTTTAGCCATTGTCTTAACCCATAAAACTTGATATTATCTCTTTCTCATGCCTCTGATAGCACTGATTTTTTTTTCCAAAAACAACAATGATGCTCCATTTTCTATTGAGTTTGACCTTGATGCAGTTCAAGAAATTCACCTCGTAACATTGGAGCTCTTGACCTTGTGATAAATTCATCGCTTGTGTACCCTTCATATTTCTAACTAACATTTCTCTAGGTTAAATATAAATCTGAACTACTCCCTAACCTATATCCTTGGGTTGTATACATACTATAGCAACTCACCCTATGTTGATGACACTATTCACTATTGTAATATTTTCAAGTGAACATTATTGGCTACACTTTTGGTTTCATCTTCTCAGAACTATTGATTTCTTTACTTGTTGATATCTTTCCATGCTACATTTTCACTCGTCAACTGATGTATTCTCTATTGCTATTGCTACAACCACATGATTTATTCTCCTATGATGTATATTTTTGTCATTGGCTTATTCTTATTGTCTTATGAATATTTCAATGCACTTAAAACAATAACACATCCTCCATAAAGAAACAATTTGAAATGAAAGAAAGAGCTATCTGTCACAAGATCTTTCTCAAAAATGCAGTTTGCCCCATGAAAAATGACCTCTTTCATGTATGCACATACTTTGACACTATAATGTCTCTAGTTTGAAAATATTTATTTTCTTGAATATAAAACCAATTCTTTTTGTAAACTGTGGATTTCATTACATAGTAACTTTGTAGATTAACTCTCTTTTCTCAATAAAACAATCCCCTTGAATATTTCTCATGTGAAACATCCATATGATAACTATTTTAAATCCATTTTACTGAATTGGAAGGTTTTGATACTGGTGATCTGAATGTCCATTGCCTCCCTTATAGTTATAGCTCTTCATTGAATATGATTCACGATTGTTGTTATGATATGTATTGCTACAAAATTACTCTTGGATTAGTAATTGATGCTTTTATACTTGCAGTCCATTGCATTACTTTTGCTTCATGCTTTGTTTGATGTGAATGTCTCTGAATGAATATCTATCCCTGGGATGATCTACTATTCATGCTTCTTATAATTGATGTTCTTCATGAATTTGATACTCTTGATAATGGTAGACTCTTTTACTGTGCTCATTCTTTTCCTTAATAGTTTCATCATAAATTTATAAGATAGAAAAAATAAGACTAGTCTATTTCACATTGTCCTTCTCCATATAAAGATTTTGTTCAAAATTATTGTGATCACCATCCCATGACATTTAATTTATCATAATGTACCTTTTTATTTTGATTCATATGATTACTACCTTCCTATGATGAAACAAATGCTGAAATAATTAGTCTTTATTTTGTATACTTTCACTGCTCTTTGACATGGTTGCTTAAGGATTCAAAATTTGTTGCCAATATCTTGTAGCTTTCCTTATGAATATCACATCACTTTATAACATCATTTTTTTTTTCCATTGGATATGAACATGTTTCCTTTATGAAACCATGCTCTTCCTTTCTTAAGAACTATAGTTATGAATGTTGATAACTAGCCAGTGTATAGGTAAATGACTATCAAAATAGGATGCAAATGATTGTCCCTCTTGTATTGTTGATTACAAGTATTAAAAATGGATTCAAGGTTCTAATTAATGCACATGACATATAATATATATCCCTTGAAGTAACCATTATGCTCCTCCTGCAGATCTTGTAACCATGCTTTCTCTCTAAAACAACCTCTCATGACTACTTTCATTAATTGTAAGCCTTTCTCTTATATAAAAAAGACTTACATGCACCTGAAACTTACTTTTAAATCTCTTGGTGGAATCATAACTTTGAACCTTTTATTATAGCTGTCACAATGTAAAATTACAATAACACTACATAATATGAAGTTGTCCTTTTGAATGAAGATGTTTACAAAAATTGCACTTCTAGATTGATCACACTTTGCATCTGAAGCTTCTAATTGTGTTATCTTAATAGTGATTTCTGTTGATTGGTTTTGTGAGACATATCTAATTCTCCTAATGTTGAACTATGACTGGATATCTCACCCATTTTGACCATTGTCTTCAATAATGATGAGCTTAATTGCATTTTGAAGATTCTTGTTATGTCTCTTTATAACCTTACCTTGTGCTTACTATTTCATAATGAATGCAGTGAAAACAATTGACTCCATTGATTGTTTTATGAAGATGTACTCTATAATTCCAATCTCATACATAACAAGTATATCCTCCATAACAATTGTAGATGTACTTTATAATTTCAATCTCATAAATATAGGTAACTTAACTGTTTGAACTTGTTTTTAGAAAATTGATAAGTTTAGGATATAATCTTATTTATTTTATTTGAATTGTTTCTTAATATTTTCTTATATTACATGCTTTGAGTCTTTCTATTTTATTCGTACATTGATGAGAATCAATGAAATAGAGTTTTAGATTATAAGAAGACGTATATTTAGTGGAGGCCAGAAGGGATATTTGTGGAGATTTTCTAGAAGTATAGAATTCTAGAGAATATCTTCTTTACTGCTGAGGTGGGAAAAAAGTGAGGATGAGGGTTTCCAGATTGAGTACCAATCCAGAGATTATGATTCAGTAACCTAATTCTATAAAACCTTCACAAATATTCATTCTTTGGCCTCCACTCATACCTCTTCTCAAAATCTGGACTAAAGATAGCAGAGATCAAGAGACCATAATAGTTGGTCTCTATCTTTGGTCCATACGATGGAGGAAACATTTTATATTTCATTAGCTCATAAAATGTGGGGATCTGAAAGAATTTAATAGATTCTATTTTCATGGATAACGCACATTATTTAAGTTGATGTTGCATGAATTTATTTACTTCGCGCACTTATAGACTACAAGGACAGTGAGAATGAAGCATCCCCTCCCGTGGCCTAAGCAATGTAGGCCACAGGAAGAGATGTTTCTTTATCACTGTCCTTTTAGTCTACAAGTGTGGTAAGTAAATAAATTCATGCAATGCCAACTTAAATAATATGTTATCATGGAATTAATCCTCGTATTTGATGAGCTAATGAAATATAAAATGTTTTGTCATTAATATAGACAAAAGATGGAGACTCTCTATGATGATCTCTTGAGATTTGTTATATTTAGTGTGCTGGGCCATCACTATTTCAACGTTTATGACATCTACATCAACAACAGTGCTATATGTACGACGGGCCTTCCTATCAAAAACTCATTGCATTCCCGTCAACATTCTGTCAGGTTAAACATCGAATAGATTCATTTTTGACAGCTATCTTCAACCACAGTGCTATACATCTGATGGGTTGTCATGTCAAAAATTCACAGCATGTCCATCACCCTTCCAACAGGTATAACATCAGACAGACTCCATTTTTGATAGACATGTTCAACATGACTGTTATACGTTTGACAGATTTTCATGTCAACCAGTCACTGCATATCCATCAGTATTCCAATAGATATAATGTTGGAGAGACTCTATTTTCTAATGATATGTCTATTGGAGAGCCCACACATTCCATTGGAATTGTGATAGATGAACTGTAAGAAATGATAGAGTAATTTTCTATTAGTGAGGTGATTTTCAATGGATTTGTTGGTTAGAATACTAACTTTTATCACTTTCATCACAATTTCCAATGCAATAACGATGGATACATCTGTCAAATGGTCAGAAAATAGGCATTGCAATTCTGACAAATAGCCATCAGAATTTGGCCTCAAATGTACTAGTGTTTATCAGCCAATTGAGAAATGAATCTCCAGATTGATTGTAGCTTGCCTTCTAGTGATCACACCTGACTGATACTTTTAGGTGGTGGTATTTCAATGATAGATTTTACCTTTTCTTGATCAACTTCAATTACTTTAGCCAAAACAATATACCCTAGCAATTTTCTCGAGGTAACTCCAAATGCACACTTTTTTGGGTTCAAGAGAAGTATGAATTACTCCATTCTGTCCAATATTTTGGCTAAATCTTGTAGATGATCTTTGTGATGAATATATTTCCCTAGAGTTTCATCCACATAATCTTCCATGTTCTTGTGCATCATATCATGGAAAATTGCTATCATTTATCATTGATATGTTGCTCCTTTATTCTTGAGTCCAAAGGGCATTAGATTCCAACAAAAATTTCCCCATGGACAACTAAATTTTTTTTTATCCTAGTCTTCTAGAGAAATTTTTATCTGATTATATCCATAGAATCCATCTATTAGTGACAACATCTCATATCCTATTGTGAGATCTACACTAACATCTATGCTTTTTAAAGGAAAATCTTCTTTGGGCATGCTTTATTAACATCTCAAAAATTATTGCACACCCTAATGGACTTGTCATGTTTTGATACTAGAACAATATTAGATATCCATTCCACATAGGCAATAGCTCTTATAAATCCTAATTTTAATAGTTTCTCCAGTTTTTCTTTCACCAAGAGAGCAATGTGTGGATGCATCTTCCTTAGTTTTTTCTTGACAAGTTTTATTCCAGGAGCCATTGATAAATGAAGCATAATTAAATCATGATCAAGCCCCAACATGTCAGAATAAGACCATGCAAAATTAATCTTCTTTTCTTTAAAAAAATGTGTAAACTCCTCCTTCTCCACATCAGATAAAGATTGAGCAATGTGTATGATTTGTGGTTTCTCCTCTATACTAAGATTGATTGGTTGAGTAGGTTCAATGAGTACTGCAGACCATTCCTGAGAGTGATCAGGGAGAATATCAAGATTCCCATCTTCTAGTGCCTCAGTGAGGTTTTCACTATTGGATACATCCTTAATTTTCCTCTTTGATGATCTGAGACTTCCACAGAATGGTTCTCACCCTCAGATCTTTGATTGATTTTTTCTTTATTTTTGTGATTTTAAAAATTGATATCCTCCCTAGTGTTAGAATCCCTAGTGGAAGATGTTACAGGTTCTATCACATTGATATAACAAGCTATAGCATGGTAATTAGGAAACACAGGTATATTCATGGGTTTAGACAAGGTCCAGTCAATTAGGTCAGGGTAAATGAGTTGAAGAGTATTAGTTTGGTTGGTTTCACTAATTTCAAAATTTAGGATCAAGTTGTGATCATCGCATTCAAATATATCAATGAGGTCTATAACAATACCCTCAGGAAGAGTGTTTAGATCAAGAAGCTCCTCACTATTCTCACTCGAGTAATTGTCAATATTATGGGAACCAAATTTGAATAGTCAGATACCCGATCTTTGTCCCTCTTCACATCTTGTTCTATTAAGATATGAAATTTCTAGAATGTGGTGAAATTCTTCAGGTTCTATCAATAGTCTTGTGTCAGCATTAATAATGTTGGACATCACGATATCTTGTAATTCTGTAACCATGTTAGGATGATTAGCAGCATTGGAACTTTCTCCTCTCTCAAGTTGAGGTGCATATTGATGAATCATATTTATCTCTATATCCATAGTGGCATCAGAGAATGAGTCCCATTCATACTCATTAGAATCTATTTCCATGGAATGGCCTAGGTCTAGAACATGAGTAGGTGCTACCCTTTCTCCCTAGTTGGGATGATGGTTTTCTTGTGCATTACCTTCGTCATCAGAATGATGTTCTTAAATATCATTTTGAATACCATCAATTCTTAGATTCTCTAGTAATGGCATGTTTTTGTATTCATCCTCTTTTGTTTCTCAAGTTCCCAAAAATGGAGGAATATAGCATTCACCTTGATAATGAGGATTTTCATCATGAATATGCAATAACCATTCATATGATTGAGGTGTGAATTCAACTTCATCTTTTGATTATTCTCATTCTTCATCCAAGATTGGTCCATCTTAGATGAGGGGTATCTTTGATTCTTTGGAATACCCTATGCTTTTTTTGTCCTTGGGATCTTTAAATTGTGTCAAGATTGGTTCAACAAGACCCTCCTTATTGTTTGCTACTGGTAATTTTCCTTGATATCCCATTATTTGCATGATATGTAAACCATGTCCATATTGTTAAGTTGCGATTTGGACATGTTTGACATTTTGATGATATTCTTCTTTGTCTTTGTATATCCAACTTAACACCTCATTGTCCTCTTTTTATTCTGCCACTAATTTTCCTTTCAAAAAAGTTTCACTGTACATTGTTTGTGTTTTAGGCTTTGATGACATTGTAGATGATGACGGTCTCCCTTGTGATCTTGGTGACAAAGGTAATCTTGTTACAAAGAGTAACTAATCAATCTTGTATTTCCCAATCCTATTATCATGTAGTTTTAATTTATTTTCAAAGTCTCACAATAGTGTTGAGTTTGATATTTCTGGGGATTGTTCTCTGGTAGCTTCTCTATTATGTGGAACCATAATTTTATTTGATTGACGAACATTTTTACAAGATTGGAAATATCTTGTGTCAGTTGGAATATTGAACTCCTTTCCATTATATGGGAATTTTAAGCATTGATTAAAGGTAGAAGGGACAGCTTGCATTTCGTGTATCCAAGGTCTTCCCAAAAGAATGTTGTAATATAGAGTAAGATCGAGCACTTGGAACACGACATTTCTTTCCATAGGTCCCATTCTGATTGGAAACATGACTATTCCTTTGGATGATCTTTCTTCATCATCATATGACTTTATGGTTATCCTCTTCTTAGGATCAATAACTTCATTTGGGAATCCCAATTCCTTGATCAAACCTAAAGTTAAAATGTTGAGACCTGCTCCTCTGTCTATCAAGACTTGTTTTATTCTATGTCTGTGAGTTAGCATTTCGATATGCAGTGACATGTCATGAGGATGACTCAAAGAATTGTCATCTTCTTCAGAAAAGGATAAATAGTTAGGTGTATTCAAGTGTCCAACCATGCTTTGGAATTTATCTATGTCTAGATTGTTAGGAACATTTGTTTCAACCGAGGCTTTTCCCAAAATCTCTTTATGTGATGGAGAAAGTTTGAGCAATTCAAGAATTGAGATTTGTGCACGAGTTCTTTGAAATTGATCAACCAAACTATAGTTAGATGAGAGAGATGATGAATGTTTTTTGGTTGTTGTAGATTTTTATGATGTAGGTAGTTTTGAAGAATCTCCTTTTAGAACCACTTTGGCTTGTACTCTTGTTATTGCATTAGTACATGTGGCCTTTTTATTTTCCTTGATAATTATCACATTGATTGTCTAATCTGAATCCTCAAACATGTTGATGGTATTATCATGAGAATACACATAATTCACGTGATTGCCTTTCACATTGGATGATTCCCCCTTTTCATAGTTACGAAAGTACGAGTTAAAAGTTGTGTGATCTTCATTTGTTTTGTTACCATCCACTGTAATAACTTCACTTTCAATCAAGTCTTGTAACTATTAGAAACACTGAGAGAGGGGGGGTGAATCAGTGTTTGTCTATTTATTAGATTTTAGAAACTTTAAACATAAACCAAACATATATCAATTGGATCTTAATACAAGAACACATAAAACATGATATGATTATGGGGAAACCTTGATCAAAGGAAAACCCTGGTGGGAATAAGTACCCACAAATATTGCACTATTTTAATGAACCTGTTAAAGTTCCTTTGCCTTGTTAGGAGCAGTCTT
Organism: Thuja plicata; assembly: GCA_018584345.1. Classification (NCBI taxonomy): domain Eukaryota; kingdom Viridiplantae; phylum Streptophyta; class Pinopsida; order Cupressales; family Cupressaceae; genus Thuja; species Thuja plicata. The sequence goes on from MU225850.1 coordinate 4,181,471, forward strand.
TACAATGCAAGTACAATGACATGGTTAAGAGTCTGACCCTATTAGGAGTCTTTTACAAATAACCCTGTTAGGGGTGAGGACTCACTGTCCAAGAAGCTCACTGTTCAATAGGATGAAGGCTACAACCTCCTTGATAATAGATATATACTATATCCAAAAGTGAACTGATCTATGTGACACACTTGTCTAATCAGTTCCAGTTATGCGCTGATGCTCTTATACTCTTCAAGAGATTTTTCTCATTCTGACAACTTATACTATTCTTTTATATCTCTCTTCTGCATATTTCTTTTTACACCCTCTAATACAACTTTGCATGTTATATATATATATATATATATATATATATACATATATATATATATATATATATATATATATGTCCATGCCTGAATAGACGCGACTATAAACAAGACCTTAGTCGGCCCAAAAACAACATTTACAGTGCTTCCAAACAAATTGGCTTAAGCATGTTTACAATAATGTTTAATACATGATTACAAAATTATTACAATAGGCACTTAGCCTATAAAAAACAAAAGATTACACGCTAATAAAAAAACTGAAGTCAGCTTCATATTCTATTTTCTGAACTGCTAGTGTACTTGATCTTTCTATAACTTGTCTGTATTGACATTCTATACCATGTGTGTATAGTTTAAGAACAAAAACATATCATAGAGCTTATGTGTGAACACACATGTCTTGATTCATTTTGTCGCACGTGCGCTGGTGCTCTAATCGACTGCATATCTTTGTTCTACTCTATCTTTTATACTCAGCCATTTTGTCTTACAAGTTTACTTGACAAAACTTCATATGACTTTGTTGGCATAATGAAAACACAAAATATGTCACATTCTCCCTGAGAGTCAACTTGCCAACAATCTCCCCCTTTGTCATTAATGGCAACAAAGGAATGTGACCATATTACTCAAATTTTGACTAACGCCAAAAAATGTATGTCATCCTCTTCTATTCATACTTCTTAACATACATATAACATATACACATACTCCTTATATACATTACTCCCCCTTAGAGATTAATGACAAAGGTGTCAAAATTTTGAGTCCTTGAGTACTTACTCTAAATAATCTATCTGCAGATTCTTGATCTCTTGCTGCCAAAATGCCTTCAGTGCATCAACTCTTTATAGATGGGTGCATAGGGCATATGTAAGATTTTCCATCTTTGTCAGATTGATGTTGGGTCCTTGATCATAGGCAAAAATGGTTGCATCTATCTGTTTGATGTTCTCATTCAAAACTGCTAAGGAGGGCGCAAGTGCATCTCTCAGTTGAGTCTGCCTAATCCTTATCTTGCTGATCTCCATTTTAGCTTTTTCAATCTTGTCTATCTACCCTTGATAGATGTTATTGCAGATGTTTATGTCTTGCGATGATGTTTCAAATAATTTTCTTATGTTATCAATCAATATATCTGCCTCTTCTATCTTTTAATATGCTCAGAGGTGAGTTTTCCTCTGCCCATGCAATTTTCTATTACCTTTCTTCCTTTTGATGCCAACTCTTTCAATATTGTCTAACCAATCTTTAATGAATTCAAATCTAAAGAAAAATTCTTTACTAATTCATTCAATATTTCATTTTTATACTCTTCCTCTACAGTTATAGTAGCTGAGTCTACTAGACTTGTAAAGTGTGCCTTGAAGCTTGTTAGGATGCTATCTACATCATCAACTAACTAAATTTTAGCCACTTTATTATCTACAGGCACTAGGTCATTTAGAATGTTCACTGACTCCAAAAAGAGAGGGTTTCTCATAACTTGTTTCTCTTTGGCTTTTTCCATGGCTAGGACACTGATCTTGATCAAGTCTTCTTCTCCCCATGCATCTAGATTTGCTGAGTCAAGAGTTAAACTTGAAAACAATGAAGTTGATGGTTGAATGGATGGGGTGAATATAGCACTCTGACTAGTATCAATACATTCACTTTTTACTGGGATCTCCATAATTGGTGTTTCATTATTTTGATTTTCTTCCTCTCTATTCAAATCTGTTGAATCTTTAGAGGGAACTTCATCTTGCTATAAAGATGTGTCATCAGTGCATACCTCCTTGGTATCTTCAGTGCTTACAAATTCTTTTTCAACTTTGTCCATATCATTGTCAAAAGTGGTCTTGGATATCTTGATATCATCAAGCACAATAGTTTCTCCTGAATCTTTCACTGTATCAGAAGCTATTGAAACTAAGGGCACTGAAACCCGTGGACCTGTCTTAGGTGCATTTTGAATCAATGGTTCTGTAACCTGTTTGGGAGGAACTGGAGTTACCATTGTTATAATATTTTTTGATGGATACATATGTCTGTCTAGAAATACTCTCTCAAATTATTTTTGAGTCTCTTCACCAACCAGTTCATATTATTTGTTCATGATATGGAGAACTCTTGTTTTGGTTCCGAGATGAGGCTTTTAGATCCAATAGAATGGTTTTTTCATTATGTGAGAAAAATGGAAGAAGACTGTCTAATGTTTCTTCTCTTATCCTCATATCCTCTTCAATTGCTTTCCTTTTTAATACATCAAGTATGTTCCATACCTTGTCTGGTATGACTATTTTAAGTTCCAATACTGTCCTCTTGAACTTAATCATGTGAGAGATGATCATAGAGTGAATTTCTAATTTTTCTATCTCTTGGTATTTCTCATAGACATTCTTGATAGATTCTAGTCTTCCCTCATTAACAATTTGGTTCTTTAGGACTGTTAGAATAGTTCTAAATCCTACCTCAGGAGGTGGTTGAGTGTTCTTTACCTTCCTCCTTGTGGTCCTTGAGGATGGATGACTTGTAGGAACTGGCTTCTTCCTTCTGGTTAACTTGTTGGGTACAGAAGGTGGAGAAGATTTTAGATCAATGGTGGTTGATGGTGCAAATGTACCTTCATTAGATTTCTTCTTCTTCTTCTTAGGCATATCATCAGACTTTTCCATTTTCACTTTTGTATGAGTTTTCTCAAGTTCTTTAGCAATCTTAGATTCCCTAGCTCTGTCTAGGTCTTCTTGTGTAACCCCATGAACTTTTAGGATATTTGAAGTAGTCCTTGATGCCTTCCTTTTGTTTTTAGCACTATATAAGATAGAATTGACTTGATTTGTATTTTCTCTATATGTTCCCCATCTTGGTTCATTTGGATCTTTGGGTGTAGACAAAAGAACTTGTGCATATCCTTCCAACACATGTTCTTCAACTTCATAGCCAAGTGGATGAATCCATTTGGTTCTAGGTTCAACAACCTCCATGCAAGTACAGTCAGTTTCTACCATGAAGCACACAATGTCTTTGTACTTATCAACTATCTTTTCTAGTATTCTAAACTTTTTCTGCATCTTGATCCTGAATGTTTTGATCTGCATGTCCGTTGAATCCTTCATGTTGCTCTTTGGTGTAGCCTTGAGTAATATCTGAGACATAGTAGGTTTAATCTTGTCTAGGTAAAGATTGGAAAATTTACCAATAATGTGGAAGTAGAGATAGATGATCAAAGAGCCAAATCTGAATATTTTTCTCTTGTCATGCTTGACAACTCTAATGTTGTCAATTAGTTGTGCACACAATATCTCACATAGGTTATACTAAGTATTATCCTTTACCATCTTAATTGTTGCCCGTACAGTAGCTGAAGATACACTATTCAGTCTGCTCGCATGCTAGAACTTGTAACCTAGAGTCATAGTAACCAATTTGATGTCATCGGCCTCAATGGGATCAACTTTCATGCCATGCCTATCACTTTTGGATAAGAAAACTTGTTCAAACTAATTTTTAACATCCTTATCAGTGGTAAGAACTGGTCCAGTCTTAGGAATTCTAGTCATTTCATGAATTAGGTCTAAGGTTATGTGGACATGAACTTCACCAATCCAATAAAGGTCATCATGTATCCTGCTCAGTAGGATTTTAAGCCATTCTGGCTCATAGAACTCGTACACGTTAGAATACTCAAAAATAGGGTTGTTAGTAAGATGCATGTATTCATCTTTGAATGAATAATCAGGTTTCATCATTGAAGACATAAGAGTTGCTATGTTGTTGTCCCCAACGGTTTCCTTCTTGCAGTAGATGTAGGTGTGAATGTCTTCTACGTGTACAACTCCAAGTAGAGTCTTAGAGAATGCTCCTTCAACATCATCTAATATAGAATTGAATGGATGCTTCTTAAATATAAATCTCTTTCTTTCAGTAATGTCAAATACAACAGGGGTTGCCATACTTACATGTAACTTGATTAAGTAGGGCTTTACGGTGATTCTGAAATGACGCAACTGCTAGGGTTCCATTTTAATCTTTAATCCATTCATAAACCAACCAATTCCTTAACCTATAGTATATTGATGCTCAATTATCAAGTGCTCTTTTAATTCTTAATCTCGAATGCAAAGTGAGGTTTAAAGATCTTTTACCAGTTTATATAAAAGATTATTGTATTTAATGCTCGTTGCCGTAAAGTGGTTTACAAAGAGAATTTCAAACTTTATTTTGAACGAAGTTAAGGCAATGCGTGCATGCATACAACCTTATTTCATGATTATGTACATGAATCCATAGGTGCATACTCGGAGGTGATTATACCACCCACGTAGGAGTTCAGAGCTAGAATAGCTCCCCCTAAGACCATGAGGGTCAACTATCCAGAAGTAGAAGGTGCGTCCACTGAGGATGCATCTACTAAATTTTTCTCTTTATTGTCCTTCTTTCCTTTAACCCAAATTTTATCTGAATCAGTTTTGGCTTGTACAAACTTAACTTCTCCTAATTCTTCAAATAGTTACTTTTTAGGATTCTCTTGTCTTTGTTCTCTTGACCTGCAAAACCTTGAGATGTGTCCTGCTTTTCCACATGAATGAAAAATAATAGGAGGTCTAATGTTTTTATTCATCATGCTACACTTCTTGGTTGTGTGTCCATTGTAATTACATATCTGATATGTAATGTTCTGAAGGTTTCTTTGAGGTTGATTTCTCTGATTGTATTGAGTCATATTTCTTTGGTTTTGTTGTGACTGATTTCTTTGATTTGTTCTACAATGTATAGCCCTGTGACAAAACTTATTATAGGAGTAACAATAACCATTAAAAGTTCTTACTTCTTTACAATCTCTTGCCAAGTGTCCATGCTTGTTACAAGCATAATAAGTTCTGTTAACTTTCTTGAGTTCATCTTTAGGTGGTTCAGTTTTAGCCTCTGCAATATTATCAGTCTTCTTTGCTTCAGTGGATGTCTCTTGTTATTTCTTTCTTTCTTGTATTGAATTGATTTCAATTTGAGATCCACTGTATCCCATACCAATGGTATCACCTTTTAACTTTTGTGCATACAATTGTGATTGAATTAGATCAGAACTTGTGTGTAGTTTATCAATCTTGTCTTTTGCTTCTGTTAGTTCCGATTCTATCTTTTTCTTGATGTTTTCTAATTCAAATATTTTTAAGTTCGCTTGCATAAGTTCATCATCTAATTGCTTTCTCTCTTTGGTATTTTATTTAATAGCTGTTAGGCTATCTTTAAGTTGTTCATTCAGATCTTCAATTTTATCTTTCAAAGACATGTTTTCTTCATTCATCTTCTTGACAAATTTTCCCAAATCATTGGTAGAGCAATCTTTCAGATCTTTCCTTAATTTCTTGATAAGAATTTGAGAGCCATCAACTTTTAGTTTAAGTTCCTCATTTTATTTTTCAGATCTGTCAAGATCTTCAAGGGCTGCTTCAAGATTCTTTTTTAGATGTTTCACTTCTATTGAATCCATGATCTCCTCAAGTGGTTAAACTTCCTTTCAGAGGACCAGAGCTCTGATACCAATTTTTAGAAACACTAAGAGGGGGGTGAATCAGTGTTTGTCTATTTATTATATTTCAGCAACTTTAAACATAAACCAAATATATATCAATTGAAGCCTAATACAAGAACACATAACACATGATATGATTACAAGAAAACCTTGATCAAAGGAAAACCCCAGTGGGAATTAGTACTCACAAATATTGCACTAGTTTAATAAACCTGTTAAAGTTCCTTTGCCCTGTTAGGAGCAGTCTTTACAATTCAAGTACAATGACCTAGTTAAGGGTCTGACCCTATTAGGATTCTTTTTACAAATAACCCTGTTAGGGGTGAGGACTCACTGCCCAAGAAGCTCACTTCTCAATAGGATGAAGGCTACAACCTCCTTGATAATAGATATATACTATATCCAAATGTGAACTTTTGTATGTGACACACTTGTCTGATCAGTTCCAGCTATGCGATGATGCTCTTATACTCTTCAAGAGCTTTTTCTCATTCTGAGATCTTATACTGTTCTTTTATATCTCTCTTCTACATATTTATTTTTACACCCTCTAATACAACTTTGCATGTTTTATATATATATATATATATATATATATATGTCCATGCCTGAATAGACGCGACTATAAACAAGACCTTAGTCGGCCCAAAAACAACATTCACAATGCTTCCAAAAAAATTGGCTTAAGTGTGTTTACAATAATGTTTAATACATGATTACAAAATTATTACAATAGGTGCTTAGCCTATACAAAACAAAAGATTACATTCTAATCAAAAAACTAAAGTCGGCTTCAAACTCTATTTTCTGAACTGCTAGTGTACTTGATCTTTCCATAACTTTTCCATACTGACATTCTGTACCATGCATGTATAGTGTAAGAACAAAAACATATCATAGAGATTATGTGTGAATGCGCATGTCTTGATTTGTTCAGTCGCACATGCGTTGGTTCTCTGATCGACTGCATATCTCTGTTATACTCTGTCTTCTATACTTAGCCATTTTTCCTTACAAGTTTACTTGAAAAAACTTCATATGACTTTGTTTCCATAATGAAAAAAAAAAAAGTCACATTCTCCCTGAGTGTCAACTTGCCAACAATCTCCCTCTTTGTCATTAATGACAACAAAAGAATGTGACCAAGTTACTCAAACTTTGACTAATGCCAAAAACTGTATGTCATCCTCTTCTATTCATACTTCTTAACATATATATAACATATACACATACTCCTTATACAAATTACTCCCCCTTTGACATTAATAACAAAGGTGTCAAAATTTTGAGTCCTTGAGTACTTACTTTGAATATACATCTAGATAATCTATCTGTAGTTTCTTGATCTCTTACTGCCAGAATGCCTTCAGTGCATCAACTATTTATAGATGGGCACATAGGGCATATGTAAGATTTTCCATATTTTTTAGATCCATGCTGGGTCCTTGATCATAGGTAACAATGGTTGCATCTATCTATTTGATGTTCTTATTCAAAACTGCTAAGCAAGGCGCAAGTGCATCTCTTAGTTGAGTCTGCCTGATCCTTATCTTGTTGATCTCCATTTTAGCTTTTTCAATCTTGTCCATCTGCCCTTAATAGATGTTGTTGCAGATGTTTATGTCTTGGTATGATGTGTCAAGTGATTGTCTTATGTTATCAATCAAGATATCTGCCTCTTCTATCTTTTGATATGCTCAGAGGTGAGTTTGCCTCTATCCATGCAATTTTCTATTACCTTTCTACCTTTTGATGCCAACTCTTTCAATATTGTCTAGCCAATCTTTAATGAATTTAAATCTAAAGAAAAATTGTTTACCAATTCATTCAATCTTTCATTTTTATACTCTTCCTCTGTAGTTCTAGTAGCTAAGTCTACTAGACTTGTAAAGTGTGCCTTGAAGCTTGTTAGGATGCTATCTACATCATCAAGTGACTAGATTTTAGCCACTTTCTTGTATTTAGGCACTAGGTCATTTAGAATGTTCGGTGACTCTAAAAAGAGAGGGTTTCTCATAACTTGTTTCCCTTTGGATTTTTGCATGGCTAGGACACTGATCTTGATCAAGTCTTCTTCTCGCCATGCATCTAGATTTGCTGAGTTAGGAGTTAAACTTGACAAAAATTAAGTTGATGGTTGAATGGATGGGGTGAATATAGCACTCTGACTAGTATCAATACATTGACTTTTTACTGGGATCTCCATAACTGGTGTTTCATTATTTTTATTGTCTTCCTCTTTATTCAAATCTGTTGAATCTTTAGAGGGAACTTCATCTTTCTATAAAGATGTGTCATCAGTGCATCCCTCCTTGGTCTCTTCAGTTCTTAAAAATGCTTTTTCAACTTTGTCCATATCATTGTCAGAAGTGGTCATGGATATCTTGATATCATCAATCACAATAGTTTCTCTTGAATCTTTGACTGTATTAGAAGCTATTGAAACTGAGGGTGCTGAAAGCTGTGGACATGTCTTAGGTACATTTTGAATCACTAATTTTGTAACCTGTTTGGGAGGAACTGGAGTTACCTTTTCTGTAGGCGTTGTTGATGGATACATATGTCTATCCAGAAATACTCGCTCAAATTCTTTCTGAGTCTCTTCACTAACCAATTCATATTATTTGTTCATGATATGGAGAAGTCTTGTTTTGGTTCTGAGATGAGGCTTTTAGATCTAATAGAATGGTTTTCTCATCATGTGAGAAAACTGGAAGAAGACAGTCTAATGTCTCTTCTCTTATTCGCATATCCTCTTCAATTGCTTGCCTGCTAGGATTCTTTTACAAATAACCCTGTTAGGGGTGAGGACTCACTATCTAAGAAGCTCACTTCTCAATAGGATGAAGGCTACAACCTCCTTGATAATAGATATATACTATATCCAAAAGTGAACTGTTGTATGTGACACACTTGTCTGATCAGTTTGAGTTATGCACTAATGCTCTTATACTCTTCAAGAGCTTTTTCTCATTCTGACATCTTATATTGTTCTTTTATATCTCTTTTCTACATATTTTTGTTACACCCTCTAATACAAATTTGCATGTTATATATATATATATATATATA
>MU225850.1:4190412-4209221 GCA_018584345.1 Thuja plicata
TATATATATATGTATATATATATATGTATATATATATATATATGTATATATATATATGTATATATATATACACACACACATATAGATATATATACATACATATTTATATATATATGTGTGTGTATATATGTATATATATATATATATATGTATATATATATATATATATGTTCATGCGTGAATAGACACGACTATAAACAAGACCTTAGTCGGCCCAAAAAAAAAATTCACAATGCTTCCAAAAAAATTGGCTTAAGCTTGTTTACAATAATGTTTAATACATGATTACAAAATGATTATAGTAGGAACTTAGCCTTTACAAAAGAAAAGATTACATGCTAATCAAAAAACTGAAGTCGGCTTCATAATCTCTTTTCTGAACTGCTAGTGTACTTGATTTTTTCTGTAACTTGTCTGTACTGACATTCTGTACCATGCATGTATAGTGTAAGCATAAAAACATATCATAGAGCTTATATGTGAACTTACATGTCTTGATTCATTCTGTATTACGTGCGTTGGTGCTTTGATTGACTGCATATCTCTGTTCTGCTCTGTCTTCTATACTTAGCCTTACAAGTTTACTTGAAAAAACTTCATATGACTTTGTTGCCATAATGACAACACAAAATAAGTCACATTCCCCCTGAGAGTAAAATTTACAACAGTAACAAGTGTTTCAGTTTCATGCACTCATTCATTCCATGTCCTTTGTTTCAATGATACTTGCAATAATGTGCATCATTGCACCATTTAGGCTTAACTAGTGGTTCATAAGGTCATGATTCTAGTAGTGTGATAACCTTGTGAGAGATAAGTTTTCACAATGCTAATTCCAAATATTCTCCAAGAGGTTTGAGTATCCATTTAGGACTATATGCAAAAGGTGGTTTTTGATGATTGTTGTCTTGATTGACTCAACAGTAGGATTCTTAGGAGGAATAGTAGTAGATATATTAAATGCTGGATGCTTTGGTTTTACATTGTGATCATCTACTACTCCATCATTGATAACATTCTAATTCGTGTTCCAATACTTTGATTTGTCTTGATTTCCATTGTTATTCATATTGAAAGAACCTTTAGTTTCTTTATAGATTTTGAGTTCTCCTTTCCTTACCAAGGTATCTTCGATTTTAAATCTCAATCATTTTATCAAATGTTGGAATGCATTGTTTTTGGATGTAATGATTTATTTTTGTAACCAAGCTATTCACAAAAATATTCATATTTTCTTTTTCTGGAATCAATTGAGGATATCATGCAAACATTCATCTCCATCTATGTAGGAAAGATATGAAAGGTTCACCAATTCTTTGTTTTGTGTTGCACAAGTCAATCATCGTAATAGGATGTTGAATGTTGTATGAGAAATGTTGGATGAATCATTCCATGAGTTCTTCAAATGTTTTTATTCCATGAGGTAACTTGGAGAACCACTATGTTCCTTGTCCACTCAAATTGTGAGGAAATAATATCATGAGATAGGTTTGTTCATGAATAAACTCCATTCTTAGGTTATAGAGCTCTCCTATATGATCTTGAGGGTCCGTGACTGCTGTATATTTTTCGTATTTAGGTATATCCACATTGGGTGGAAACACTGTCATGTGTATACTGTGATCAAAATGTATAGGACAAAATGCACTCATAGAGTATTTCCTTGGTATGCATTGTCTTTTTCTTTCTTCATATAATGAATTTGAGTTTGCAATGCTTCTACTTGTTTAACAAGGAGAGCCATGGGATTTTCCTCTTCTTGTGTCTTAAGTTGTTCCATATCAAAATCTTGAGGTAGTTTGATTCCTGTTGAAGCTAGATGCATGAAATATTTTTCCTTATCAACCATTAGGATTTTATCCATGATATTTTGAAACCTTGAGTCTTGTTGGACTTTTGAATGTACTCATTGGTTATATCTTCATCATTTTTGGTATGATAATCCAATTCATTCTCAATTCCAACCATGTTGTTGTTGTTATTGGTAGTGTTGTTGTTGTTGTTTTTGATGTTGTTTTTGTTAGTCTCAGTTTCTGAATCACTAGCTCGAGGATCTAAAAAAGGATCTTGTTCTTACTCTTGTTGTGCTTCATATACAATGTGTATTTGAGAATAGTGTGTAGTGTCTATTTGTTCAAAATGACCACTTCTTGTCCACACCATGTAAGATTAGATGATTCTTGATTTGCAAAGATGAGCAACCTATCACTTATAGTTTCAATGTTTGATATACTATCTTCACAATTGGTCAAAGTTTGGTGAAAATTTGTTGATGTAGTTTTAATAATGTTTGAGATATTGATGAAGGTTATATTGACCTTGATAGTGATCTCTAAACACAAATAAGGTTGATATGACCAATTGAAAGTAGTGTTAAGTGATTGAAACAAAAATTAAATAGTTTTCTCTCCTATGAACCAAGGTTTGATATTGAGCACTTGTGATGTTTGGAATAGAAATAGATGTTTAGGACTTTCACTATTGAAGTGATCTTGATATGAATAACATAGAAATGACCTTTTTTTTGACCAACAAGAATACCTAGACCAAAGACAATTTTTTAGGACCCACATTTTTCAGCAAAGTGTGATTTTGTGAGAACTTATGTACAAAGGACTAACCACCATATGTAAGGACTCACCCATTTTTGAAATTCTTGTAGGTGTTTTGAAATATGCAATTAGTGACACACACACACACACAAAGAAAAGTGATCTTGTCATGTCTTGATTCAGATTTTTTTTTTTTTAGAATTTTTTTATTATGAGGGTACAAACACACACTTTCCCTATTAAATTGGCATAGCATGAAAATTCTTTCTCCTAGACTCAGGTACACACCCAAATGCTAATCAGAATACAACCATCACCAAGCATGCAATGGCTCTAGTCATGATGTCATATTATCTGACTCCAAACACAAATGGGAGCATGAAATGATGAGTATCTTGGGGAATTTACTATTTTCCTTGCACAAGGATTATCACCTTTCAGGGGTGATCCAGGTAGCTTCTAAGCCTATAATGTTTAGTAAGATTCTCTATTTCATTGTATCCTCTATGTCTACACAAGCATGATTCAAGCGTATATCCCCATAGAGCATTTTGACAAAAGTGGTCACATAAACATGAGTAAGACCCTTAGGCCGAACTTATGTTAGACGTGAGCTGGGTATAAGCTCAAATGCCAATCAACTCCCAACGATTTGGACCCAAAAAGTAAATTTGATTAACGTGAGTTGGAGTGGTGTGGCTCACACCTCGTTCTCACGTGGGTTGTCCTAGGAGATGTTTTTGTCACCAGAAGGCCCAACTAAAGGATTAAAACAATAAAAGAGGATTGGTGACGAGAGAGGTCTAGATTTCTGATTTTCCCAAAGGGAAAAGAGAATACTCTCCCACTCAATGATATTTTCTCCTATCAATAACTCCAAAAAATTGTTCATTCCTTCGAATCAAAAAACAATTTTCAATTTCACGTTTGAGTTTTTTATTTTCCCAAAGGGAAAAGAGCACAATCCTCTAATGAAATCAAAGATCAACCTTAAAATTTGATGTTAAAGTTCCTACAAAGAAAATTAATCAAACACTTTTCTTTGAAAATAAATTATTCATTACTTCCAATTTCTCCACAAAACCTAATTCGAGGTTTGAGTTTTTGATTTTCCCAAAAGGAAAAGAGTATAATCATCTTTCTGAATTATGAGATGAAATAAATTGTATTAATTTTAAAGCAATTGTTTGATCTTTTTTCACGGCAACCTACAAACACTTCATTAGTAGTTTTTCTCCATCCTACAAAACATGTTATGTTGTTTTAAAAATGACCAAAATCACAAACACAACCAAGTTAGATGATTAATAAGAAAATTTGCCAAAGAAAATACTCTATTTTTTTGCTCTCTAGTTTTTAGACGATAAAACAAAGACCCAAAATGATAATTACAAAAAATGATGAAAGAAATACCAAAAATGATAAAAGTAATAGAAAACGATAAATCTTTTACAAAAAATGATAAAACGAATAGGAAACGATAAAGCTATTAACAAAAATGAATAAAGGTAAAATGTATACCTCCCATAGATGATAAAAGGACAAACACAGACAATTGAAAATCCCCAAAAACAATGAAAGAACAACCAGAAATGTCGAAGACTCTGAGAGATGATAACATGATAACCAGAGACGATACACTTCCTGCAAATTTGATAAATGTCAAGAATAGAGAGCAAATTTCATACAAATGAGGCAATCGTCCCCACGATGCGCACCAAAATGTGATGTGTAAATGTTGTACCTACAAGAATACTGCACACAACCACTCAATAACTGATTATATCATTGGTTAGTAAAATCATGTTAGATCATTGAATTGAATTTTCTCTCAGAATTAAGCATGTTAGATCATTGAATTGAAAATCATGAAATAGAAGATTCAATTGAAAATGCCTAAAATGCATCAAAACATGTCCAATTATGCATTATTTGGAACAAATATATGAAATTGAACTAGATTAGCTTGCTAAAGATGAACTAGATTAATTATAGAATGAAATTGACATTATTTCTATGCTTAAATTCACTATGCCTCTATCTAAAATGAGCTAGAAAGGCTTCATTATATAGAGTTTTCTTGGAGGGAAAAGGCTTCAAATTCAAATTCAAATTTGATGGTTGAGATGCATCCATGAGGAATGGCTGAGATATAAGCTTGTTTGATCCATGTGATCACCTCTCATTGGTTAGAGGTTTGACTTTTGAGGCATGTTGAAGGAATATAAATAACTTGAATTAATTAATTCCTTTTAATTAATTTCCTTAGCCATGTACTTAAAATTTTGATTTGCTTTAATTCCCCAAGGTTAATTGAAGAATTAATGCCTTTTGATGAATGCCTCTTGATGAGTGATCTTGGATTATTGATTTTTGATGAATTATATATTTAAACCGATCTAGTTTAATTATATAATTGTGATTAGCTTTGAGTTGGTAGTCTTGATTAGGACCTGCAGGACTTGATTTCAGATTAGGGCTTTTGAGTTTACTAGACCATTTTCAGGTGATTACAGCTGTTCCAATCGGTCTTGAGTCATCCATACCAAAGTTCTTTAAGATCTCCTTGATATACTTTGATTGTGTAATATAGATCCCATCCTTTACCTGTTAAATTTGAAGTCCAAGAAATGATTTAATCTCTCCAATCATATACATTTCAAACTCCTTTCTCATCTCCTCAGAAAAATTTCTACACAATGTGTCATTTCCTCCAAAAATAATATCATCAAGAAATATTTCAGAAATTAAAGATTTTTTATCACTATCACATTTCAAATACACATTGTTGTTGTCATTTGTTCTTTGAAATCCTATTTTGATTACATATGAATGCTATCTTTCATACCATTCTCGGGGTGCTTGTTTCAAACCATATAGTGCTTTGTGCAATTTGTATACCATGTCCCTATTAGTATTCTCAACAAATCCTTCAGCTTGTTCAATATACACTTCCTCTTCTAGAATACCATAAAAAAATGCAAACTTAACATCCATTTGATAAACTATGAATCCCTTATAAGTTGCATATGCTAGTAGAATTTGTTAGAGTAATAAAGTGATTCCACTTATTAATTAAATCATATTGATTTAATTATTAAGTCACTTATTATCTATATTTCACTTAAGCTAAACTTTAGGCATATAATAATTAATTATTTTATTAATTATTATTATCCAACCTATATTTTTCCCCTTTAGGGTTTCGATCACCTTCATAAGGTTTGATCTCTTAGTATTTTGTATTCCCTCTCTGAATGAATATTTTATCTTTCATAATTTTTTTGTCTCCAAGATTTACTTTTGTAACAGGGTATTTTGCATGCAGATGATCTTGGCTTATGAATTCTTTGAATTCTAACATGGTATTAGAGCCTTGCTACTATTGCCCGTTCCTGAATTTTTAGAGTTTTGAAGCTCCGAGGGTTTCAAGTGCTTTCTCTCAAATTTAGTAGATTTTGGAAGGATTTATTTTTTGGAGCACTTTGGGAAAAAACTGCCATCTAGGTTGCGTCCAGAATGTCCCAAAACCCCTATTTTCATATAAGGCATGTCCTATTTGGACAAAGTTGAAATTTGGGCCCTATTTTTGCATGCACAACCCTTGGCACATTTTATGAGGAAAAAATCTGCCTCAATTTTGACGCTTCCTCGATTTCCATGCTGCCTCAATTTTGATGGCACCTCAAAATCAATGCCCAATGTTGCATGGAGGAGAGAGAAAATATATTTTTTTAAAAATTTTTGCATGTTAAAAAGATGGGAAAAAAATTTGCCTCATTTTTTGTGCCATTGATGTCAACAATCGCAGGTCTGAGATCTAGGTTAAATTTAACGACCACCAACCCGTCATACAACTTCCCCTTTTTTCAATAAAATGTAGCCTTCATATTTTTGGCCATATTTGAAGCAAATGGAGGCCGATTTTTGACTTCCTTATATCGTCGGAAAGCTGCTTCCGAGCCCGACCTAATTTTCTAGGTTTGGTTTTCTAATTTTTCCATCTTGAAGAGTTTTTTTCCATTCAAAGTTAGGGTTCCATTTTGCACTTTGGTCGCTCTATCTTTCTTCTTCAGACTCTATTTTTTTACTTTTGCATGGTGTCGCAAAGCTGATTCAGTTCTGCTTCTTCTTGTATGGGTATCATTACCAGAATCTGCTCCATGTATATTTTATTTAGTTTTTTATTTTTAGCATTCTAGTGGATATTTTGGATGATTCAGGTCCTCGATTTATTTTCCATGCATGGGATGACTTATTTTTAATTGTTATTCATGTTTCTACATCTTTATGTCATTCCTCGATATTGTAGACATCTTTGTCTGTAGCTTTTATTTTTTTTCAAATGCACTGAGATAAAGTGCCATCTGATGCATGTTTGGGATCCTGCATAATTTGTACTTGATTTTACTTGCACTATATTATAAATTGTCATGGGGTGTTTTATTTTTTCCTTATTTTCCATCTACCTTTGTCAAGTGAGTGTTCCTTCCATGACATTAGCCTCATTATGTGTGTCAAGTGAGTGCTCCTTCCACGAAACCATCCTTTATTTTTTCTTGTATGTTCTCCATCATGCAGTGTTTCTTGGAAGTCTTATTAAGTGTACATGTCATTCCTCTCCCTTCTCAACATTATGGGGGGTATCACTTGTTAGTTCTAATGCTTCCTTAGTTCGATGGAGTGATATATGTATTCAATATTTGTTCCTATGTACTAGGAAGATGCAGTGGCTGGTACCTATGCATTTTGGTGAGATGGATCATTTACCATATGGGAACTCTTTCATTCTAGTTTTGGAGGCATTCTTCCATCTTTGATTGATCAAATCTTCAGGCTTTGTTTATATTCTTCTTTACCTTATCATTTTCTATTACAGTGGAGGTTCCAACATTTATTTTTTGACAGTGTTTTACGGCTTCATGCTTCAAAGGTGTTCTACATGTTCTTTCTTTGTTCCTATTTTCTGGGACATTCTCTAGTTTGGAGGCTTCTTCAGTCCTTCACTAAGCTTTGTCTCTTTTTTGAGAGGGGTTTTTCCCACTAGGTTTTCTCTTTTTTATCCTCTTTACAAAGATTTTTGTACTTGGGTACCTAATCAGGCCTTGTTGCCGGGACACATTTTCCTGCTTTCAGTAGTTGTTTCTAGATTTTTAGCTTCTCCCTAAGTTTATCTTAAGGGGGGTGTTAGAGTAATAAAGTGATTCCACTTAGTAATTAAATCATATTTATTTAATTATTAAGTCACTTATTATCTCTATTTCACTTAAGCTAAATTTTAGGCATATAATAATTAACTATTTTATTAATTATTATTATGCAACCTAGATTTTTCCCCTTTAGGGTTTCAGTCACCTTCATAAGGTTTTATCTCTTTTTATTTTGTATTCCCTCTCTAAATTAATATTTTTTCTTTTAGAACTTTTTTGTCTCCAAGATTTGCTTTTGTAACAGGTTATTTTGCATGCAGATGATCTTGGCTTATGAATTCTTTGAATTCTAACAAAATTTTAACTCCTAATCTAGCAATAGGTGCAAAATTTTTACCATAGTCTATTCCTTCTTCTTGTGCATACCCCTCGCAAACTAATCTTGCTTTATTTTGGATTACATTACCATGCTCATTCAAATTATTTCAGGAAATCCACTTAGTACCAATTACATTCTTATCTTTTGGTCTCGGTACCAAATTCCATGTATTATTCTTTTGAATTTAATCTATCTCTTCTTTCATTGATTTCATCCAATCTTCACTTTCTAATTCATCTTTTATTTTTCTTGGTTCAAATTCAAATATTAAGCATGTGTTTTCTCTTACCTTCTTGTTATAACTCCAATATTCTTGTCTCCAATGATTTTACTCAGCGAGTGGTTTCTTTTACTTTGCTAAAATAGGCTCGGTAACCGGTGGTATCTCTTCATTTCCATCATTTGGTGGAAGCTCTCTCTGCTCATCTTCTTCCTTAGTTTGTGATTTTGGTAACGTGTCAAGAATCTTAGTTTGTACATAAACAAAACTTTGATAATCTTCAATTTCCTTCTTGTTATCTTCTTCATTCTTCTCTGTAAATTCATCAATCCTCACATTTGCACTTTCTACAATTTTGTTAGTATCCTTATTCAACCATTTGTAAGATTTTCTCTTAGTAGAATATTCCTTCATCTCCTTTAGAATAAATTTTTCCATCTCTAGCATCTTTTATAATATAACACCTACTTCCAAATACTTTGAAGTAACTTGCATTCAGTTTGTGTTCATAGAAGATCTCATAAGGTCTCTTATTTATTCCCTTCTTCAGTTGTAATCGGTTAAGTGTATAACCAGTAGTGCTGACTGCTTCTCTCTATAAGGTTTACAAAATGTCATTCTAAATCATCACTGTCCTAGCACAATCAATGTAATATCCACCTCAGGTTTCTTTCAGTTCTAGTGTTATACTCTTTTAGGCTATTGTTTCAGTGGTTATACCAGATTCTTTTGGGCTATGTTGTTGTGAGAATTTACTTCTTAGTTAGTTGGATTATGTATGGATTTATGATTCTATATCATTTTTTATAAATATATGATGTTTCATGATGATTATTGCTTATGCATTATATTAGATGTATATGAGCACTCACCCCATACTTGCATGTGTATGGTTAGGTTACATTTTTATGTATGTATGGCGTGTTTGGTGTGGGAGAGGATGGAGATGTAGTTACTCTCATTTGTGAGATCCAAAAGTTCGACCGATCCCTATCATTATTTTCTATAATATATTTTTGATGTACATACATGTGCTTGTTGTGACAGGTTTGGAGGTACATGGCATCATCTTCCTGATGAACTATAACTGATTGAATGTTTGAAGATGATAAATTTGATGATCACCAAGCTGCAGAAAGTAAATGCAAGACACTAAATTAGGTAATTTATTGTATTGTCATTGATTTCAACCAAATATGTTATGATTACTCATACACATATTGTCACAAAACTTGAAGATCTAAAAAGACAATTTTTTTGTTGTTGGTAAAGGTATACGCTGCGTGATAGTGTTACCCAAGAATAGTGAACCCCGAGCAGTTCATAGTGTTACCCAATGGACAGATGACACCGACAGACAGTATTACCTAAGATAAATAGTGGTACCTAAGAAAAGAGTTAACCAAGATCAATACCTGAGATCAGTTGTACCCAAGCAAGTGTTACCGAGAAAACTAAGAGTTGATGACCAAAATCAACTGGAGTTAGGAAACAAAAAAACACCTAGCTGAAAGGAGCTATAATTAGAATTAACTGATTGATAACTTTATTTTCATTGACCAGTTGAATTGAAGATAAGAAGAAGATTTAAAGTTAGCTTTATTCACATTTATCAAGGAGAAATCTACAGAATAAAACTAAAGCTAAGCTTTAAATATTAAAGCAATGCGTGGTGAGATTTGCGGATCAAGAAGCAATCTACATCAAGAAAAAGAAAGACAAGGAAATTGAATGGTGAAATCATATATATATAAAGAGACAAGTAATTAATTATAAAAGAGAGGAATGTTGAATATAATTCTCGTGAAGATAAAAGTCTTCATGTAGATATGATCATATAGGCTGAAGAACAGAGTCAAAGAAATTTTGCAGACACTGAGCAACAAAATCAAGAGCATTCACTAAGAAGAAAGAAAAAAGAAGGGGAGCAAAGGATTTGAAGAGAACATTGATCAAAGAGGTATTATAGACTTACAATAGATCTAAAAATATGCAAGTTATAGTTGTATTAATCAATAGATCAGTTACTATTTTAGTTTAACCATTGATTTAAAAAATCTCTTAACCGAGTGGGATTTAATCATCCTTATTGTATTGAGATACTCAAGAGTATCAAAAAAATTTCATGTTAACAACATAGTGAATGCTAGGACAAATGATAAACTATTAGTTTTAAATCCTCTAACAAGGTCACACTTAACATTGTGTTTGTAACCTTTAACAGGGTTGGCTATTCACCGAGTTCACTTCAGAAGAGTGAAAATTTTGGGTTACCGGTCCCAAGTGGTTTTTCCCTTAATAGGGTTTATATGTTAAAAATCCATGTGTCAAATGTGTATATGGTTCATTACTGTGATTTTTTTCTTTACACATTACTAAAACATGATTGGTCAGTAAACACTATATTTATTTACTGCTACTTGGTAAAGGCTAGAAAATGATAAATAGAACATTCACCGAGTGATATATATATATGTTATAATTAAACAAGGCATACATCTTGTAGGACTAAATGATAATTGAAGGTATTATATTTCTGATATAAGTTTTGGTCGGATTATTGGATTAATTTTTGAGGCCACTAATTCACCCCCCCTCTCAGTTACTCTAAAAATTGGTATAAGAGCTAGTGTGCTTGGAAGAGAGTTTAAAGACTCAAGCTAAAGATCAAAAGATGAATAAAAGGGATGTGTCTAAGTTTAACAAGGAAAAATGTGCATGATGGAAAAGTAGGATAAAACTCCACCTATCAAGTATTGGAAATGATGTCACACAATACTTGGATACTAAATATGCTACACCATCAGGACCTCTAACTGTTGATCAATTAAGAGACAAACATGAACACAATTCTATGATGATATAACTTGCTTCTTCACTATCCGATGTAGAATTTGAAAATGTCAAATTATGCACCCCTGCAAAGCAAATGTGGGACAAACTCAAGCTAGTACATGGAGGAGATAAAAATGTGCTAAGACCTAAATCTAAAAGCCTAAGAGGAAAGTTTGATGACCTAAGAATGAAAGAAGGAGAAAAAATCACTCAGTAAAGTAGAAGAATCAAAGAGGTTGTTAATGTTATCCGAGGAGTAGGAGGTGTACTTGAAGAAGAAATAGTGGTAAGTAAAATTATAAGAACCTTTCTGCCTTTTATGCTATTAGAGTATCTGCAATTCAAGAAATGAGAGCAGTAGCAAATAACAATGTTACTCTAGATAGTTTGATTATGTATTCAAATCTTCTCTAAAAATCAGTAAATCAAGTCATAAACACACTATGAGAAATGATAGTGAAAGTGATAGTGATGAACAAGAAATTCATGAAATTGAAGCACTAATGGCTAGAAGATTGCAAAGAGGAAAAGGTATATACAAAGGTAAATTACCATTGATATGTTTTAATTGCAAACAAATTGGACACTTTGCTGCTAGATGCCCTAACAAGACAAAAGATTAAATAAATAATGACAGATCTTATGAAAAGAAGTTTGACAGAAGTGATGACCGAGACTATAGAAGCAACCAAAAATTTGACATAAGAGATAAACGAGTCTACAAGGACAAAGGAAAGAAATCTTGTTACCTGGTTGAGAACAAATCTGAAAATACTGACACTAAATCAAATGAAGATATTGAGGTAGTATTTTTTGCTATGAAGGATGATTCAGATGAAGAAGTAAGGTATGTTTAAACTACACTCATATCTAAAGTTAGTAAATATGATGTCTAGATTATTGATAGTGGTTGTACTCACCACATGCCTAGAGATAAGAAAAAGTTTGAAACTTTTGAATATAATAATGGTGGATCAGTTAGGATGGATAATGGCTCACCTTTTCCAGTTGAAGGAAAAGGAACAATCATGTTGAATATTCTGATTAGATGTGAAAATGAATATTGGGTGAAAGGACTTAACTATAATCTATTGAGTTTTTCACAACTGAATAACATAGGACACCGAGTTGCATTTGAGAACAAAAAGGCAAAGATCTATAATGGGATAAGAAGGTTGATCAGTACTGGTGAACAAAAATAAGGTAACCTATTCTATCTTGATGATATTAAGACCACTTGTTTATTATCTATAAATGAATAAATTTAGTTTTATCATAAAAGGTTATGTCATGTGAACTTTGACAACATGGTTAGGATAAGAAAGAAAAGAAAAGTAAGAGGCTTACCGAGCATGTCAAAACCCGACCATGTCATGTGCTAGAATTGTCAAAAAGGTAAAATGACAAAGTCTAGCTTCAAGAGAAAAACCTACACATCTAATGCTATTCTAGAATTAGTCTATACTAACTTATGTGGACCGATGAGAACAAAAATATATTATGGTGATAGATACTTCATTCTATTTGTTGATGATTATTCTAGGATGATGATTGTCATGTTATTAAAAGAGAAATCTAAAGAATTTAAGATGTTCAAATGGTATCAAGATATAGTTGAAAAACAAAGTGGAAAGGAACTAAAATGTCTAAGATCAGATAGAGGAGGAGAATTTATTTCTGATGAATTCGCTAACTTTTGTAATGAGCATGAAATTACAAGATAGGTTTCTGCATCGAGAACACTACAGAAAAATGGGATTGATAAAAGAATAAATAGATCAATTGTTGATTGTTCCAGAACACTGATGATTGAAAAAGGCATCACACAAAAATTCTAGAGAGAAGCTATAAGTAATGTTGTCTATACATTAAATAGAGTTCAATCGAAGAAAGACACCAATAAGACACCTTATGAGCTATGGTATGGATACACACCAAATGTGAGATACTTTGGAATTTTTGGAAGTCATTGTTATATATTGAAAGATGATAGAAATCGAAAGATTGAATCCAAAAGTGATGAAGGAATATTTCTAGGATATTCTACCAAAATAAAACCTTATAAATATCTTAATAAATCTTCTAAAAAAATTATTGAAAGTGAAAAATGTTAAAGTGGATGAATTTTCTGAGAAAAATGATGAGGAAAGAAGAAAGGAACCAGAAGATTAAAACATATTTTTCTACTGTTAAGATCCTAACACTCTTCTCGAGAAAAAATGTATCGCTACTCAGTGACAAAACAATGCAACTGAGCAATAGGCTGCACACACAGAGAATCAGGAAAATGCTTACAATGATTAACCAAGCGATGTAGATCAAAATGAAAGTCAATATGATGATCAGAATGATGAATAGAGATTTGAACTTGTACTTGCTAAGTATGTCAGAAGAAACCATCCACATAACCAGATGATTGGAGACAAAAAAGATGGAATGAGAACAAGAAGTAAGTCACTAAACAATAGATGTTTGATTTGTGATTTTGAGCCTAAATTTGTGAATACTGCACTTGAGAATCAAGAATGGGTTAGTGCAATGAATGAAGAGATTAAAAAAATTGAGAAGAATAGAACATGGAAATTAGTACCTAGACCAAGTGACAAAATTTTTATTGGTACCAAATAAATATTTAGAAACAAACTGAATGAGAATGGAGAAGTCACAAGAAACAAAGCAAGACTGGTATGCAAATGATATGCACAAGAAGAAGGTATTGAATATGGAGAAACCTTTGCACCTATTTCTAGACTAGAAGAAGTAAGAATTCTACTTACTTATCCTTCTTTCAAAAGATTTAAAGTATACCAAATGGATGTTAAGTCTGCATTTCTGAATGGAATACTAGAAGAGGAGGCTTACATTGAACAACTTGAAGGGTTTGTTGATCCTAACAAGAGGAACATGGTTTGTAGACTACAGAAAGCCTTGTATGCATTGAAACAAGCACAAAGAGAATGGTATAAAAGAATTCACTCTTATCTCATTAGTATTGGATTTATAAGAGCAAGTGATAACAATAATCTATATTTGAATGGATATACTGATGATAAGATTTTGATTACTGAGATAATTTTTTGATGAAATCATTTGATGATGAAATGAGAAAAGAATTTGAGATGTCAATGTTTGGAGAGACCAAATTTTTTCTTGGTCTATAGATTCTACAATAGGATGAAGGCATATACATCACACAATCCAAATACATCAAAGAAGTTCTGAAGATATTCAAAATGGAGGACTCCAACCTAGTTGGAAAACCTATGGCAATTGTATGCAAATTGACAAAGGAAGATAAGACAACCGAGGTAAATCAGACCTTATATAGATCTATGATTGGAAAACTAATGTATTTTGCACACACAAGACCAGATATAGCACATGCAGTTGATATAGTTGCAAGATTCTCTGCTAATCTCAAGGAATCACACATGACTGTTGTTAAAAGAATTCTGAGATATCTAAAGAATAACAAAGACTATGGTTTGCAGTATAATAAAGAAGGAAAATTTGAGCTACAAGTTTATACATATGTTGATTGGGCTGGAAACATAGATGATAGAGAGAGAAAAATAGGAGGAGCATTATTTAAGGGTGACAAACTTGTCACATGGATAAGTAAAAATCAAGGATGCATATCTCAATCAACTGTAGAAGCAGAATATGTGGTTGCTACTGCAAATTTCTCTAACATTGCATGGATCAAGCAATTGTTGAAAGGTATGAATATGAAAATTATTGCACCAATAATTATCTATTGTGATAATACAAGTGCTATCAAAATTTCAAAGAACCTTGGGATGCATGTTAAAACAAAGCACATTGCAATTAAGTATCATTACTTGAGGGAACAAGTACAAGAGAAAGAAGTGATACTAGAATATGTACAATCAAAAGAACAATTACTAGACATTTTCACAAAGCTATTGTCAAAAGATACATTTGAGTACCTGAGGAAGAGACTAGGGGTCTAAACCTTGTCTACTAGTCACTAAGATGACTAGAAGGTTGCATCAGCCTACACATTATGAGAAGATCAATCATGTTGATGCAAGATGAGATATGGACTGAAATGACACATCAGTACAAGAAGGTACTTATCTACACCAAACACCAGAGATATTGTTGGCTACTAAAGAGTTGTATTGCTGATGGACAGAAGAATTCATTGATATATTTTTAGTTTGGCATTACTGTCAAAGGGAGAGAGATATCCAATAATGAAATATCCAAAGGGATAAAATAGAAATATCCATCAAGGAGAGGAACAATCAAAGGGAGAGAATTGAATAAAGTTCACACTGCATATCTATCCAAAAAGGGAGAAGAGATTCTACAAAAAAGGGAGAGACAAAAGTAGAAGACAAAATTGCTACACCTATCCATTCAAGGGAATGAAGAGAGCAGTCTGCAAGAATCAAATCTAAGCTAGAAGAGCTTACCGAGAGTCAGATACTTGAATTGGTTATAGAACAATAAAGTTTGGTATGTTATGACATATTTCATATTGTGTTTATAGTATGTTTCCATTAATTCCAAAGGGAGAGATTGATGAACTATAACTGATTGAATGTTTGAAGATGATAAAGTTGATGATCACCGAGCTGCAGAAAGTAAATGCAATACATTAAATTAGTTAATGTATTTTATTGTCATTGATTTCAACCTAATATGTTTTGATTACTCATACACATATTGTCAAAACGCTTAAAGATCTAAAAAGACAAAGTTTTTTTTGTCGGTAAAGGTATACACCGAGTGATAGTATTACCCAAGAACAGTGAACCCCGAGTAGTTCATAGTGTTACCTGCTAGACAAACAACATTGACAAACAATATTACTCGAGAGACACATTGGTACGTGAGAATAGAGTTAACCAAGATCAGAAGTACCTGAGATCAATTGTACCCAAGAAAGTATTACCGAGAAAACTAAGAGTTGATGACCAAAATCAACTGGAGTTAGGAAATGACAAAATACCTAGCTGGTAGGAGCTATAATTAGAGTTAACTGATTGATTACTTTATTTTCATCAACCAGTTGAACTGAAGATAATAAGAAGATTTAAAGCTAGTTTTATTCATAGTTGTCAAGGAGAAATCTAAAGACTAAAACTAAATCTATGCTTTAAAGATTAAAGAAATACATGGTGATATTTGCGGATCAAGAAGCAATCTATATCAAGAATAAGAAAGATAAGGAGATTGAATGGTGAAATCATGTCTATATAAAGAGATAAGTAATTCATTATCCAAGAGAGGAGTGTTTAATATAATTCTGGTGAAGATAGAGGTCTTCATGTAGATCTGATCATACAACCTGAAGAACAGAGCCAAAGAAATTATGCAAACACTGAGCAACGGAAGAAAGAACCTTCACCGAGGAGAAAGAACAAAGAAGGGGAGAAAAGGAATTGAAGAGATCATTGATCAAAGAGGTATTATGGAATTACAATAGATCTGAAAAATCTATAAGTTAAAGTTGTATTAATGAACAGATCATTTACTATTTTAGTTTAACCACTGATTCAAAAAATCTCTTAACCAAGTGGGATTTAGCCATCCTTATTGTATTGAGATATGCAAGAGTATCGAAAGGTTTTCATGTTGACAACATAGTGAATGTTAGGTCAAATGATAAATTGTTAGTTTTAAATCCTCTAACAAGGTCAGACTTAATAGTGTATTTCTAACCTTTAACAGGGTTGGCTCTTCATCGAGCTCACTTTAGAAGAGTGAAAATTTTGGATTACCAGTCCCAAGTGGTTTTTCCCTTAACAGGGTTTCCACGTTAAAAATCCATGTGTCAAATGTGTATATGGTTCATTACTTTGATGTTTTGCTTTACACATTACTAAAATAGGATTGGTCGGTAAACACTAACTTTATTTAGTGCTACTCGATAAAGGCTAGAAAAAGATAAACATAACATCCACCAAGCAGTATATATATGTTAGAACTACACAAGGCATACATCTTGTAGGACTGAATGATAACTGAAGGTATTATATTTCTGATATAAGTTTTGGTTGGACTATTGGATTAATTTTTGAGGCCACTGATTCATCCCCCTCTCATGTATTCTAACACTTCCCTGAATTGGCAGGAGTGAGCGTGCCCATAAAAAATCTCAAATGGTAAAGAGGGGAGTTAGCAACCAGACACAAAAACCTAACCTAAACCTTATTTGTCCTACGTTTGGACAAGAATCAATTTGTCTACCCTAACCGAATTTGTTCGAAGGATTCAAATTCGGGGTTACTTCCTAGTTGTTGTGTTTATGTTTCATTTCGGTTGTCTTCTATTTTATTTTCATTATTTGTTTATTAAAATTTAATTAATTGTCAAATTAATTATATTCATGTTCATGTTTGTTGAAATTATTTAAATATTAAATGTAGGGTATTTAGTTAACGTGATTAATTAAATACCTATGTTTAATTATTGAAATAGTTTAAAATGCAATTTTGGGATATTAAATTTAAATTGAGTATTTAATTCAATTTTGAATTATTGAATTTAAATAGAATATTTGATTCAGTTTTAAATGGATAAAAGCTCTTTTGATTTTTTTTAGTGTAATTAATATATTTTGCAATTTAAAATAAATGAATAATCATGATTTTTTTAGGAAAGTTGTTTTTCCTTTTCTGAAAATCAATTAATGTGAAATTTCAATTAAAGAAGATTTTAATTTTTTATTTAGGAATGCTTTTCTCTCAAAAAATAGAACAAGAAGGAAATTTGTGTGCTTTCTCTATTTTATTAAAAAAATTAGGTTTTGAGTCTTTATGAGGTTACTTTCTATCATTTGAGAGGTGAGATAGGTTTTGATTGAAGATTTTGAGGCTTTGGATTTTATTTTGTTATGTTGGTAAAATTTGTGTGGACTTGAAGTTTTGGGATTCGATTTGGAAAAGCTTCGTTGTAGGTGGAATCATGTTCGAATTCAGTTACATAAATTAACTTGGGGAAGATTGGAGTTCTCGGCTTCAGTATTCTTCCTCTGTAGATCATGAGTGTTTGAGGTAGGGTTTGGGAAACCCTCTTTCTTTATTATTATTCAAATAGTTGTGTCTTCATGATTGAGAAAATATTTGCATGTGGATTAGTTTAGTTTTATGATTATTGTTTTTACATCAGCATTTAGTTTAGTTTTGAAATCTTTTAGAACAAAGGTTTAAATTAGGTTTTATTTAGAAAAAGTAAACCCTAGCCAAAACTAAAAAATGAGTATTTTGAATACTAAATTTATTGGAAAACTTAGTTAGAAATCTCATTTATTGAAGAAAATCATCTTTCAGTCTGAAATTTAGAGGTAACAGAGTTAAATCGCATGGTAGAATATTATTTTATTATTGTTAAATTTGCATACAAAAAACATCATAATTAGATTAATTTTG
Source organism: Thuja plicata (assembly GCA_018584345.1). Taxonomy (NCBI): domain Eukaryota; kingdom Viridiplantae; phylum Streptophyta; class Pinopsida; order Cupressales; family Cupressaceae; genus Thuja; species Thuja plicata. The sequence continues at coordinate 4,208,952 of MU225850.1, forward strand.
TGTGATAGTTGAAATTCTAAATAATCCTATAAATCTTTTGTTTAGTATATCTGTGTGTGTGTGTGTGTGTATTATATATATACCAGTGTTTAGATATTGCATGTACTTTTAATATATTCTTATATATATACATATATATATATACATATATATATATATACATATATATATATATGTATGTATATGTATATATATATGTATGTATATATATATGTATGTATATATATATGTATGTATATATATATTTATGTATATATATATGTATATATA